>JAKTWT010000009.1:0-377498 GCA_030582155.1 Hansenula lynferdii
GACACCAGACCAAATCTCAAGTGACGTCTTGACGTCTAAAAAGTAACGGTTAAACGTCTAAAAAGTAACGGTTAGACGGCTGATTTAGAAAATCGTCGCTTTAGATATTGTTAAAATATATTGATGGGATTTGTTATCAAATGTTTCTCGTTGTAGTTGAGGCTACATGAAACAGTTTGAGGATTGATGATTAAGTTCATGAGATACCAGAACTGTGTAAGTGAAAGAAGACAGTGTCTGATGAAGCTAGCAAGATAGTGATTAAGATACTGGGAATTATTCTCGAGAGAATTATTCTGCGATCAGAGACTTAAGTCATATCTGTGCTGATAGCTTAGGAGAGCAGTTACAAATAGACTACTAGATATATTGATTTGTTATTCATATATTCTATACATATAGTTGAAGAAGCTCTAGAAATGTGATTAACAGAACTCGGTTTTATTTGTTTTACCAGAAGAAGATTTATTTGATATTGTTGGATAATCTTGAGTATAAAAAGAACAAATGTTAAGGTTTTTGATCTACTTGCATCTATTGAAGAAGTTATCAATGTGCAAGAGGTTTTCCTTATAGGAGGTTCATCCTGATCAGATGAATCTCGAATTGATCTAAATTTTTTCTTGTCGTGAGATAAGTTTTTTAGAAGTGAAGGTCAATGGGTTAGTTAGATTGAGTGGTGAGATTTTATCCAATTGTTAGGAATTGGTTTTTGCTCATTACAGAACTGTTAGTTAAGATCAAGTGAGTTCAAAGCATACACTGGAAACTGAAAGTCTGGAAAAAGGGTATGATGTCAGAGTTATGGTTAACTGCTGAATCAACCTTGGAACTGACGAGTTCCGCGAAGACAAGTGTATAGATTCTAGACTTGAGTTATGAGAGAATTAACTTGAGTTGTGAGTGAATTATGTTTCCAGAGTAGCTTAATGTTCTCATTAGATTAGACTTTCAGTTTACTATATAATATACAAGTGGAAGAAGTACATGAGGTTGGAATATGTCTTAAGAGATATATGATCAAGTCCAACTATCAATATGTCTTCTCCTCGTGATCAAGAAAACAGTAGTAATCAAGAGTCTGAAGTAGTTAGTAACACTGGTGGAATCAGACATCTTTTAAATCAATACATCACGGTTTATAATATTAACGAAGATCTGGCAGTGGAACTGGTATTGACAGCTATGAAATATCTTGAGAAACAAATGAAGTATAAGGAAGCGTATGATTCGAGTTCTGACACCGATATGAATGACATTGAGGTGATTGATGAAGATGGCTTTCTGAATTTGCAGCAATAACCATAAAAAATGCTGCGTGGTACATCAGCTTCTTTTACCAAACCAGTGGTTTGGGAAAATAAAGATGTTTTATAATTTGCATGCTATACTTCAGCTTTCAAAACCAAAGACAAACTGAGAGCATTGGTGTATTTAACCATTATCGCACAAACTTAGCTTTCCAATCATGTTCTCATATTGAAGACAAGATTTCACCTATATATAATGCCGTCAGAACAGGGTATGTGAGATTTTTCAAACCTCAAAAGCTCAGATATGATGAGCTATATTATGAGGACCACGATATATTTTGATAATATTGTAGCGAGCCAATAAAGCTTTGTCTTTTTGGAAAAGTGTAGATTGTTTTTGTTAAACCTGTAGCTTATCGAATGAGGCCTCCATATAACTGATATCTGCCGTTACAAAATTGTTTATAAGGCTAGAAAAGAAAGGGAGTTATAGTTTTGAAGTTAAATGTAATGTGAGTCCCCAAGAATTGAATTATTTTATATAAGAATACTTATATTTCACGTTGTAAATGGTTGTCTTAATTCAAGAAGGTATACTTGTTAGAAAGCTCACATTAAAGCATGAGATGAAATTCCAAGTAGAACATCAGGAGCTCGAAATGACGAGGGTGAATTCGTGCCACAAATTAAACACAGATATCAAGATTATTTAGAAATACTGAAATTGTTTAGTTCAAGTAAGCAGATCTCAATCGAAATGATAGTCGAAGCAGAGTTATACTTCGATGATACAAGCCATAAAGAAAAGAACTCTGGATTACTACATGTTACTGCTGCGTGACAATGATGATATTACACTGCTATATTCAATCACACCGAAACTTGAGAGATCGAATGATTGGTTTTTTCATTTTCATGCTCACTTGCGTCTCTCTTTGCATTGTATTTTTTAACAACAAACCAAAAGATCCAAGCAAATATGATTCCGATGACAAAGAACATTGCACTAATTTCGTATCCAATAGGATAATGGGGAGCATCTTTAGTTTTATAAATTCCAAGTGGTAAAAACCCATTGAAGGAATAGACTAGAGTGTTACCTATGGCAATGTTAATGGTTTTCAATAAAGGCTCATCATAAAATGTTTCTGTAAACCAACTGGTGACAATACTTTGACTTGGATTGGCATATCCTAAAAGAAATGCAAACATTTTAAGGCCAAATGGAATATCCCATATTGAAAGTAACAAACAACTAACAAATCCAAATGATCCACACATTGTAATCATAGCAACTCTATTTTGTGTATAATCACTGATTGCTGATGAGAAAAACATTGTCAAGAATTGAATTGCATACCCAGCTGTTGGAATCAAATTTATTTGTTGCACACTGTATCTTTTCAATGACTTCAAGTAAAGAGCAAAATAGGAAGTACTATTACCACCTATTGAAACAGTAAGATATGTTGCCAAGAATAACCATAACTTCCAACTTTTGACGATTTCCCAAAAATTCTTCAATGTCAAAGGTTCAGGCTTAACCTTTTTCATAGCCTTTGCTCTTGCTAATGCAAATTGTCTATCTTTCTTTTTAATCCAGTGTGATCTAGTGGTCTGTGGGTAATCCGGTAAGCAGTAGAACCCCAAGACAGACACAGGAATACTGATGAACCCATCAACTAGAAACACCCATTTCCAACCTGGTAAGCCATATCTACCGTTCATTGAAGTATAAACACCAGCCTGGATATAACCTGCAAACATGGCAGAGATAGAGTTTGTAGCATTTAACATAAATAGTCTTTTACCCATACCTTCAGCACCATACCATTCCCCCAATACAGTGTTAAGCCCGGGAAAGCTACTAGCTTCCAAAACACCTTGTAAAAATCTTAACCCATAGACAGTCTCCTTATTTTTGACAGCAGCCAAGAACATCACAACAATAGTCCAAGCAACTTCACAGGCAGGAAGCAAAATACTCGGTCTGATATACTTCAAGACAATACCCATTGGGATGGAGGCCACCATATATCCAATGTTAAAATATGTGGTCAAAAGATTGTAATCATTGGAACCATACATATTCAAGTCCTCTTTCATACCTGAAACATAAGCATTGTTAATATTTGTCTGGTCCAAGTATTTGATGAAACAAGCAACCACAGCATAGATGAAGATGAAGAAGTCAATTTTGGCCATGTATTTTCTCTCTGCTGGTGGTAAAAACATGGGATCCCAGAAAAACCCAGCGACTTTCTTCCACAAAGGGGCGGATGCTTTATCTAATCTTTGATCATTTTGATAAGTTAAGAGTGTATCAATAGTGTATGGTTCTCCATCAAATAAAGTCTTGTTAGCAGGATGTTCAGACTTTGAATTCAAGAACCAAAATTTCCAATCCTTATACTCCTTGTACTGTTGATACTCAGTTTGCGATGGATTCTCATGGAAAGAGCTGTTGGACTCTTCGATTTCAATTTGCGTATCTTCTTTACTCATGGTGTCCCTAGAGTGACATCTCCTCCCAAATGTACTTTATCAATTGACGATCGTGTCTCTTTATATCCCACAGCTCTTCATAAAGCTTCAAAAGAAGCCACGATCACGGCATACTGAGGAGGCAGCTAAGCAGCCTTCACAGTGTGTAAGATGCCATACACATCCAGCAAATTCGGGAGTATAAGTTGTTTCAGCGACAGCTTAGACAGACCTCTTGAGCATAGTATCCGTATGATTGACAGTTCATCTTGGGGCTAGAAGGTACTAATATTGATGTTTCACGGTGTGTTTTTGCCGATCGTGTCAATTCGTGTTTTTTCCGTCACCAAAATAAGCTTTTTTTGTATAAATGTGGCTCTCGCGATAATCTACAGAGTCAAAAGACCAGAGTGATTGACAAAATTAGTTTTAAGAGTGATATACACAACAGAATCACAGCAGTGGTCTTAGCCAAGATTTTGTCTTATCTACTTTAAACTCAGAGATTAGCGCATCATGGTCCCGGCTGGAATTCCCAACATAGACATAGTAATCACCTGCTTCAGAAACCCATTTATTCTTGAGCTCATCAAAGTATGAAGTCGATTCATCCAAAGGTAATTCAAACTTGATAGTTTTGTTTTCACCTTTGGCCAGAAATACCTTTTCAAAACTCTTCAATTCTTTTATCGGTCTTTGGATTCTAGAATTCTTGGAACCAATATATAGTTGTAAAACTTCAGCACCAGCAACTGAACCGGTATTTTGAATATTCACATTAACAACAATCTTCTGATCAGTCGTTTCAAGCTTCAAGTCCGAGACCTTAAAGTTTGTATATGATGACCCAAACCCGAAAGAAAATGCCTGTGGTCTCAACGCCTTGTCAGAATACCTATAACCAACATATATATCCTCACCATACAACACTTTCCCATTATTTGTCGTGTTGTTTATGAAAGAATGCGTGTCTTCAAATTTATCTGGAAAACTCAAAGGCAACTTACCAGATGGATTAGCATCCCCATAAATGACATCTGCTAATGCAGACCCTGTTTCATTACCACCGTATGACGTGTATAGAATTGTTGATGATTTATTTTTCCATGGCAATTCTACTGGGGTACCAGATTGAACAACAATTACTGTTTTGTTATTGGCATCTAAAACAGCATTGATTAAATTATCAGTAAAACCAGGTAACTTCAGATCTTCTCTATCAGCACCTTCAGATTCCCAATCCTTGTTCAATCCAGCAATTAAAACCACTTGATCGTACTCTTTGGCCTTCTTAACAGCATTTTCAATAGCAATTTCAGGATCGATGATCAAAGTACCTCCAAATTTCAATCCACCACCACCATAGAATGGTTTATTTGAATCACCCAAGTCACTTGTTGCACCTGATCCAAATTGTAAAACCAATTGATATTTTTTACCCTTTTCAACATGAATTGTACCCTTTTCCTCTATAGTACCTAATCCATAGAAAGAATCACCTTGTGTTTGATTTGTAGAGTTATCAATGACTAATTCACCATCAATAAATAATTTTGCAGTTCCGAAGACAGCTAAACCAAATTCATAAACACCATCAAATTTAGGAATGAAAACAGATGATAATTCAGCATAAAATTTAACTGATTTTAGTTTAGGATTGGAATAATCATTTAATCTAAAATAGCTGATATCTTTCAACGTAAGAGTCTCAATCGGTTCTCTATTAACGGTATCATGTGATTCATTGAAAAATTTAAACAATGTACCATTCGTTTCAGCATCTTCAAGAAATAATTCATCTTTTAATGAAGGCAAATACTTGTGATTATAAGCACCAATCTCAAACTCAACATTTTCTTCACCAATTTTCTCCTGTATAGCATCTAGTGGAGACACAGTGTAGTAAGGTGTAACTAAAGCAGATCCACCGCCTGAAAAGGCAGCGTAAATTGCATTTGGACCAATAACCAAGGTTTTTTTCTTTTGCAAAGGTAAAACATTTTGATAGTTTGATAACAAGACTATGGCCTCAGTGGCAGCCTTCTTCAACAACGCTTGATCTTCAGGTGTATTTCTTTCCACTTCAGCTTGACCTTCACGAACACCAGATCTTGAGACTGATTTCACCAGCTTTAGAACATTGCGCGCCCTTTCATTTAACAAATCTTCTGTGATCTTCCCTGAAAATAGATCATGAGCTAATCTTTCGCCTCTCCATCTTCCAGGTCCAGGTAACTCTAGATCCAGCCCAGCGTGTAATGCTTCACTTGAAGAATATGTACCTGTCCAGTCAGATAGGATTAGCCCATTCCAGTTCCACTCATTTTTCAAGATATCATGGATAAGATATTTGTTTTCGCTAACATGCGTACCATTGACCTTGTTATATGAAGTCATGATTGCCCTTGGGTTAGCCTTACGAATAGCTATTTCAAAAGGTTTTAAATATATTTCTCTCAAGGCTCTTTGTGATATTATGGAATCAGATGAAAACCTATCCTTTTCTTGATCATTCCCCACGAAATGCTTAATTGAAGCAGCCAATCCTGTTTTTTGGAACCCGTTGATATATGAAGCGGCCAATTCACCACTCAAGACGGGATCTTCGCTAAATGACTCAAATCCACGACCTCCATTAGGAATTCTTTGTATGTTCACAGTTGGCCCCAAAAGGACATGCGCACCTTTAGCTCTTGCCTCCAGGTCCAATAATTCACCAACTTCGTGAAGCAATTCTTTGTTCCAAGTTGAACCCAGTGCTGTACCCACTGGAATCGCAGCAGTTGGGGTACTGTTGAAATGATGCTCACCTCTGACACCGTTTGGTCCATCAGAAGTCTTTATCGAAGGAACATTGAGACGTGGAATGGCTTTGGTGTTCCAGTAACTTGCACCTGCGTGCACTGTTAGTAGGAAAACGTAGTCAGTAAACCTAGAAAACTCACCAGCTAAAAGAGATATCTTTTCAGCCGTTGTTAGCTCGTTCAACACATGATCCACATCAAACTCTGGTTCGTGCTGCGGTAAATCGGCACTCATTGTGTGAAACCTTTGGAAATTTGGTTTTTATTTTCCACCAAATGGAAGTTGGATAATCGCGGTTTGTTTTATACCAACTTGTTTACAAACCATTTGCCACAGCTTCGAAATCAAATTCTGGCTGCTAACCGTTACAGTGTGGTAATGAACTAATCAGACGATGATCAGCGTGCTGCAGTATTTTAATTTTGAGAAAGTGTGGTTTGATCTGAGACGTGAGCCGTTTAGCTGAAATCCAAACTCAAAACCTCAAATATGTTGAACATGTCAACAACTAAACACAATAGGATGCAAAATAATGAAAGCGCCTCTATTGAAATAGTGGGTCATCTTTATGCTCCTTCATGAAGTATGTCAAAAGCGGATCGGGCTGCTTTGATATTTACAGCTTTTACTTGTGTGGCTCCATGAACTGTGTATGCTTTATCTTTTTATCGCATATATAAAGAGCAGATCTGTAGAGATATCATTGTTTGAAGATCTATAATCTATAAACTATCAATCCAAGATGGCCTCAAACAAAGAAGATAATCAAATTGAAGTGCAATCGCTTTCCAACGATGATCGAAATTCAAATGTGATTCCAAGCGTGAAAGAAGCAGTTAATACAACTGGGTTTTACACATACAAAGAAGAAAGAAAACTACTGCGTAAAGTTGATTTACACTTGATGCCGCTACTTATCTTGCTTTATCTTTGTAAGAATTTGGATGTCAATAATGCTAGTTATTTACCAACCATGAACAAGAAAACAGAGTATAACATTTTCACCATGCTTAATATGACTACTGATGATTGGACTTGGGTTAGTACTATTTATTATATTCCATTCATTATTTTTGAAGTTCCTTCAACAATCTTGATGAAGAAAACTTCACCAAAAGTTCACCAATTTAGAATTGCGTTTTTATGGGGTGCCGTTACACTTTGTCATGCTGCTGCTAAAAACAAAGCTGGGCTTTATGCTTTTAGATTTTTACTTGGTGTTTTCGAAGCTGGAATGTTCCCAGGTGCTTTAGCACATTTGACCTATTGGTATAGACCTGATGAAATCACTACAAGAATGGCATTTTTAGGTGTTTTAGGATCCTTTTCAAGTATTTTAACTGCCTTCATCACTTTCGGTTTCAGTTATACGTCTGGTCATAGCACTTTGGCCGGATGGCAATGGGTTTATCTGTCTGAAGGTGCATTCACTGTGGTGTCTGCATTTTTACTTTTAGCATTCTTACCAAATTACCCAGATGATTCCAAATGGTTAACTGATGAGGAAAGATCATTCCTTTTGGCAAGATTACCTCCTCAATCACCAAAATCTAGTGATGCTACGTTTGACTTATCGGCAACCTTGAACGCATTGAAATCACCAGTCACCTGGGGATTCTCCCTTTTGAAGTTTTTTCAAATAATAGGGACATCAGGGTTATCATTTTGGTTGCCATCGATTGTTCAAGAATTTGGATTAAGTGACCCAGCTAAAGCACCATTGTTAAGTGTTCCTTCAGCTGCTGCTTCTGTTGTCTCGGGGATTTATTTTTCTTACTTAGTCGATCGAGCATACTTCCCACCAGGTTTAGTTTCTGTTGTCTCATTGATAGTGGCATTAGCATCTTTGATAGTGTTAACCGTTGTCAAAGTCAAAGGTGTTTTGTATGCGTTCATTATATTGGCGGTATTTGCCAGTGCGGCAGATGGATCAATTTTAACCTCATGGTTGGGTCAAAATTTGGAAGGTACATCTCAAATTGGGTTTGCATTTGCCTTTTCCAACACTTTTGGTCAAATAGGTGGTGTGATCTCACCACAAATTTATCGTGCCAAATATGCACCTACCTACAGAGTTCCATTTGGTATATGTTTAGGTTTCATTGCCATTGCAGTGATCCTTGTGGTTTCTCTTTGGATTAAAACAAGAAAAAAGACATACAGTTTGATGAGAGAAAGAAGGGCCAAGCTCAGAGAGCGTAAATATAACCAAGATTTTAAACCTGTCTATAACCCTGTTGCAGTTGATCCTGAATTGAAGAGTTGAATGTATATATATATATATATCTCGCTGTTATGGATCGACCAAGTTCACATGTAGCTGATATAACAATTCTTCGTGATTTTTAGTTCTCGGATCCACATTTAGTGGGTATTTAGATTTCACCATGAAGCCACAACGATTATCGACGAGTATTAAAAGTGGCCATGATGCACTTGTAATTCATAAAAGGTTTTACCAGTGGACCACCAAGCACAAAATATGACTCAATCACCAGTGAAACGTCAAAAGACTGGAAAGAATAAATGGATACTTAACGCGTTTGTGATGAATTCACCTGGGCTCCAAAACCAAGGGTTATGGACCCACCCAGAAGACACCGGTGTCAACTACAAAAAAGTCAAATTCTGGACAGATCTAGCTGTTAAACTGGAAAAAGCCAAGTTTTCAGCTATTTTCATTGCAGATGTCTTGGGTCCATATGATGTCTATAAAGGTCCAGCTAACCCAGGGCCAGCTTTACAAGGAGCTGGTCAGCTTCCAATCAATGATCCTTCCTTGATTGTTCCTGCAATGGCGAGTGTCACAGAGTCAATTGGGTTTGGTATCACAATCTCAACGACTTATGAACATCCTTATGATCTTGCCAGAAGGCTATCTACATTGGACCATTTATCTGATGGTAGAGTTGGTTGGAACGTCGTCACATCCTATTTGGAAAGTGCTGCTAAGGCACATGGTTTAGATGAACAGATTGATAAGTCTATACGTTATGAAAGAGCACATGAGTATCTTGATGTGATTTATAAATTGCTCGAGGGATCTTGGAAAGATGATGCCGTGGTTTTGGATAAAGTGCAAAATGTATATGCTGACCCTTCAAGAGTCCGCTCCATCCATCATAAAGGTAAACATTTTAAAGTTGATGGTATTCATATATCAGAACCAAGTAAACAGAGAACCCCTGTGTTATTCCAAGCAGGTCTATCACCTGGTGGGAAAGACTTGGCAGCTACACATGCAGAAGGTGTATTCGTCAGTGGTACAACTCCACAGTCGGTTCGTGATAGTGTCTCAGAAATCAAAAGATTGGCTAAAGAGAAAGGAAGAGATCCTGACTCGATCAAAACAGTTGTTGGTGTACTAGTGATTGTTGACGAGACTGATGCAAAGGCAAAAGAAAAATATGATTCTTATAAGAAATATGCAAATATTGAAGGGTCTTACGCATTGATAGGTGGATGGAGAGGTTTGGATTTATCCAAATATGATGACGATACAGATTTAAGGACCGTTGAGGGCCCAATTGGTGAATTTTTCAAAAATAGAAACTCTGAAACTCCAATAACTAGAGTGGATTATGCCCTTGAACTCACAGTTGGTGGACATATTAAGATTATTGGATCTCCACAAACAGTGGCTGATACTCTTGAGAAATATATAGATATTGGTGGAGCAGATGGATTTAATTTGAAATATTCAGTTATCCCAGGAACTTTTGATGATATTATAAAATGGTTATTGCCTGAATTGAGAAAAAGAGGTCATATTGATGATGATTATTTCACACCTGGAGGTTCACTCAGAGAGAATTTAAGTAGGATCAAAGGTCAAGATCATCTACTAACTGATCATCCAGGGTCAAAATTTAAATGGGGATTACAAGATTAATAAACGTATGTACATTTTCTTTAGTCTATATAAATCATATTTTCTTCATCTAATCTAGCTTTTTTCACTAGACAAAACTTTGTCAATCGAATCTTCATTGTTTACCGCGTCAATGATATCTTCATCCGGTAAATTAGATTTTGGACCATTATAAACATTTCTCTTGAAAACAACATAATAAATCAAGGCAAGAATCCAAATACCACCATTGATAACAACGGCATAATTCATGGAATCCGCACCATCAACTTTTTTATTATCTGGAAAACATGCCAACACAATAATCAACAACTGGAAAGCTATGCATGTGAATCCGATTAATGGTGATAAAATTTTCCCCATGTAGAAATATCCTGGTCTGAATATATCATTACCAGTGGTTAATCTTAAAAATTGTGGTGTACCCCAGCATACATAGTTACCAATAATTGTAATAGAGAATAATGCATTAGCAGCTGTAGTACCTGCTAAGATCAACAACCCAAGTAATAGTGATAAAATGGCACTGAATCCAACAGCTCTAATTGGAACAGCAAGTTTCTTGTTGACAACTTTGACAAAAGATGAAAATGGTAAACCTTCATCTCTTGCAAACGCCCAAACTTGTCTTGAGACAGCGGTCAATATACTTGCGCCCATCAAAAATTGACATACAGCAGATAATGATATATAGGCAATAGCCCATTTTTTACCCATTGAATCATAAAATACTTGTGCCAATGGTTGGCCTGATGCAGTTCCGATAACTGAATCAATATCCTGATCCATACATGCGCCAATAACAATCAAGATACAGAACCCAACAATCCAGCACACTGTGATGGAGCTGACAATACCAATAGGAACACTTTTAGAAGGGTTTTTAGCCTCTTCAGACATATGAACAGCTGAATCGAAAGCACCAATGGTCCAAACGGCAGGTTGTAAACCAAATTGTATAAAAGCCCAACCAGAGGTCCAATCACTAAAATTCTCAAATTTACCAAATATAAAAGAAGCATCATTGAAAGTGGAGTTTTTACTTGTTCCTATTGGCAATGCGATGAAAAACAATATCATCAATGCACTGTTTGCCACGATTGATGTGGTTTGTAATTTGGACACTGCAGAAGATGCAAAACATGTAACTAATAACTCTGCAAAGATACCAGCAGCGAAAACACCGTAAACTTTCCCATTTGTTATAGTGAAATCACCATCACCTCCCAAGTACACAGCTGCTAATATCTGTTCAGCAAACCCATATGTGATGGAGCAGACACCCCCAGCAAGAGCTAAAGAGTTGGAGATACCAATGATAAATGAAAGTACTGCCTTCCAAGACGGTGGTGCGTAGTGATGTGTCCAGTAGTAAAGCCCACCTGAAGTAGGGATTGATGAAGACAGCTCAGCCATCCCCAAGCCGATACCAATGATAAAGATACCTGCGATAAACCAACCCCAGATCAAAGTGACAGGTCCACCTGTAAGACCTATGCTCATCGTGGTGGCGATACTCGGTAGTAATCCCATGATGGAGAACGCAATACCAAACACTTGGAGAGTGTTGAAACTTCTGTTCAGCTCCTGCTTATACCCAATCTCAGCCAAAAGATCCTCTGCATTGTGTGTCTCTTTGGCGTTGATATAGTTCACTGTACCGGCATGGTTCGATGTGACAGTTCTGATAGATCTGACTGATTTCAGTGGTGTAATGTGGCTTGTAGACGATTGAAGCTGTTCCTGTGCCATTTTTGCCTCGATTATGGCAGCAGCACTTTGCTCAGCATTTGCAATGGCATCCTGAGTTTATTTATATCCATCTCTTGAGAATGGTATTGTTGAAGTGTTGGCTTTTTGGTATTGATTTTCTGGCGTGTAATCCCGTTTTGACCAATTTGCGCGGGATTCTGAGATATTGATAGCTGATAACAGCTGGTGCCTATTGGTGAGATAAGTGATAGTTGGTGAGAACTAATGAGACAGATTTGAACAAGTGTTTTAGCTTTTAACCATTGTAAATGGTGGTACGACAATTAAGAATTAAAACGCATCGCTGGTAAATTAACTGTTCTTGGCTCGTTTATCTTGGCTTTCCAGGTCGCAGATAGATGTCAAATATGATAGATTTCTAGATCTACAGCTTTGGATTCCTTATCTTTGATAGTTTCATGTTTCATTATTTAAACTTCACTGTAGAGCTGGACCGTTTCTATAACAGCTGCAGTCAGCTTCAGCAGATCTGACTCACTGCTGATATACGGTGCCATGATGTACACCAACTTGTTGAAAGGCCTGATCCATACCTTATACTTGTTCACAAATATCTCTTGAAACCATCCCATATCAACTGGTTTCTTCAATTCAACAACACCAACACTGCCCAAGATTCTGATATCTTGAACAATGGAGCAACCCTCAAGTTTTGTCAATTCAGTACGTAATATATTCTCAATAAATTGACACTGCTCTTTCCACTCACCTTTTTCTATCAACTCCAAACTTTTCAAGGCAACAGCACACGCTAATGGATTCCCCATAAATGTTGGACCATGCATCATACTACCACCAGTCTTTGGATCATTACCAATAGTGTCAGCAACAAACCTTTGACAAGTTAAAGCAGCTAAACTCATATACCCACCTGTCAGTGCCTTCCCCACGAGCAATATATCTGGAACAATATCAGCATGTTCATATGCAAATAATTTACCAGTTCGACCAAAACCTGTGGCAATTTCATCTAAAATTAAAAGAATTCCATAAGAGTCACATAATTCTCTAACTTTCCTCAAATAATTGGGATGATACATTCTCATTCCACCTGCACCTTGTAAAATAGGTTCTAATATAACAGCCGCTATACGATCATGATTCTTCTCAAGCTTTGTTTGGAAATCACTAAAATCATTTGGATCCCATTCATCATCAAATTTACACTTTGGTGGGTCTGCAAATATATGTTCATCTGACATATACCCACTATAAAGGGTATGCATTGAATTAACAGGATCACAAACTGACATGGCACCAAACGTATCACCATGATACCCATTACCAATTGTTAAAAACCGATCTTTTTGTGATTGTCCCTTGGCATGACAATACTGAATAGCCATTTTCAATGAAACCTCCACTGAAACAGATCCAGAATCTGCTAAGAAACAACATTCAAGTTTGGGATCGACCATCCCCAGTAATTTCTTTACTAATAAAATAGCCGGGTCATGAGTTATCCCACCAAACATTACATGAGACATCTTGTTGATTTGATCAATAGCAGCCTTGTTCAACTCCGGGTGTGAATAACCATGAATTGCACACCACCAAGAGGACATTCCATCAACCAATTCAACACCATTGGATAGCTTTAACTGCGTTCCCTGAGCTGATTCGACGTGATAACATGTTAGAGGTTTGGTTAACGAAGTGTATGGATGCCAAATGTGCTTTTTGTCAAATTCAAGTTTTTCTTCAAGCGATTTCGAGTTCATGATGGGTCTTATCGCGGGATGAAGAGTAATATAGTTGAAGACTCAATCAGTTATAATTGAAGTTTGTTCAGTGGCAAGCTCATCATATGATTCCTTTATAGATGATTCGATTGGCCATCACGGTCACTTGGTTTTGTTGGGTATTTGAATTAAATAGTCAATGATCTGCAATGATGGCTATTGAGTCATGTTTTGACTCAAGCGATAGTCATGAATCTTGACAGATCTACAATTTTACAAAGATCTAATTTTGATTCAGACGAAAGTATCCTTGTTTCATTTATGTCACAGCCTATAATCAATAATCAACAATGAGCCCACCAAGGATATTCATAACTGGTACCGATACTGATGTTGGAAAAACTTTTATATCAGCATTATTATGTTCAAAATGGTCAACAGCATATTGGAAACCGTTCCAAACAGGGTTGAATTCTGATCCAGGTGATACCAAAACCGTGTCTGATTTCATTGGAAGTGACTTTATTACAGCTCCTCCATTCTTAGAGTTACAATTACCTTTGAGTCCTTGGAGAGCATGTGTATTGGAGAAGAAACCATTGATTGCAATCAAAGATATCAATATCCCAGATTCATTACTCGATAAACCATTGATAATTGAAGGTGCTGGTGGTGTTCAGGTCCCCATTAACGATAAACATATAACTACAGATTTGATCAAACATCTCAATGTCCCAGTTATAGTTGTCACTAGATCTGAATTAGGTACTTTGAATCATACATTATTAACAATTGAACATTTACATAAAAGAGGAGTTCAAGTTCTTGGTGTTATATTGAATGGTAAACCAAATGAAGATAATGCTGAAACTCTCAGGGAATATGGTGTTAATATTATTTGTCAAATCCCCATTGCGGAAAATCTACAACAAGTTGAACATCTTGTTCCAAGTTTAAATAGTGTATTAAATCAATAAAAATGTTTATTCCTTCATTTTACAAACATCAGAGTAATTTGATCTTCTTTCAAAACCCGGTTTTAAATTGATTCTTGGATCTTGTAATTCCATCATACCTCCAAATGGTTCACTTAAACCAAGTCCTAATAATTGTAATTCTTCTTCATCAAATTGTTTAAAATAATCCAATGGTGTTGTTAAGAAGAAATTCTCCTTTTGTCTTGCAGTACCACACCCCATGAATAAAATCAACAAAGTTCTAAAATCATTAATTGTTGTATTTGTACCTGCACCATGAACCACTGAACCTAACATGAAAAACCCATCACCTTCATCTAATTCAACATGTAAACAATCTTCTTCATTTGGTTTCCTAAAATGATCCCATAAATGAGATCCTGGAATAAATCTTGTACCACCATTTTCTCTAGTAACTTTACTCATAGCCACTGAAACACCAATTTGAGTATCAGATCCATATCTATAAAAATCTTGATGTTTCAAAACATTATGATCTGAGAAATCATCACGATGTAATGGTTGATACTTGGCACCAGGTCCAACTCTAAAAGCAATTGAACTTGAAACAATTGCAGGTGAATAACCAATTGTTAAATTATCACCTGTCCAAAATGCATTTTTCTTTGCTAAGAATTTATTACTGAGTTTCACATGTAATGGATTTGATAAAACTTCATGAACCACAGCTGGTGATTTTGCCACAGATGCAGTGATTCTAATGGTTTCTTTAGGAAATAATCTAGGATCATTTTTTTTCTCTTCAAAAATTGGATCTAATTCTGATTTTAAATTATCCAATTGTTTTGATTTCATAAAGTCTTTTACAATAACAACACCATATTTCTCTAGTAGTTCACTAACATTATCCACCGTAGCATCTTCGTATCTAATGGAAAGATCTTTTAATGTGACTTTTGGCACTGGTGCTTCTTTCACTGGACATGGTTTAGCAATAGAGGCGATCTTGGTTTCTGCTAAACTTGGAGTGATTGAATATGGTTTTATTGATCCGTCTTCTGGGAACTCTGATAATTGTAATCTATCCACTGTTTTGGTATTGGAGTATCCCAAATAGTCTTTTGTATCGATGAGTGTCATGTTGTATAGATTGTATGGGTATTAAATAGAAGAAGAAGGAAAAAACAGTAGATCGGCAGCTTTTAAATAGTAGCTAGTGGCTGCAAACATATCACGAATAAGAAGAGACACATCATGAGATTTTGTTGAGCAGTGAGCACTAATCTTGAATTCCTGAGCCGTGATTGATCAACAGTGTGCTTCGTGTTATATTTGCGTGCCTTTTTTTTTTTGGTTGTTTGACAGCTTGACTCTTGAAAATTACCATATTCGGTGGCAAAACAGTGAAATTTTGACAGATTCTGTTGATCTTTTTGCATTTCAAGCCTCTGTCCACAACACAACAATGCCATTTGGTTGGGATGATTCAGATGATTCAGATGATTCAATAACTTTGTTGAGAAATGGGGGTTGTATATAAAGAAAGTTGATCATCTGGTTTTGTCAATGAATCGTTTTTCATATGATTCCTCCATTGATATTATAAAATGCCTATTGATCTGGAATTTGATAAAAAACACATTTGGCATCAGTACTCTTCACTAACCAAACCAATTCCAACGTACCCCGTTGTCAGTACCAAAGGATGTATTATTACACTAGAAGATGGTACCGAGTTGATTGATGGGATGAGTTCATGGTGGTGTCAAATCCATGGTGGATGTAATGAAGAATTAAATCAAGCAATTTATGATCAAGTCCCCAAATTTACACATTTTATGTTTGCCGGTGTTTCTCATGAACCAGCTGTGGAATTAAGTAAAAAACTCATAAATATTACTAGTGAACCATTACAGAGTGTTTTTTATGTTGAATCAGGATCTGTTGCCGTTGAAGTTGGATTGAAATTAGCACATTTATATTGGGCAGGTAAAAGGGAGCTTGGAGAGACCAAAGCTTCCAAGGATAGATTCCTTACAATCAACTATGGATATCATGGTGATACTTTTGGTGCCATGTCTGTTTGTGATCCAGTTAATTCAATGCATAGATCATATAGCGGTTATCTTACTGATAATTTCTTTGTTCAAGCACCAACTTCTAGATTTGATGGTGAATGGGATCCAAGTGATATAGATCCATTAAGAGATAATTTGTCAAAGAATCATGATCGAATCGCAGCGGTTATATTGGAACCAATTGTGCAAGGAGCTGGAGGTATGAGAATTTATCATCCAAATTATTTAAAACGTGTTCGAGAATTATGTGATGAATTTAAAGTTTTGTTGATACTGGATGAAGTTGCCACAGGTTTTGGACGTACTGGTAAATTAT
Source organism: Hansenula lynferdii (assembly GCA_030582155.1). Classification (NCBI taxonomy): domain Eukaryota; kingdom Fungi; phylum Ascomycota; class Saccharomycetes; order Phaffomycetales; family Wickerhamomycetaceae; genus Hansenula; species Hansenula lynferdii. The sequence goes on from JAKTWT010000009.1 coordinate 17,201, forward strand.
TTGCATATGAACACTCTGATATAACGCCAGATATCTTATTGTGTGGTAAAGGGTTGACAGGTGGATACATGCCACTCTCTGCGGTACTAATGACCACTGATGTTTCCAATTATGTTTGTGAAAGTCCTGCAAAACGGTTTTTCCATGGTCCAACGTATATGGCCAATGCTTTAGCTTGTTCTGTTGCAAATAAATCATTAGAAATTCTGGGTAGAGGTCATTGGATCGAGCAAGTTAAAGATATTGAATCCATTTTCCGAACTGAACTTTTTGACAAAGTAAATAATGATTCCGGGTTGAAAGGTAAAATTGAAGACCTACGTGGTATTGGAGCATTAGCTGTAATCCAGTTGAATAAACCATATGAGACCGATTATGTGCAAAGTTTATTCGTTGCCAACGGTGCCTGGGTGCGTCCATTTGGTAAGTTGGTCTATCTGATGCCACCGTTTGTTATCAAACATGAACAGTTGATACAGTTGTGTAAGGCGACCCTTGATGTTCTTGAGCAGTTGCACTAAAAAAAAGATATACCTTTTATCCCGTTACATGTAGCCTCAAATTGCGCAGTACTAAAGTGCGTACAAGGTGCAAGGTTTGTGAGAGTTGTGAGACATGGGTTGTAGTTTGTATGGCTGATCTTCATATGTTGATGTTATAGGTTATAGGTGCACCGGCGTTACTCGGTTCCAGCACCACCAGCTAAGAGCTTTACCAAACTCTACAAACCATCACCAAATCAGGCAAGGCAAGACACGTTTGAGCGACGTTTATCCTTGCAAAGCTGCCCATGAACATGCTCTTGGTGGCACCTAGGTCCGTGCAATCGCGCATCGGACGCATGCTTGCCTTGTTTGACACTTTGATGTGCAGCATCAACAAGGTACAAAGACATCAAACAAAGACATCAAAACCACAAGCTACAAGCTAGTACTACACCTGGAAGATATGGAAGCTTGAACCTCTGGTGAGAAGTATTAGAGAGTTGGTATCATGGTTCTCTATTACTCGGGGATTCTTCGTGTTGTGGGCATCATGATGTTATGTGGCTTCTAGATATCACAATATATCACCATACGACATGGAGCTTCTCAATCTCTCAGCTTGAACCACCAAAATGTACCTAGCTACTCATCACTGCAAATTACGAATTATTGTGCAGAATCAGTGTGTATTTCTCAACGATCCCTGCTTCAATTCGAGTCTAAACTGGCTCATCTCTGCCCTAAAAGGCTAGCATCTACTGTAATTATCCGAAACATATCTTGGACAAGCATATACGGTTCAATGTGGCATTCCCTGTAATGTTCATATCCATGCACTCATCAACTAGGTTAACTTGTACAGATATAACCAGCACACCCTGTATTCCACCGTTTCCCATATAAGTAGCACAAATGCCCACCTTGGGAAGAATAGCTTGATAGCTATATTTCAACAAAAACTAATCAATTCAAAAATGGTTGCAGGAGCTGGCAAAGATCTAGAATGCTTGGAGCGTATGATGTACCACAAGTCCACACTGAAGGCATGGTCTTGCTTTTTAGTTGGAACTAAATTAGACAAAAGAGTGGAATCTGATGTTTTGTTAAAATCTGTTCATAAACTATTCAATTTGAGATTGCAATTACGTTTAAATGTCTTCAAATTCCCAAAGAAAAGATATGTCACACAAGAAATTGATGAATGGTCCGATGATTTTGTTGACTTTATTGATTATCCAACAGATGATTTTGATTTAATTGAAGCTTTAAAGCAGCAACATCAACATTATTTCCAACTAGGTGTTCAAAAACCACTTTGGAAATTGGTTGTCTTGAATCATCAATGGTTGTTGGTTTTATGTGATCACACTCTTTATGATGGTAACACTGCTGTTTACATCTGTGAAGACTTGGTCACAATTTTAAATGATCAAGTGGAATTACCAGCTGATAATATACCAGATATTAAACCATATCATGAATTAACCACACCAACTTTAAAACATACAATTAAAACAGTTATTCAAACATTTGCACCAAAAATTCTTTACCCATTAGTTAATTTAATTTATAGACCTGAATCAGAATTTGAAACCACTAAGATTGATCATTGGGGTGTACCACCTGAAAAAATAATAACAACAAATAAATTAAAACATTTAATCACAATAACAAATGAAGAATTTGCCAAAATTAAAAAATTAACTAAATCTCATGGTGTTAATTTCACTGCATTTTGGGCTTATATTAATGTTTTAGCAGTGGCACAATTAGGTAAATCAGCTGTGGATTTATCAATTCCATTTAATATGAGAACAAGTTTATTACCACCAGAATATTTAAGACATTATGGGTTATTAGTTTCTCATATGACTTTAAATGTTCATACAAAAGTTGATCATGATGCTATTGATTGGGATTTTGTTAGATTTTTAAATGGTAGTGTAGCTAAAAAATATCAAGTTAAACAATCACAAATGCTTGGTATGATTAAATATGTTAGTGCTCGTGGATTAATTGAACAAGGTTTGAAACATCAAAGAAAAGGTGGGTTAGAAGTTTCAAATTTAGGTTTAAGAACTGATCCATATGGTAATTCATGGACAAAATTTATACCTGAAGAATTTGTTTTTTCATTACCAAATGATCTTTCCGGTTATAACGTTTCAAATGGTGTTATCTCAAGTAAAACAAAGACAAATATTATATTGGATGGTGTTCCAGAATTTGCTGACCAATTTGGTGAATACACAAACAACGTGGAGACAATCTTGAGAAATGCAATCAATGGCTATTATCAATAGATCGCTTTTTATTTCATAGCTTCGACTGGATCGAGCTTATCCTATATCCTATAATAAATGACCATCTTTTTAGCTCTAGATCATCTAATAGACCAATCTTCGTTAACTAATAACACGCAATGCTTAAACTGTGCACTAAATCTCATCTGGAAAGTCTAATTCACCTCAAGTTGCTTTCAGTACAAAATAGACCCCATATTTTTCCACTTTTTTTGGTTCAAGAACGCCGTTTTTTTTTAAAGTTGTACCGACGGTTTGTTCATCTGGCATAAACAAGATTATAATAGCCAATTTCAGCAAACAAGACATGATTTCAAACTTTAAGCTGTTTTTACTATGAAGTGTCACGGTTGAGGCTCAGAGATATCTTCTAGAAGGTCTTTGCATACAACGATTTACGACGGGTTCTGCAACATCAAGATCAAACTTTGAAATATAATTTTGGTATTTGTCGTAATTGTGGTGACTTGGATTTATGGTTTGACGAGGTATTACGGTATATGCTGTTCTAGGTTGGACTGTGCCCTATTTTGGAGGTAGTTGGTATGATTTAAATTTCTTGGTAAATGCAGTTTGAAGTGATGTTTTATTCTTTACGATTAATGATGTGCTTGAATATCAATAATAACTGAAACTTGCATTCAATATTTTATTCGTGATGTAAAAGCTGTGATATTTATTAACCTCTGGATATCCATATCTTCATCTGTTTTGCACCTGCTGTGTGTCAAACCCACTACACAAGCTATACATTTCAAACATGGTTCACGGATCAAATGAAGAACTTTGGAAGCTAGAAGCTATGAATCGTCACAAGAATCAGTTAAAAGTCTGGTCTTGTTTCACCATTGGCTCAAAACTTGATAACCCAGTGGATAAAGATGAATTGTTGAAATCAATGCAATCTCTTTATAATCAAAGAATCAAATTAAGATTAAATGTTTTCATCCAACCAAATGGGAAACTTGTAACTAATGAAATCAATGAATGGTGTGATGATTTTGTTGAATTTGTCAATACAAATGAAGATGAATTTGATTTAACACAATTTATGAATATTCAACATCAAAGAATTTTCACTTTTGGTATCCAAGAACCTTTATGGAAACTATTTGTTGTTAACAGCAAATGGCTTTTATTTGTTGTGGATCATACATTATACGATGGTAGTACAGTGACATTTATGAATGAAGAATTAGTTACATTATTAAATGGGTACAAGATATCACCTGATTTGAAACCAAATTCTAAACATTATAAAGATTTAATAAGACCAGGTACAATACATACATTGACTAAAATACTTGAAACATTTTCACCAGAATGTGTTCAACCAATGGTTAGACAATTATTGAAACCTAAAACCAAATATGAAGGTTCCAAGCATGGCTGGATATTAAATTCAAATAAAAAATTAACACATCAAACATATAAATACATCATAAGTCTTGATTCAAGTCAATTTTCCAGATTGAAATCCATCTTAAAGGGTCGAAATGTTCAATTCACTAGTTTTTGGGTATATTTAAACATTGTTGCATTATCACAACTACGGAATGAAAATATTGATGTTTCTATACCTTTCAATTTACGTACATTGTTACCAAAAGAATATGAAAATTATTATGGGTTATTGATTTCTCATATGCAAATGAATTGTAAACCACAACTTGATTCACACAAGATTGATTGGGATTATGTAAAATATATCAATTCAATATTTACCAAACCTAAATTATTAAAAGCTGCAGAGATTATTGGAATGTTAAAATATGTTAGTTCAAGAGATTTAATTATTTCATGTATACCTAAACCAAGAACAGGTGTACTTGAAGTTTCAAATTTAGGTTTAAGAAAACCAAATAATAACATTATAAATCCAAAATTTTCTTTTGATGAATTTATATTTTCACAACCAAATGATATAACTGGTTATTATATATCAAATAGTGTTATATCAAGTACCAAAAAGACAAATATTACACTTGATGGAGTCCCGGAATTTGGTCCTTATTTTAAAAATTTTGTAATGATTTTGGAATCTTTACTGCATAATGCATTGAATGGTGTGTATGATGAGAAGAAAACTATGACTGTTTAGATTTTACATACGTTGAAAAAGTTTATGAATATACATGTAGCTCATTTTAATCTATAGAAAAATTAGTTAATGCACTTGTTAATGGGAATTCAAAAATTGATAAACCACCAGATAAATAATTTGATTTATAATCTGTTGAATCATTAAGAAATCTATGATGTGGTATAAGTTGACCACCAATTAAAAAAATTTTAGAATTTGATTGAGAAACTGTTGCACCAGAATTACCAAAAGATGTAAAACTACCACTTGTACCAACTAATGGTAATACACCATGGAAATATTTCATCAATGACCAAGTTTGTGTGGTTAAATCTAATACAAACAGTCTTTGATAATGATCATGACTTAAATGATCTTTAAAATTTTCAACTCTTTCATCTCCTTTTAATGTTGCTAATATAGGTGAAATATCAGGAATTTCATTTAATTCATTTCTATCATATTCATCAAAATCTGATGCGATAGCACCACCAATAACATAAACATATTTATCAATCAACACGGCACAATGACCTGCTCTTTTCAATTCACATTGAAATCTTGATTCTTTTGATAATTTTGGTGTAATTTTATTCGAATTTTGGAAAAAAGTAGGTAATGGATTCCAAAGTTCAGTATCAAAATCAAAAATCCAACTATCACCAAGTAATTTTACACCATCTGTCCCACCATGAGCAATTAATTTTAAATCCAATGTTTCATTACCACTAATCAATGTGTTTCTATCACTTGTAGTGGAGCGATGCGAAATAATTGACGCTGGTGAAGCTGGCCTTGCAATACCTATTCTGTTAGGATTACTTGTCTTTTTACCATTGTTTTGATGATGAGGTGGGATAACTTCACTATTATGATTCCATGCAGCGGCATTAAATATCTCTGCAGAATGGAATGCTCTTGCTGATGGAATTAATGATTCATCAGCAGGACCTGGTATTGGAGTTGCTAATACTGTTTCACCAAATTTAACAAAATCATATTTCCCTCTATAAACAATTGATAATTCCACTTTCCATAAATCTCTAATTGGATAAAATTTCATTGCATCTTTTGAATCTTGTCTATAACCACCCATTATAAATACAGTTGCTGCAATCCCACCTGTCCCGGATTCAATCTTGTTTAAATGTTCTGAAAGATTAATTGAACAAGATGAATGACCAAATCTTGGTACTGTAATTGGATATTTGGTAATCATATTTGGATGTGCCACTAGTTCAAATTTTCTAAATTTTAAACATACAGTATCCAATACATATCCACTATTATTCACCTTAACATGTTTTTCAATATGAATTTTTTTATCAATGGAATTATAAGAAACTTTATTTATAATCTCTGCTCCTCCATAATAAAAAATATGTCTATTTGTAATCTTACATGCAGACATTGATATCAATGGTGGTGGGATATCACCTGTTATTTTAGGTCTTGTTACAAGACTTGTCTCTGATGAAATGACATATAAATGTTCATTAGGGATAACACTTGGATGGTTTAATAAAGAAGAATTGATAGGTTTTGGAAGATCAACACCGTGTACAACATAATTTGAAAAATCACAATCTCCAATGTTATCACTAGAAAATGAAACAGCACCTCCCAAGATGTAAATTTGACCTGCAATTTCACAAGAAGTATGATATAATAGTGGTGGCAATGGAGCTCTGCCCATTAATTTGGGTAAATGAAGATAATTCAAGAATTTGGCACGATCAAACACTTCACCAGTTCTTTGTGTAAATTCTGAAGCAGGAACTTCTGAAGGTAATCCAATCTCACGACCATCCTTATTTAGCTCTTCCAATATCGGGGTTGTGTTGGCAAAAGGTGTCCAAATCTTGTGGTTCCTTATGTATTTCCCCGAGTAGTCTTTCAACAGTGCAATCTTGTTGTATTCATAGGCACGAGCATCGGTTGGATTGGCTATCGAGTCCTTGAACACGTCACTTCCATCTGAATCGTAGTCATCGTCTGAAGAGTTTGAATCGTAATCTGGGTCCACTGCTTTGCCATTGGAATCTAGAATCACCTGCTTACTTTGATGGGCTTGTGCTCTCAATAGGTTCAAATAGTAGTGTCTGAGTCTCTTTCCAGGAGCTATACGGGGAGCACTGTACTTGGTATCCTCTGCTGAATGGTATGTGATGGTGATGAGTGGTGCAGCCATGCCTTTGGGGGATTCAAGAGATATTGCTAGTTCTGGCTTTACTCGAGGCTTTTTTTTTCAATAAATCGATAGACTTATCTTCAACACTTTCCCAGCATACACAAGCTCAACTCTAGTGGGGTCACTCTTCAAATGGTTAAATAAGCTGCAAATCTGACTAGACAATCGAATGGCTGCCAGAATTGCTTCGGAAATTTTCACGAAGTGCAGGGTTTTGCTCTGCTGACATAATAGCGATGCCATCGTGTGGAGTTGTTACAGACGACTGCAGCTCAAGAGAACTGATTGTGTATTTGAATAAATAGGATAAATAAGTGAATAAATATGATAAATATAATAAATAGGGTGGTATTCCAGTTACTGTCTGTACCACATTCTGGTTGGTTTGGCAGCCAACATCTTCTTCTGCAATCTGAAAACACCATACATCAAGGCCTCTGCCGTAGGCGGACATCCAGGAACATAGACATCCACTGGAACAATTCGATCACATCCTCTAACAACGGAATAAGAGTAATGGTAATACCCACCACCGTTAGCACATGATCCCATCGAAATAACCCATTTAGGATCGGCCATTTGATCATAGACTTGTCTTAATGCAGGTGCCATCTTATTAGTCAAAGTTCCCGCAACAATCATAATATCTGATTGTCTTGGAGAAGCTCTGAAAATGATACCTAATCTATCTTGATCATATCTTGGTGTGGAAACATGCATCATTTCCACTGCACAACAAGCTAACCCAAAAGTCACTGGCCAAAAGGATGATTTTCTAGCCCAATCAGCAACATTATCTAATGTGGTTAATACATAATCCATTGCATTAGCAGGTTTAGGCATATTGGAATTGATGGGGAAATCAGTGGCTAATTTCGAAGGGGTGACATCTTGCTTTGTAGCCAACGTTCTGACAGGTGTGATGAGCGATAACGCTCTAACAGGATTTGAGTGTTTAATCAACTGGTTTCTAATCATTATATCATAAATCCAGTATCTAGTTGACTCTGTCTTTGTTGTTATCATCTGAAGAGTTCTTTATTTTCATCCCCGTAATAATTTATATATTCGCGTATAAGCGTTGTGGGTCAAAAGTCGCGGGTCGGCTACTCTGAGGATACTATGATTATCCATAATCTACACTAAACCATTTAATATTCTAATGTACAATGCGTATACATCCTTTCGGTATCCTGTTGGTATCAAAGCTCTCAACACTGACATTGAGACTCTTCTTCTTGTTTGTTGTCGGTTGCTATATCAATCACTAAAGCATAACTGTTAGTATATAATCTAATCAAATAACATAGTCATTACTCACCTTCCGGTTGACTTTCTTTAGACTCTTCAAATTCTGGTAAACTTTTTGCTATCTTTTTGAACATATTTTTAATATTATATCCTAATTTTGTTGAAGTCTCTATAAATATTGAACAATTCAAAGCCTTAGCTTTTTCTTGACCATCTTCTACCGATACTTGTCTTTTATCTGCAAGATCATTCTTATTCCCTACTAGACATAATACAACGTTTTCACTTCTTTCTGCCTTAACATCTTCAATCCATTTATCAACAAGTTCAAATGATTTCTTAGATGTAATATCATAAACAATAACTGCCACGTGTGAATCTCTTATATATGATGGAATTAATGATCTGAATCTTTCCTGTCCAGCGGTGTCCCAAAGTTGTAGTCTAACGGTTTTGTCATCTAAATACATTGTTTTGGAAAGAAAATCAATACCAATTGTTGCCTTGTCACGCATTTTGTTAGAATCTGGTGTTTGGAAATCATATTCATCTCATACTCACTGCATAGTTGTCATCAAATGTATCATACATGAATCTTGTGATCAATGATGTCTTACCGACTAAATAATCAGAGTTAATTCTTTCAATCTGTCAATTTTCTTAGTTTGATCTATACATACCACCTTGTTCACCAAGAAACACTATTTTATATTTGCTTAATGAATTGTTTGATTTGCTCATTATGTTTTGTGATTGGTAAATGGAGGGATGGACTCTATGATATTAGTATTGTATTCCTTATCAACTAGACGCCACAGATGTTTTACAATGAAATCTCGTTATACTGAAACTTGAATGTTGTGTTCAACGCAAAAAAATAACAAATTCAGATCAAATAATTTACGGATTATGTCAGCAGGACTACAAAAAAAGTTGAAGCTTTATAGAGCTAGTTAAACAAAAGCATATACAAAGAATGTTGCTAGATACAACTAATGATTGGCGGTTGCTGGTACGGTTGTTGTAGCTTCTTCATCTGCAATGGTACTTTCAGGGTATCTCAATTCAGGCTGAGTCTCAGTTTTAACGGCAGACTGGTTTTCACTTGGTGAAGCATTAGTATTTGCAGTTTCCAAGTCATAATTATGGTGACCTGTGGCTATTAATGCCAATAATGGTCTGTTTAAACGATTCCCAGTGAAATTGTTTGTTTTCCAAAAATGTGTGGATGGAATAGTCTTGATAGATGTCAACAGCAAAGCCAGATATGAAACCAAAAAGAGAATAAAATTAACCGCTGCAAATGCTATGGCTGCCTTTGAGGCATTACAAGAATTGGTGTTATAACGATAGATGTAATACCCATAGCTATAGCTGGCATCACAATCGTCAGGACCGTACACAGCGGCAATGGCAATGAATGAAATGAACCAAAACAATGTGATCAAGAGCTCCAAGATCAATGAAACACCAATGATTAAGATACCAGGTTGGAGGAATGACAAAAGGGCAAACACAATCAAATATAATAATGAAAATACCGCTGTGAAAATAGTGAACCCCATTGAGCCACTAGTGGCGTATTTATCCAATGAATTACCTGAAAGACCCAAAACCAAAAGTGTGACAATGAATTGTGAGATACGTATAACATAACCAAAGATCCCATTGGAAAGGATTCCATATGATCTTATAGGTCTTGTTGGTTTCTCTGTTGTTGTGTTGATTGTGGACATTCTATAATGATGGCTCTAACAATAAAGAAAAGGAATTCTGCGGAATCAGGAAATTGTGTGTTGTTTATATAGATGTAGATCTTGGTGAAGTCAGTTTTAAAATTAAAATAATTATCTCATCCGTTAAGATTTGAAGATGCATAAGCAAATGACCAGTTGTACTAGAGTTGGTTTTACCTGTTTGATGCACAAGATCAAGATCTTTTGATTGAGATTGTTTGGATGAACATTTTACACATCATTCCATAAATCTATTTAGTTATTCATCTTCAACCTTTGTCAGTTGAATCTCTGTTAAACCCTTTAATTTTTATGTGTCACAGATATATCTGGCGTTTAAACTTTTGCTAAAAAATAATATCGTAATGTTCAACTCTCACATCTTGAAATAAACAATCGACAATTAACACTCATTTTTAGTCATATAGCATGAAGTCAGTGACCATGAGCATCTCATATACGCCTGCTCAATAAGAACTAGTCATTTAATGGCCAATCATGTCTCATGTTCATGGCACATTGCATGAAATTTAGTGTAAAGTGAGAGTATCGCGTAAGCGTCACGCATAAGCGTCTACGATGTCTTGGCTTCACAAAACAAAAGGACCATCAAATTTCAAACAATTCACATAAAGTTTTTCGAAAGTTCATAAATAAGCTATACATTATATTCCCTGGGGATCAATTTTGTTCAAAATCCAGTAAATGTGCATTCAAACGATAGTTTTCCTTGTCCTTATCTGTTCTAGTGTGAATATTAAAGAAAAACACAATTGCACCAGTCAAATAAACAATGAAATTCAAAATTGAAAATGGAATTGAAGCTTTACCACTTCTACAACCATCTGTTCTATTATCTGCACCTTGTCTATAACATTCATAACGTGGATACATTGTAGTAATCAAGATGAATGCAATAAACCATAATATAGCCAAAATGGCATCAAAAATTAAAACAAATCTCTTCAACAAAATTGATCTCTTGATTGATTTATCAAAATATGAAGTAATATCAAATAATATTAATGCTTGATAAATAAATGATGTAAATCCTAAAGTCAACACAAATACCATTTTACCATCTGATTTGTAAAAAAATGCAACTGATAAACCTGAAAGTACAACTGAACAAACTGATGAAAAAAATTCAACCCATCTAATTGTCCATAAGAAATAAGCATTGTGTAAAAATCCAATTCTCCTTTTAGATTCTTGTGGGATTGTATTCCCATTATTTTGTTGTTCAATCGAATCCATAGAAATTTCTCCCTCGTTATAATCTAATTGATCTTTATCATTTTGATCAGAGTTACGTGGTTCACTTGACATGTTTTCAACTGGATAAATGTGTCAAGTAGAAGTTGACGCTTTTGTTTAAAAAGTTACTTTCTTGTACTTTATATTAAAATTCATTCATTTTGAAAATCTAATGACGCGTAATCTGTAATAACCTGTATATGAAACAAGGGATTTTCAATGTGTGAGAAGATAAAGTCAATTCTTTGCTTATGTTTGAAAATTGAAAGGCCCAGAATTAAAACGCGTCTCAATAATCGTGGGGCCTGGGCTGGAATTAATTTTTATCCCCGAAGCGTGCATGGTTCCTTGAATCAAAACCGTGTAAATGCTAATTTTTATGAGTATCTGATATCTTATTCCAATCCTGAATAAAGTTTCTTATATTTATATCTTTGAAATTTTGAGCTACGCTCTTTCAGATTTTCCAGTCCAATTGATCCTGAATCAATTGTGCTGTCCTTGATCACATCATTAAATTCTGCCATCATTTCGGGTCACCATCTCATTCAAATCGTTACTGGGTGATCATATGTAGCTTGAAATTTCTAATATTTTAGACGTAATTATAACTTCAGTAAGATAATGAGCTATCACTTTTCTTTGCAAATGAAAAGTGGGACGATCTATTAATATATTGGCTCAAAATATTTAAATTTAAAATTTAAAAAAAAACTATACTTACCTTTAATATAAAATACTAAAATTGCAATTGCCAAAAAAAATTTGTCTCATTTTTTTTTTTTCGATTTTGATGAAAAAAACGTGATATATGAATAGGATAGAGGTACAGTTTTAGTCTATAGATACTAGTTTGACCTTAAAACCAATTTCAATGCTTCAAATTACAATATCTATTGTTTGGCGTTTCTCAGTGGCCCTATCAACTTACATTCTCGGCCGAATAAGGCTTCATTTAGATATAAGCTCTGCCAATTTGCTAAACTATATACAGATCTTTAAATGTTTGCGGCCTCGCTTGATTATGAGAGACTACGTGGTTTACGTCCGTCTTGTATCATTCTCATTTCCCAATTATACTTCTCGAATTTGGAGTTACATATCTGGGGCAAGTACTAGCTGTACAATATAACTGAAATGACGTATAACAGTTGAGTAAATTTTTTACCGGCCGGCTCATGATGCAGGGACTGGACTCAAAATAGGAGGACTAGGTCATCCTTTGAAAGCCTAGTCCTCAAAATTGGAGGGTCTCAGACCCAGATTACGATCCGAGTAATTTAAAAGTTGATGAATTTTGAAGCTACAAACATCAACCGCAAGCCCTTGTTCCAGATTTCAAATAATAGAACGACACAATATCGTAATCCCACTCCCGTCTCTCCGATCCCCCTTTGAACATTGTGTCGTGATAATCCTTATCGCGTCCGCGAATTCCTGGCTTTTACCGTTTTTGTTGACGAATTTCCCCAATCGGTCCCAGATTGCCGCATTCGGCCTGCTCGCACTTTTTTGCACAAATTTGAGTTTTTAATTTTCATTGGTTTCGGCTGCTGGCAAATCGGTTTGAGAGGAAAAAGTAACTGTGTATGGAAAAATAGCCTTGAGGAAAAAAACTGAAGAATTCAATCTTGACTCTTTACACAACAACAAACTACAACGAGAGTTCAAGTTCAAGTTCAATCAGATACCCTATAGTTGTCCATAATGAAGTTCTCAGGTTTGCTTTTAGGTGCTTTAAGTGCAGCTGTTGTTGTTCAAGCTGCTGAATCCAGTGATAGTACCCATAAATACGGTAGATTTGATAAAACTAAAGCTTCTTCTACTTCAAGTGAAACTGGTACTCATAAATATGGTAGATTTGATAAGACCAAAGCCTCATCAACTTCAAGTGAAACTGGTACTCATAAAGATGGTAGATTTGATAAGACCAAGGCTTCTTCCACTCCAAGTGAAACCGGTACCCATAAATATGGTAGATTTGACAAAACTAAAGCTTCATCAACTTCAAGTGAAACTGGTACTCATAAAGATGGTAGATTTGACAAGACTAAAGCTTCATCAACATCAAGTGAAACCGGTACCCATAAATATGGTAGATTCGATAAGACTCATGCTTCAACTTATCAAAAAGATGCTTCAGCTAACGGTGCCGCTCCAGCTTATGGTGCCGGTATTGGTTCAGCATTAGTTGCTGGTCTTGCTTTATTGTTATAGATTAACAATTGATCAATTGAAACTTAAACTATAAACCAATTTTCAACCTTTTTCCCTCCCATTTGTTTTTTATTCTTCCTCGTTCACATTTCAAAATATCATGTTGATTACATTTTGGAAATAAGATAATCACCCATTACATAAATTTATATGAATCACATTTATGTAAAAATAATGTTTATTGAAAATTATATCACAAGTGATAAATTTCTTTAATTAATAATACAAATCGTCATAATTTAGTATAGTTCGACGTAGTAAAATTGATATCTATTAGCTAAACAAATCGTCACTTTCTAAATTTTTCTCTTTAAATTTAGACCCTATTCTCTCTAATAAGGACTTTGACGATGTTGATTCCTCATTTTCTCCATCATTATCATCATTTTTACCTATTCTATCACTTAAACTTGATTCTTCAATATCAATATCTTTTACATCTGTTGTTTTTTTACTTATTGCTTTATCAGGGAAAAGATCAATTCCATCATCTTTTTCAACATCTTCATCCAAAGTTCTTTTGAAAAAAACAGGTTCTCTTTCACGATATGAACTTGAACCTCTTTTACCTCTACTTCTAGGTTTACTTCTTTCCAATTCATACTTTGGTGGATTATATAGATAATATCTTGAATATGCTGCAGCGTTTTTAACTTTTTTATCACTTAAATTACTGATTCTTAAAGTTAACATTACTTCTGGTTTATCTGATTGAAATTTCTCAGCTTCTCTTTCCTCGTTGGGTTGTAGTTCTAGCTCTTTGTTTAATGTTATTTTTTTCAATGCATCTGTAGCATCTTCATCATTTTCGAAAACTATATTCACTATAGGTACTAATTAGTTTCAGCAACACTAAGTTTCAATAATGAACTACTCACATGAAGTATCATTAATCCATTCAATTTTGAAAAAAGTATCCACGTATCTCTTGACATATTTCTTAATTTCATCTGTTGATAAATTATCAACACCATGTAACCAAATAGAATTTGGTCTTAGAACACTTTCTGAAGAAGACTTTTGTGATGAGGTAGTTAGTAACTCAAACTCTGGATCATTTCACAGTCACTTAACATACATCAATTTCCATAGACTCCATCTTTCTCTCTCCACTTTAATTATAACGTATTAACAGTTGGTTATACGCCAAAAAGCGTACATTTTGATTCTCTCGGTTTTTAATTTTTGAAATTTTCATGATATTGGTTTCCTCACAAATCAGAATATGAAACCAGAAATTGTTCGATTCACTACAAAATCCTATGTGTTCTTTGTTTAATTTCATGTATAATAAATATATAGTGTTTGTTACAACTGAATAAATAGCTAAATAAATAAATAAATATAATTCAGTTCCCAAAGTATCGTCCGTTATTCACACCAGAATTGTGCTCAACTATACCCCAGATTCGATCCATTTTCAATCCTCCAATGTCATCCACAATGTAGAATTTATCATCTTTTGTTTTCCAATTGACAAACCCATATCTTTCATTGGCTAACTTAATATCTTGTACTTTAATCAGTCTGTTATAAAACGATTTACCGGTCCACGAGATCTTCTCAGCAACAAGCGTCTCATCAGTTGTTAAAGTTTCTAAGGTTTGTGGCTTTGTGGTATCGTATAATCTAAACACTCTTGAAACATAATGTTGCGTGAGATAATTAACCATTGGAATGGGTAATACACTCAATCCTGCCACGACATAGGATAGTTCACCAGCAAATAATACAGAGTTTGACATCAAATGTGATACATAGATACCCACAGCTCCTGCTGCCAAAGCTACCCTTTTCACAGTGGCAATTTTCGAAGCTGCTGTGGATTGGTATATTGGATCATATCCTAATCTATATTTGGGATCCAAGGGCATGGATTTGATAGTATGTGGTGATCTAATCATCACAGTTTCATGAGTTGAGGCTTTAGAATTGGTATAAGTTGACGCATTGTAAAGCGGTGGGAAGGAGTGTAGCTGTCTCACCCCAACAGCCACAGAGGAGAAGGGCTTCATTCGTAGCATATCAGTATTCTGTAAACCTTCCAACTTTCAATTACTCTTCCATCTTCAACCCACAAATTTCCATAGTTGATTATGCTTGTTGCCATGGTGCCATACAAAAATCCGCGAAATCCGCGAATTTTGTTTTGTTTACCCTGTAGTGTCCCGACCCAAAATGGCAAACTGCCCAAAACAGAACATTAATTGTGGTTTCCAAAACAAAACATTAGAGAAAAAAAATATGTGATAGGATTTTCTTATTCCGCTAAACAAATCAACCAGAGCAATCTGATCTTCAATCACAAGAACTATATTGAAATTTGGATTCATTTGAGAACCGATTAGATCTTTCACTTATTGTCCATCATCCACAGTTTTTCAATTAACATCATACAAAATGGATTCAGACTCAACAAACAAGTATATTCCAGATCACCGTCGTACGAATTTTAAAAATAAAGGTAGATTTAATCCTGATGAATTACGTCGTCGTCGTGAAACACAAAGTGTTGAATTAAGAAAAGCTAAAAGAGATGAAACTTTAGCGAAAAGAAGAAATTTCAACATTAGTGCTGAAGATTCAGATGATGAAGATGGATTTAAAAAAGATGATGATTCTTCATTCTTGAATCAATTACAACAAGAATTACCAAGAATGATGGAAGAAATTCATTCAAATGATTTCGATGCTCAATTAGCATCAACTGTCAAATTCAGACAAATCTTATCAAGAGAACGTAATCCTCCAATTGATTTGGTTATTCAATCAGGTGTTGTTCCAAGATTGGTTACTTTTATGAATGATCAACCAGAAATGTTACAATTAGAAGCTGCTTGGGCTTTAACTAACATTGCTTCAGGTTCATCTGAACAAACCAAGTTTGTTGTTGAAGCTGGCGCTGTTCCATCTTTTGTCAACTTGTTATATTCTTCTTCATTAGAAGTTAAAGAACAAGCAATTTGGGCTTTAGGTAATGTTGCTGGTGATTCTGCTCAATACAGAGATTACGTTTTATCATGTAATGCCATGGAACCAGTTCTTTCATTATTCAACACAACTAAAATGTCACTGGTTAGAACCGCCACTTGGACTTTATCAAATCTTTGTAGAGGTAAAAATCCTCAACCAGATTGGATTGTTGTTTCTCAAGCTTTACCAACTTTAGCTAAATTAATCTATTCAGTTGATGTTGAAACTTTAATTGATGCATGTTGGGCTATTTCATATTTATCTGATGGTCCAGCTGAAGCTATTCAAGCTGTTGTTGATGCTAGAATTCCAAAAAGATTAGTTGAATTACTAGGTCACGAGACCACACTGGTTCAAACCCCAGCTTTAAGAGCAGTTGGTAATATTGTTACTGGTAATGATTTACAAACTCAAATTGTTATTAACGCTGGTGTCTTGACTGCTTTATTACCATTGTTATCATCACCAAAAGAATCAATTAGAAAAGAAGCCGCTTGGACTATTTCAAACATTACCGCTGGTAACTCTGAACAAATTCAAGCTGTTATCGATGCTAATTTGATCCCACCTTTAATCAGATTGTTAGACAATGCTGACTACAAGACTAAAAAAGAAGCTTGTTGGGCTATTTCAAATGCTTCATCTGGTGGCTTAACTAAACCAGACATCATTCGTTATTTGGTTAGTCAAGGTTGTATTAAACCATTATGTGATTTATTAGCAGTTGCTGATAACAAAATCATTGAAGTTACTTTAGATGCTTTAGAAAACATTTTGAAAATGGGTGAATTAGATAAGGAAACTAGAGGTCTTGCTGAAAATGAAAATGCTATTTACATTGAAGAATGTGGTGGTATGGAAAAAATTTATGATTGTCAAAACAATGAAAATTCAAAAATTTATGAAAAGGCATTCCAAATTGTTGATAAATACTTTGCTGCTGAAGATGAACTTGAAGAAAGTGGATTGGCTCCAGAACAATCAGGTAACACATTTGCATTCAACGCTGGTGAACAACAAACAAACTTCCAATTTTAAGATACCCATTATTTTTTACCTTTTTTATTTGTTTTGTTTATTAACTTTTACATGTTGAGTCTTTCATCATTTGCAACATGAAGAGTTTTTTCATCATTCAATTTTGTCATTTCCCATTTTTACATTTCCCTACACTCTCATATTTTATCATTTCCCATCTTACATCATCTGCTTTTTGGTTATACCAACTTTTACTTTTGTCATTTTCCTATCTCACATCATCTCATCATTTGCCCTTTACTTTTTTTTAAAAATCTTTTTTAATTTTTAATTTAATCTCATGAATCTGTTTTATTCAAATATTACACTTGTGTTTTGTTTTGAATCCTTCTTTTTCTTATAGTCCTTATGATTTCGTCTTTTTCAATATTGATACATCACTTGGCCTAATTTGCATGCATTTTCTCTTACTATCTGATCACTTTCTCGTAAGTGAGATGATTCTCATTTTCCCTGCTTTTTTATAGTTCGTGTTACATAGAGTTTCTCATGGGCTTAACTAGATAGGTCATGGAATTCTTCTAGCAATAACCACCGGGGAGCTTTAGCTCCTTGGATGATCCGTATATAAATACACAATCGATCTAAACGTGAAATTCTGCCCTCATGAATATACTGTACGTGACCCGGTAAACCAGTCGCTATGAAGTGTACTTTTGACTGGAAAAAATGTAGTGAATATCCCATTTCTGCCCTTACCGATGTCTTTTTTTTTCGGCCTCTTGGTTGATTAGGTTACGCGTAAACAAACATCTAAATCAGTGTAAACAATAGATTATCTACCCATATACACATCGATCATAGGCCATTGTGTGCTGATTTAGAGTGGAATAATGAGCGGAGTGCCTACGAGGGACTCACCGAGTCTAAATGGGAAGATACGGCTGACTAGTAACAGAGAACGAATCTTGGAGCTACACAAGAGACTTCATAGTGAAAAGACAAACGAAAATGTGTTGGAACCTGAACTTGAGAAAGAAGAAATTGCTGCTAAGCCAACAAGAATACGAAGAGCCGATGTCAAGAAATATTTAGGCGAGCCTTTACCTCTACCTTATTTGACCCAGCCCAGGGACAGACAGAATGAAGAGCCATCACAACCAGAGCCTATACGATATGAGAAAAACATTCAAACAAGAAGACCACTTGGACAGGGTCGTTCCAAATTCATTGGTAATACTGTGTATCAAGATAGACTGAAAGATTCGTTGAAAACTTTCAGTAGGAGTCCTTCCCCACAACAGGCCGCTGATACTTTTGGTATAAAAGAAGGTTATAACGAATTTCCAAGAACTCCACCTTCATTTTTAAATGTCAAATCAACACCTCATATCTCTCCAGTGACAATGGAGGATACTTTCAATCCTATTAAGTTGGAGAGTATATTTGAAAAAGACATTTTATTGAACGGATTTAAATTGAGAAACTCATCATTGACACCAGATAATACAATTAAACCAATAACAAGACTGGGCCCACCTCTTGAGGTGAAGTCTGAAAAACTTCACGATAACAATAAAAAAACAAAGCAAACACATCAAGAAATACATGTGAGCTGCTGGTCAGTTCTCGGCAGTCCATTTGCATTTATCACTCTTCTTTCTATATTGATCTACTTATATGGACAAAATAATTATCAGGACTGAAATGTGCTACGTTGATTTTCATGCTACAATAAAAAATGTTACCAAAAGGACAATTCAAATTTATATATATACAGAGGGAAGTTAATATCCCCATTAATAATCATTGTAATATACAGAACACTTTCTATCATTCGTCATAATCGTTAGCAGGTGGTTTACCAGCTTCACTTCTCATATAAAGATCAACTATTTTCAAAATGTTAGTAAGGAAGGTTCGCACAGCTTTATAATTAGAAATACTTACTAGCCGTACTGAAAGCTGCAAACCCAGCACACCCGATAGCAGCAGCTTGTGGACCAGCTTTGTATGAAAGACCACCACCGGTTAAGCAACCAGCTGCCACACCATTATATATATCATTTTTTGCTCGTAGCTAGGGAATAATTAGATTAGTTTAAATTGTCATCTAAAAAAGCTTGTAAATACTCACAGATTCAACACCACATTCAACACCGGCATAAAGCATACCAATAAAACCAAAATTCTTCGCACTAGACCAAGATCTTTTACCCATATCTGTGAATTGTATTTTAACTTGTTGTTTCCAAGGTAGATCCGATATATGACCAGGTTGCCCACCTGAAAGAGGAACATCATAACTCATCTTGACAGAAAGTTGTTAGTAGCGAGCCCATAGGTTTGTTTAATTGATAAACTTACACTGGCCATGAATAGACCGAAAACACCACCAAGACCAAAACCGGTCACACCAGACATTGCAGCTTTACCAGGACATGAAGACATGAATTCAATCATTTGCTTAGCACCTTCTTCGGCCTGCTCCTCTGGTGACATTTCAGAGAAGTGTTTCTTAGGCCCATTAGCACCCGCAGTATCCAGCCCAAACCCTCTATACGACATGATCTTTTCCTTGTCTTGAGCTTGCCCTTTTTCTCTCAGTTTTACAAAAAAGTATTTCAGATCTTACATATTGAATTTTGATACTATACTGGCCACCCAAAAAAATTTAGGCTGTCGCGAATGCTCAAAACATCACCATCAATATATCAAATAAATCGAAGTGAAAAAGATCATGATTCTACAAAATTTGAAGTGTTGATGTAAGTGGTATGAGCTTTATTATACACTATGACACGGTGAGTGGTCTCGAACGACCTTCTCTTTCCAAAGGTGGGACATCGACATCTGGAGCGACAGCTAATGGTACACTACCCATCAAACCTTTACTTTCAGCAAAAGTTGAGGATCTGGAGTATAATGGATCTTCTTGGAAATATTCGTCTTTGATTGGGTGCAGTAGCACTGTCTGATTCTTAATTGTAAGCACCGAATTTGTTGGAACTGCGATCCAGTCACCTCTTTGGAAAGTCAAAGGTTCAGATGCAACCATAATAACATCTTGTCCACGATCCAATCTTTCCATTCTATATTCACCAGGTTCATACTCCACGAAACTGGAGCCGGAACTGAAATGTAGAGATGCTGCTTCTTCAGTCTTGGATGTAATATATCTTGAAATCACAACGGAATGACCATCAGTCACTGCAAAATTTAATAATGAAGGTTCAGAAGTGACACTCTTTGTCCAGTCTTTTATATACTCTATAGTTTGCATTAATGCCTTTCTCAATATAGCATGGCCAAAATTGGCACCATCTTGTGCAGGATTAACCCCTAATTTATCCAATGTATCTAAAAACAATGCAAAACAACATTCACTATCAGTTGAACCTTGTAGAAACACAAAATATTCGTCACCAATGTGTTGTATTAGTTTCCTTTTGATTTGACTAAATCCAGCTACACCACCATTATGCATAAACATCAAAGAGTGATAACTAAATGGATGACAATTTGTTTCAGATAAAACACCATAAGTGGAAGCTCTAACATGAGCAAAAACCAAATTAGATTTTGTTTTTTCAGCTAGTCTTTCCAAGTTCATATTATTCCAAGCTGGTGTAATTGCACGGAAAACACATGGTCCATCTTCTAGCTCAGGATCTAATGAATAATATCCAAGTCCAAACCCATCACCATTCATTGGACGTCTTTTATCTAGCCGTAGTCGACTGTCAAAAGATTGACTAGAGAACAAAAGTTAGTATTGGAGTTGTTATCAAATGATTATTGCTTCACTCACTTTATGATGGAATGAGCTGGTCTAGTCAACAAATGTGACAGTAGTATTGGGTCTTTACCTATTTGAAACGTGTTAGATGTTGCCAGAAAAGTATCCAGACAGTAAACATACCCTTGAATATCAGGAATCTGCACATATCAGTCTATAGTTCCTTGTGAATCTTGTGATTGTATAGGATAACAAACTCCTAAGGTCCCGTATACAGATTATGACACAGAAATTTCCATCTACAGCTACGCAAAGTCACGTGCTCCAGCTGCCATTTAGCGGGCAAATAGTAACTCTATTCTCTATTAGCCGCGATTACTCTTTTGGGACTGCTCCGCAAAAAGGCGCAAAACAGAATCCGCGAAAATAAAGAACCCAGACCAAAATTAACGTCAAAAAGCTTTGAGGTCTGAGTTTTGTTTATTTAGATCTGTTTGGGATTAAGTAGAACATAGGTCTGAAGAAGCCGGTGAAGATGAGCCCTACGAGTGCGGAGGCACACCAGAATCAGGTGATGAGCCTGGACAGACAGAGGAAACCCAGAAGGAAGCACAAAAACTCAAAACTAGGTGAGTAAAGTGTGAGCTAACCACCTTGACGACATAAGCTGAGCGGTTAAAAGAAGAAACAATAAGTACTAACAAATGACTAAGGATGTGTTCAATGTAAAGAAAGAAGAATGAAATGTGATGAGGATCTACCACAGTGTAGAAACTGTCGCATTCGTCAGGTTAAAGTGAGTTGAATCGTTCGAAATAGTGGGTCCGTTATTTTATATAACCGGATCGATAAGGTACAAGAATGTTTTTTCGTAACTAACATCCTAGATACCTTGCAGTTATCTTTCATTCACAGAAGATGAGAAGAAGAAGTTTATAGAGGAGAAAAAGAAGCAAAGTGCTGAAGGTGGATCTCCAAATTCGACAAATTCTAATACCAATTCACCTACAGCGATAGACAAGAGTGAAATTACACAATTCCCATTGATACGGCACAGTTCACCAAAACTTTTGAAATCTCAAAAAGAAAGAACTGTAGGTGAAGGTGAAGGATCTTATCATGGTCGTCTTTTCTACACTTCAATATTGACAAAATCATTCCTAAACATGGAGGAAGCATTTAATTCACATTTATGTCTTGTTTCATACTGGATTATGTTACAATTGCAGAGAAAATATGAAAACACTAAAGTTTCAGACTCCAAGATTGATAAATCAGATATATCACATTTGAAGGAATTGACATATAGAAATAAGGCAAAGACTTTAAAACATTTAAGAGAAATTGTCACTCAACTCATTGAAGCTCAAAATGCTAAAAATTATAGAAAAGCTCTTCAACTTTATTCAGAGATTACAATACCGACAATTTGTCTTGAAAGTTCAGATCTTTTAAGCAAGGACTCTTTAAAGTTTTATTATATTGGTGGTTCTTTAAGCATGTTAAAAGAAATGTATTCATCAACAACTGACACATCACCAATGGCTGCATTTGTGATAAAATCTCTAGAACATGTTTCATCTGCCTTATTCATACCATCTTATAATTTTGATGTGATTTTTGAAATTTATGATGTTTTGGAAAGTTTTGGAAAACATGTTGATCTTGTTAAAGATGATTTATTATCAACTCATCATTTGGAGCTTGTTGAATTCTTGGAGAATTATTTAATTAAAAGTCCAATTAAAAATAAAATGAATCAAGAGTTCATCACTGCATATCCTGCTGGTTTGATTTATGAATTATATTTCAATTTTAATAAAATCTTACCAAGTGAAACATTCACCATAAATTCTATGAGTTCACCTACTCATATGATTTTTTATTCTTTTTACTACATGATAGGAAGAGTACTGGATAATGTTTTCCCAGAAACACGTTATTTGGTTCAACATCGATATATTGGACCAACGACATTATATCCAATAACAAGAGATCATTATTCCCAAATGAGAACTGATGATAAAGATTTGAATTTTTTCGCAAATTATTCTTCAAGATTGAATTGTTTCTTTGCTAGAAGATTAGATTTTTTCAATAGATTTATGGAAATTTTAAATCCATTCCCAAAAAAATTACCAGAATATAGATTTCAAAGTCGTAAAACAGGGAAAATTAAAGAAGTTCAAATCATTAAATTCCGTGATTCAATAATTCATCAAAGAAACTATCCAAGTGTTATAAGTAATGATTATGATAATTTTACATTTGGAGATAGTAATGAATTAGTTGATTCGTCAAGTTCAAATAAAACAAGTCCATCTTCAAATGGTTCATTTTCAACAAATTTTAGTACACTTGTATCCATGAATAATATGACTGATGATTTTACAAATTTTGAATTTGGAGAGAAAAATCAATTTAATTATAATATAAATAAGGAAGATGTTGATTTTCAAAATTTGGCAGAGAGTGGACTGTTGACTCAAGATTATGATCCGTTGATGAATGAATGGAAAAATGTTCCAACTTCAACTGAAAGCAAAAAATCAGTTACTTCTATCAAATTAAATTTGGAAGATCGTCAATCTTTAATGGAAGAATTCACACGTTAAGGTTCACATTTATGATCCACATGTTTACATTTAACGTTTTGTACTATATTCAGTTCTTTGAATGATGCTAGCAGTTGTTGATAGCTAAGTCATCAATTTTTTTTTTTTCGAATATCCAATTTATCTAGGCCCAATGACAATTTAACTTTAGAAGTGGTTGATTGATTATTTATACACACATGTCTAAGAAGTAATACATAACAAAATATAGATGGGGGATTAATGTGCATCATGTAACTATCTCTATATGCCAATATAGAAATATATCAAAGACTTTGTAGTATACCATCGATAACTGAAGAATCAGGTTCTGGTAAAGGATCTAGATTAATTAATTGTATTTTATCAACATTTTCCAAAAGTTCTGTTAGATTAGTTGATGATTTAAGTAGATGATTTGATTTCAATAACTCATCAGCAATCTCTACTTGATGATTATTCATCAATTGGGTATTTATAACCACTATTAATTTTTTCTGTAATCTCAATGAATCTAATATAGAACCTGTACCAGCGTGGGATATTATTAGGTCAGAGCTTGACATTATTGTTTTGATATCATTTGTGAATGGGAATCCTTCAATTTCAAGTTTGGCTTTATACTGGGATTGCACTGAGTCTGTATAGCTTGTGATCTTACAGTCTAATTCAGCTAGCAAAGTTTTGAAGAGTTCTATACCATCAGGTTGAGATCCATATTGAATAATTAGCCTTGTATAGCCCCGTGTGATGTGATGATCCAGAAAGTTGGAGTTGAGTGCTAGTTGTATGAGCTTGTGGAATGTGACAGTGGCACCTGTGGTGACAAAGACAGTAGACATTGATCTTTCGTTGATTTGCTTGTATCTCAAGTTGTGATATTTTGAAATCCGTGGTCGTGTCTATATGGCAGAAATCAGCGGTTTGATGCCCTGGTCACCAAGTGTTCATATGAAATATGAAATGTACATACTATACATTTTCTGACTTAGTTGCCTCAAAGATGTATTCATGGATCTTGGATACCTATAAATGGAACAGTTGGCCTTCAAATGTTCACAGTGACTCTCGTGTCTGCCAATGTGTGCGTACAAGACGCCAGAGGCCCTTTTTTGGTCTCAGCTTATAAGCTTTAAATTCAAGGATCTCTTAAAAATTAAGCGCTGAACTAAAATCAAGACTTTTACATTTTAGAATGATGGTGTTTTGACTCAATGTTAACGCTGTTTCACGCTTGAGGCTATAGAAAGATGAGCACAAACGGCGCTGGAGAATCTGGTGGTGATGAGCCAGAGAGAAATGAGTATGCTGGTGGAGCTGAGTACGTTCCGTTTGTTTTGAGCGACTCACAAGCGTTGACAATCCAGCAGGAGTCATTGGAAGAAGGTGGTGGCTACTTGTTGGGCCCGTTGCAGTTGCTTCTCAAGGGCTGCTCGCTACTCATAGTGTTGCTGATTGTGTCTGTGTTTGAAACGAAAAGGGTCACGGGGTTTGTCTTGAGGCAAATCAACAACTTTTCCATCACCGTTCTTTCTGCAATGTTGTTTCTATTGATATTGCTCCATGAACTGGTGCTATCCATCAGGAGAAACATCTATCATTATTTGCACCCATATGGGTCCGCTGCAGATATCAAACTCCCGCCCAATATCAAGTACAGTCAATTGCATGACTTATTCTGGGCCAATGATGAGCAGCAAAAGATAAGAATTAGTGATGATTTCCAGACTTTCCAAATTTTACATAATGATACCGAACTGTCACCAAAAAATGAAGAGCCCACTTCACCAGGGTCAGATAAGGATCATGGGGACACAAATGGGATAAGTTTAAGCTTTGTATCGTCTCCAGGTATAAGTAAAGTTCACCAATTGAACCAGAAATACAAAGACAAATGGAAACATAGACCTCATTGGTGGAAAATGGACCCGAATAGTGCAAATTTCACAGAAACTTTTGAAAATTGTTCATATGACGATGAGATACACAACTCAGAAAACCTTGCTCCACAAAAGCTTCCAGACCAAAAACTTGAACAAAAACTTGAACTTGGTGAGGGATGGAATGGATCAACTCCTCTCGATATAGACTCTCAAAGTTCATCAAGTGATAACTCACCAGTTCGTAACATACATCCAACTTCTAGTAAAGTACACAATAAATTCAAGTTGGCAGTTTCATCAAATTCTAGACAAAATCTTTGGAATGGGTACGCAAGAAATTTAAAATTACTAAAACCAATACATGGCGAATCACAAAGTTGAAACTTTTGCACATAAACCAGCCTATGATATATCATGCTAATTCTATAGAATTTGATTCATTATGATTATCACACGTAATTGCTATATGTATAAGTCTACAAATCATTAAAATAAAAATTCATACTATATTATATCTTAAATACATATGAATGCGAGTTCAATAAAGTTTCTTCATCCAAAAATAGGATAAAGCAACTAGGAAAAAATTATTAAAATGCATATATCAGAACAATTATTCTTTCTATTTAAAAGCTTGAATGGGAAAGATTAATATTGTGTTTTATATTTTATTTAGTAAGTAACAAATCATCATATCTATTTTTCTTTCATTAATGATAATCAAGAGTATCGTGACAACATATCAATGCTATTTTGCTATCAAAAACCTTTAATCTTTCGATTCTTCAGGTTTTGATTCTTCAACTTCTGCACTAGCTGAAGCTTCAGTTTCACCAGCAGTGGTTGAAGCTTCATTAGATTCTTCACCTTGTTTTTGTTCCTGTTCTTGATCTGGTTGTTGTTCTTGTTCTTCATTTTCTTCTCCTTCAGATTCTTGTTCTTGATCTTGTTCACCATCTAATAAGGCAAATCTATTGATAGCTGGTGATTCTGCCTTTTTAGAATTTTCTCTAGCTCCCAATGGACTAGAAGTAGCTGGTGTGGTACTTGTGCTATTAGTTTCTGGAGTTTGATTTTGTGATGATTGTCTACTTGAACCTCTTAATGATTTAGTTCTTGTGAAATTATTCATTGGACCCAAATTTGATGAAGATTGTGAGTTTCTAACTTGACCAACACTCTTAATATCATTTGATGAAACTCTTTGACTTCCCCAACCGGCTTTTGATGAATTTGATCTTGAATCACCTCTACCTTGATTTCTACGATCTCTGCTTGATTTTTCCTCTTCTTGTTTTTTCAAATCAGCTTCAAGATGAATTTGTGCAATAGTCTTTGGACCTGCATCAGCTTCACCACCATTCCATCTCTTCTTTCTCAAATCAACCAAATCCATCAATTTGAATTGTAATCTTGATGAAATCTTAGCATGATCAATCATCTTATGAACTTGTTGGAATGCAGAGTTGAAACGAGGTTTTGTGTTTGGATTACTATCTAATCTTGGACCAACAGTTTTGATCAATTGAATCAAATTTTCAACAACATCTTCTGATGGATCTTCAGTATTTTTAATTTGATCATTAACACAAGTGAAAATAATACCTTCTGATAATAGACCCAACACATATAAATGACCAATAAATCTGATTAAACCTAAACCTCTTCTCTTTGCAGCAGCAGCAACATAATATTCATCAGTCATCATATCTGGTTCTAGAGGGCTACCATCTTCATTAGTTGGTAATTTATCAGCCCAACCTTTGGTATATTCAACTTGACATCTTGTTAATAATAATTTTCTTACCAAAATACCAGCTGTTTGTGGAGCACCAGCTTTATCCAAAATTTCTTCATCTTTAACATCAGGTGAAATATCTTTACACATCTTTGCACAGAATTGAGCATACATAGAAGACCAATGAGGTTCATCACAAGCTTTAGCGAAAGTTAATTCTAAAACTAATTTTAGACTCTTTGCATCGGTTTCCCATTGTGATTGATTTGCAATTGCTAAAATGTCATTTGAAATTTCTTCAAAGAATTCCAAAGTTAATTTATTCAATAGAGACTTAACTTTTCTTTCGATATCTTCTGTGCTTAATATCACAGTAACACCATCTGGAGCATATTTAACTTCTTGAGTCTTATTAACTCTTGATTTTGGAATCCATCTTGTAGCTGATTTTTCCAAAGGTTTAACAGGTTCAGCTGGGACTTCTGGTTCTTTTTCAACTTCTCTTTCTCTGTTTCTATTAGATTTTCTGTCATTTCTACCAGATGCACCACCACCTCTTCTTTTAGAGTTTTGTCTTGAGTTTGATCTTGAGTTCAAGTCAAATTTACCACCTCTTGAAGAACCAGATCTAGAGAATTGTGAGCCTGGAACACCTCCACCAATAGAGCCTTGTCCAAAGTTACCTCTGAATTGATTTCCTGAACCACCTTTACCCATTGATTTGCTATTTCTATCACTGATTTGAATAAACTGTATTTTTTCTTTGAATTCTGGATCCGTTGGGAATCTAGTAATATCGGCAAATTGAATCAAGAAATCTGGGGTATATCTTAAATCTTTTCCGATTTCTGTTTTGGTTACTCTAACTATATTTTCTGGGTATTCAAAAGTGTAAGGGTCTATTATTTTAGCTGATTGGACTTTTTCGAAGAAACGACTGATTGTGAATGAGTCTGTTGGTTCTTCTTGTTCCGGTTTATCTTCAGTTGATTCTTCAGTCTTGGCAGATGCATCTTTACCTTCAGTTTCTTCTTCAACGGATTTTGGTTCTTCAACCTTTTCTTGCTCGTTGGCTTCAGTCTTTGGCTCTTCAATAGAAACAGATTTAGCTTCAGTTGGTTTTGATGATTCCACTGATTCTTCCTTTTTGGATTCAACTGATTGTGTTTCGGAAGTTTCAGTAGCTTGTTCAGTAGCATCAGCAACCTTTGTTGGTTCTGTGGTCTTTGGGGTTTCTTCCTTCACGACATCTGATTTTGCTTCATCTTTAGCAGCAGATTCGGAAGCTGCAAGTTTAGCTTTAGCCTTAGCAGCAACAAACTCTCTGAAAGCTCTTTTGGTCTCTTCAGCATCATCTATCTTGGCAGATGGTTCAGCTTTTGGTTGTTCCGGTGTAGGAGCTTCAGCTTTAGCTGGAGTTGGAGCTGGAGTTGGAGTTGGAGTTGGAGTTGGTTGAGCTTCAACTTTTGGTTTCTCTTCAGCTTTTGGTTTTTCTTCAGCTTTAGGTTTCTCTTCAGCTTGAGCTGGTTTTTGTGCGGTCGTGGAAGAAGCAGAGGCAGAAACTGCTTCTTTTTCTTCTTGAGCTTTTCTCATTCTTTCTTGAACTTGCTTTCTAAATGATTCTCTTAGTGCAGCCTTTTCTGGATCTTCTTTCTTAGCAGGTGTGTTCTTAGAGAAACTTGAATTCCTTTGGTGAGAATATGGAGATGAAGGGTTGTTGATGGTTGCACTTGAAAATTTTGGAGTGGTTGGATTTGAGCCTTTATTCAAACTAGCGTTCCCAGCTTTTGGAGTGAAATTGGATGGCAGAGCTCTTACATCGACCTTATCACCAGTTGGTGTGGTGATATTCACTTGATGATGTGGTGCAGCGCTGTAGTGATGGGAATTTGGTGAGTTGTAATAAGCCGGAACACCTGCGTTAGCATAGAACTGGCCACCGCCATACATTTGAGCGTTGTAAGCATAAGCGTTTTGGAAATCACCAGCAGCGTAGCCTGCTTGTGGAATATAGCTGTAGCTTGGAGCCTGGCCTCTGTAGTTGTTTGTGTTCTTTCTGGATGGATGATAAGCGCCATTATTATTGGACTGACCACCTCCACCGTTAGGATTTGGATTTGGATGTTGAGACATGATTAACAAGCAATGTCTTCTTCTTGTCCTGCAATGCTCTGATGAATTGATCTATCACTTGATGCAAAAACTGGTCCAATATGGTTTGATTCAATCTTGTACACGTCTAATCAATTAAATTTTCACTCAATTTAATGGGTAAATCTGCTTGATTGATTGTTTGAAAGAAGAATCCCGATTGTTCTAGCAATGAAAAAGAGATCAGGGAATTCGATGGATCACTGGCAAATGCAAACTGATTTATTCAATTAAATAAAATCAGGTTTGAAGATGGTTTGAACTTCTGATTGAAAGTAACTTCAAGGCAGAAAAGAATGCCTTTATTTTCTTCCATTCAAGATTTTTTTTCCTGTTTTTTTTTCCCTGCCTGGAAATCTCGTTCACGAAAAAAAAAGTTAACTAATTCACAAAGAACTCACGACTTTTTAGCGAATTTGAGGGTCTAAATAGTCATTCTAGACACAATATTAACCGGAAAGTGACATGATTTGCCAGAGATCTGAATTCTACGTCTTCGAGTGTCCATTCCTATATCTTTTATTTTGATTCCATGTCGAGGAGTTGCTCAGTTGTGAGGCTCTGTGCTAAAACTTACACTGGTATTCGGTAAAGTTAGGCTCTCATTCGCGTAAATTTCAGCATTGAGGCACGGAGCTTAAGATGAAGAGCTCATTAATAGCACATAGCTTAAACCACTTTTTGAAATACGTAATGAGTCTACATTGTTCATGATCTGGTACATGTCATTTTTAAAATCACTAAAATAAATATCGTAATTTCGTTTCCGAGTAGGAGCTAGTGGTTCATATTTTTTTTATACTCTCGAGTACTTCTTCAATAAGGGCTTCCCCACGATAGCATATGCCAATAATCCGAAAGCAACAAGCATGAACGTATACACTATCAATTGATCCTTGGTAGATTCCCGCTCTAGTAATAAATCTTGTTAGTCTTGATCCAATATAAAATCTCAGATGAGAGATACTCACGGAAACATGTGGTTAAAATCTTATCTTCTTGTATTCCTTCACATTCTTTCAGCTTTAGCTCTGAACAGTAGCTCTTCGTACAGGAGTTGCATCCTTCATCTTTCAATGGTATCACTCTATACTGGGCTTCACATTGACATCTGCAAAACTGTTCATATGCAATTGTAATTCCTGCAATATTCAAGATGAGAAATAAGACTAATGTGAACTTCATGATTGATAAGACGAGTCCTTTGCAATGAAAAACTCTGATTATTAAAGCACTTCGAAAGTCTTTCGGCTGAGTAGTAAATACACGTCTCTGTATATATCTAAGTCACCCAAGACAATCACCAATTGCAACAAATTTAAAAGCAAATGTCACTTTCTTGATGGTGACCTTTATCTGTTTCCCGGAAGTCTCGAGAATCTCGAGTTTCCGAGGGCTCGGATCTCGCGCACGTCTTGATCTTTCGAATTCACAACAACTCGATGGCAAAATGGTGAATGTATCACTAAAGATTTATTATTTGAATAACTACTTTTCATCAATTTCTGATAATTTTTCATAATGACCGCTGTGATCCATGAAGGTGGTGTCAAACCAGTATGTCTTGATCATTCTCAATTGAGCTTATTCCAAATATGAAGTTTACTAACACTTTCTCAGTTCTTGGAACAACGTATCCAAGATACAGAAATTCAAATCAATTCCAAGACTTTAAACTTACGTCGTCTTGAAGCTCAAAGAAACACATTGAACTCTAAAGTAAGACTTTTGAAAGATGAATTGAAATTACTTCAAGAACCAGGTTCATACGTTGGTGAAGTTGTTAAAGCGCTAAGTAAAAAGAAAGTCTTGGTCAAAATGCATCCAGAAGGGAAATACATTGTTAATCTAGCACCAGAAATCGATGTCAAAGATATCAAACCTTCATTAAGAGTTTGTTTAAAATCAGATTCATATACATTGCACAAAATCTTACCAAATAAAGTTGATCCATTAGTCAGTTTAATGATGTTGGAAAAAGTTCCAGATTCTACTTATGATATGGTTGGTGGTCTAACAAAGCAAATCAAAGAAATTAAAGAAGTTATCGAACTTCCAGTTAAACATCCAGAATTGTTTGAAAGTCTTGGTATAGCTCAACCAAAAGGTGTTATTCTTTATGGTCCCCCAGGTACCGGTAAAACTTTATTAGCAAGAGCTGTTGCTCATCATACAGAATGTAAATTTATTAGAGTTTCAGGTTCAGAATTAGTGCAAAAATATATTGGTGAAGGTTCAAGAATGGTTAGAGAATTATTCGTTATGGCTAGAGAACATGCACCTTCTATTATCTTTATGGATGAAATTGATTCTATTGGTAGTTCAAGAGTTGAAGGTTCAAGTGGTGGTGATTCAGAAGTGCAAAGAACTATGTTGGAGTTGCTAAATCAATTGGATGGTTTTGAAAATTCAAAAGATATTAAGATTATTATGGCAACCAATAGATTGGATATTTTAGATCCTGCATTATTAAGACCTGGTAGAATTGATAGAAAAATTGAATTCCCACCACCAACTATTGCAGCAAGAGCTGAAATTCTAAGAATCCATTCAAGAAAAATGAATTTAACAAGAGGTATAAATTTAAGAAAAATTGCTGAAAAAATGAATGGTTGTTCAGGTGCTGATGTTAAAGGTGTTTGTACAGAAGCTGGTATGTACGCATTAAGAGAAAGAAGAATTCATGTTACACAAGAAGATTTTGAATTAGCTGTGGCTAAGGTATTGAACAAAAATGATGAAGGTCAAGTCTCTTTGGCTAAATTGTATAAGTGATTTGTTCAAAAGATTTTCAAGTGCGTTTACATCATATTTATGTGTTGATGTGTTTGGACTGTATAATAAAAAGATAAAGCAACAATAGATATACTCGTAGGTTATCCAGATCGACCTCTATGATCTATACAGAGCTATATTTCAATGCACTTTAGTCCCATAATCCAAAGAATCTGGTGACGTATTGTAAAATATTGCTCAAGATCCCTGATCATTCTTTGCAGCTACGTATATACTCGGATTAATTATACGGTGATTCATAGCCGTTATTCAGAAGCTTTAAAATAACACGACGTTTTTATAAATAACATACTGACTGATATATACCTCAATTTGACAATCCTATAACTTTGGCCTTTATGCGCGTGTGTCTCTTACCATACGCATTAGCGAGATCACAAAAACAGGCCATTTTTCAAAATAAAAATTCGGAGGGTTGGCCGAGTGGTCTAAGGCGGTAGACTTAAGATCTACTGGACGTTTGTCCGCGCGAGTTCGAACCTCGCATCCTTCATTATATTTTTGCCTTTTTTTCAAAAATTTTTTTCTTCAAAATACCTTTTTTTTGCCATCATGAAGTAGCCAGTAATTAATAGAGCCTAACTCTGGAGTTTCTAGTCAAAAAATATCTTGGATTTCGTACCCATGCTCTTGTGAATCCCAAAATTCATGCTGGAAATACATGAAGAGATGAGCGCGAAATTTTGAAAAGTATATAGCTTACATAAGAAAAAAATGGGTACTCAAGGTACATAAATATCCATTCATTCTGACTATAATGAGTTGTTGTCCTTTCTTTGGTACTCTAAATTAAAGGCCATTGGTGTTTTCAGCTACCCACTCTCTGCTCGAATTTAACAGACTACTCTTCATTTCAAGTACGCTATGGTCTACACATGTGTCAAATAATCAGCTAATGTCATGTATATATTTTGGAGTATCTGATGATAATAGATATAGTGAAATTGGTCAATTGTGTTGATTCATTATCGTTCAGTGCTCATGTGAAGTTTCAGGGTATGTCTTAATATAGTCCAATCCACCAGCACATTGGGCCACAGTCAATTGGTCATTACCAAGAAGTTTATTGATATCAACAGCCATATTAACTGTTTTGATTGATCCATCATGTTCCAAAATCAAACCTTGAGGATTGTTTGATTTTGACTTCCATTTTTTAACTTCATCCAAGATTTCAGCCTCAGTTTTAGAACTTGACATTAATTGCCAGTCAAATGTGTCATAATCCCAAAGTGCAGCCTGAAGACCAAATTGACGTAAAATTGATCTAACCCTATTATCAATACCACCATATGGAGGTCTGAACCATTTTGGAAGATGATTACCAGTTGCATTCATAGCCCAAACTGACCATTGGACTTGAGCAATGATTTCTTCATTTGATAAAGCTGGTAAATATTTATGAGACCAGGTATGAGAACCAAGTAAATGACCTTCATCTCTGACTTGTCTATAAATTTCTGGGAATCTAACAACATTAATACCTAAAGTGAAAAAACTTGTCTTGTGATTCAAATGACTTAATAATTTTGGAGTTGCAGGACTTGGACCATCATCAAAACTTTGTGAAAGTTTTTTACAACTATAAACATCATCTGGTTCCACACATTTATAACAATCATATGAACAACTATCTCTACTACCAGGGCAAGCACCTTGTTGATGAGTAGGAAATTTTGAAATTTTTTTGAAATCAATGAAATCTAATGGAATATAAGGTGGTTCTAAACCTGGCCATTCTGATAATCCTGTGAAATCACTCAACCATTTAGGGAAAGGTTCTTGAGCTAAAACATTTGGATCCCAACCAACTGGACTCTTCCTCTTACTGAAAGTCTCACCAGTAACATCATCTGGACTAGTGACAGTTCTCAATTCTTCTGAACGTAGGTTTGATTGAACTTTGTGTGAAACTGGAACTCTAAGTCCATCAACACTTGATATAAATTCCACTAGTGATAAAACCAAAACTGAAATTGAAACTTTGGTAAACATCATAATTGTTTGATTCAAGAATGCACTGATGAATATGATGTATAATCAATGATTCAAATCATTAATTTGCAGTGTGTTAAAAGCTCCCACTGTATTCCATCTCGGTGATACTCAATGAGTTTAATTGATGTTTTTGTGGCTAAAGAGCGTTACCACAAAAGCGTATCAACACGATTCATACTTATTTTGTCGCCTAGGCAAAAGTTTAATTCTACATGCGAGATGGCTTCTCTTGTTCTGAGTACATTTCGACAACCTAACTAACAGAGTATATAATCCATTTCAAATGGAAAGAAATTCTAATTAACTATCACCAATTTTGTTCTAAAAAGCTCTTAAGAACGGTCATCATTGTTTATGTTGATTGTAGATGAGTTCGAGGCAGAGCCGCCCTGTGAAGCTGGTGGTGGTGCTTTGTTGGATTCGTTTTGGAATGCATTGTAATTTGCAAAATTCATACTTGGTCTTCTTGAATTTGTTTGAGGCTGAGCGAGAGAGGAAATATTTGATCTTGGTGTGGTACTTATGGAGCTTGATATAGAAACAGCATCATCATCAGCGAAAACGTTTGAATTTCTTCTAGCTCTTGAAGAATCAATGCTTGATCTTGACTGTGATCTAGATTGGGATCTTGAGTATCCACGATTCCCAGAATCACTCAGCGACAGTTGATTTACCATCTGGCGTAAAGATCTGTTCTCTTCTTTCAATTGAGTGATTTCTTTCATCAATCTCAACACAATACCATCTTGTTCACGTTCCATCTGATCAAATACCTCTTCGGTACTTGGTCTTCTATTCAGGTTATCACTGAAACGTCTTGCAGACGCTGAATTTGTAGGGTCACTCACAGATGTGTTTGGGAAAGTTGAAAAGCTATTCTTTGGTGAGCTTGCTGTGGAGGAATGCTGTCCTATGGATCCATTTCGAATATTGTTCCCATTGACATTCCCAGTCAGTGCATATGGCATCCCTAAGCTTGTTGAGAAGTCCACGCTGTCTCCTATACTCGCCACTGAACCTCTTCTTTGACTCTGGGGATTGTACATTGAGCCATTTGCAGGCGTTCTGGTGGCATTCAATTTAGCAGAATTGCTTTGTGACGACCTCAAAGGTGATCTCCCATTGTGAGCATGGCTTGTGCCGTTGTTATTAGGAATGGTGATGTATTGTCTCCCTCTTGCAACGTTACTTGCATCGTTCTGTTGTATAGATCTTGATCTGTTTGGTCTGGTGTTTGCTGTGGAAAGTTTGGAGCGACTCGAGCTATCAGACAGCGAGATATCGGACACATTTGAAGAAGCAGCTGAGCTCTTGGAAGCTGATGACTCTGTAGAATCGATCGATGTGTTTTTCCGTGTGAACTGTTCGTCAGCCAATGGTGGCGATACTGTGACACTAGCATAAGATGGTGGTTGTTCGTTCCCCATACTGGAAGCGATGATTTGTGAAGCCTGTTTAAAAACGAATGAAATCAGCGGCTATCGATTTGGCGGTTGATTTGTATGTTTTTATACTCTAAAATCCTTCACTTAAGCTTTCAATCGAAAATTCGTAGCCGTTTGCGTTGTTGAGAATTCTTGTATTTGTGGTCCAACAGCGATTGCGAGTAATGAGCAGCAAAAAACAACAGAAAACTGGGGCGATTGTCTCGTTCGTGGTATGATTTGGAGTGTGTTTTATTGCTTGATTCTGCAATATATGCTACTGATATCAACTGCGAAGAAAGCACTAGTTATACCCACTCTGATCACTTATCAACAATAACGAAACTTGCCATTGTGGTTAAGCATTATTTTTCATGATAAACGAATATTGCTGACACATCACGATCCAAAAGTGGGCTTTGGGGTAAAAAAGCTGAGTTGGCACATGGTTCGCGACGCAGCGATGCTGAATCTAGCCATAACGTGGGACAAGATAAGAACAATATGGAGCATCGAGATAAGGAGCTCTACATGGCCGTAACATCATATGATTGTTTTAAATTATCGAATATATAGAGGGGTTTCATTTAAGGGCAACAACTAAACGTTTTTCATCGGCTTTGGATAATTGTAAAAGCATTGAAATGACCGGTAATAGCTGTTGTCGTTGATCACGGTGTTCCAAAAATCCCAAAAGCACGTTCTTGACATATGCAATCTTCTCGTCATTTTCTCCATTGGTAGTTGATGGGGAAGGTGATTGTAATCCTGAGACAGAGCCCGATCTTGAGCCGCTTGTATGTTCGGTATTCACATTCAGATTAGATACGATTGAGTTTGATCTGGTGGTTAGTGGTGATGTTACTGGTGATCCTGTCTTTGAAGGTGATTGTTTGGTTTTTTCCTTGAATGAATTCAGCTGTGAAGATGTCAATTTATAGTTCTTGGTGATTCTATCCAATTTAAGGTTCAACTCTTCATTTAATCTTTTCAAAATGTTGTTCAGGTTTTCATATTCACGAACTTTCTTTTCTGATTGACTCAATGAATCTTTCATCTTGTTGATTATAGTGGATAGCTCATCTGAATTGGAAGTTGATGATTTTCTTTCATTTTCAAGTTTATCCTTGAAAGTTCGTAACTCTTTAATCTCCTTGTTCATCAGCTCTTCTTTACCTTCCCAATCATTAATGACTCTTTCCAGCTCTTGATTCTTAAACAAAGTTTCCTCTAGTTGTCTTTGCTGTCTACTCAATGAAATGCTGTTTTCGGACTGTAATCTTTCATTGTCTTCAGTTAAACTGGCAACTTTGGAATTTAATTCACTTAATTTCGAACTCAAGTTTTGTTCATTCTCCAACGACAATCTTCTTATCGTACTTGCTTCTCTTGTTCTTTCTTGTAACATGGTACGACTTTCACTTAATTCCTCTTCTAATTGTTCAGCCCTTTGACGAGCTTCTCTAGAGTTGATACTCAATTCTTCACATTGTTGCTTTATAGTTTCAATTTGATCAGTTGATGTGGATTTGGTGGCTTGTAAACCTTCATATTTATCTTGTAAAACATCAACCTTATCCAAGAGACTCTTGTTTTCCTTTACTGATTCATCAAATTTATTTTGCAAGTCACGCACTATATCGTTCAATTTAGTTCTTTCTTGATTCAATTTATGTCTTTGATCATTCAATAAATTAATCTTGGAACCAAGATCTTTATTAGCATTCTTTAATTTGGCAATCTCTTCAGTCAATTGAGTTTTACCATTATCATACTCTTTAATCTGTTTCTCAAAGTATCCTATAGTTCTATCTCTTTGGTTCAATAAAGATTGAATATTTTCAAGTTCCTTCTTGAAGCCCGCTTCAGATTTTTTAACTTTTGGCAATTCTTTCAACTCATCCTGTAATTTTGAAATTTTTATAGTGAGCTCTGTCTTTTCGGTACGGAA
Organism: Hansenula lynferdii; assembly: GCA_030582155.1. NCBI lineage: Eukaryota > Fungi > Ascomycota > Saccharomycetes > Phaffomycetales > Wickerhamomycetaceae > Hansenula > Hansenula lynferdii. The sequence goes on from JAKTWT010000009.1 coordinate 54,949, forward strand.
ATCTCTGTGTTTGGACTCCAAATCTTCCCTTGCTTTTTTGTGTTGAACAAGCTCTTTTGAAATGGTATTCAATTTTGCCTCATGTTCTGATTCAGAATTTTGCAATTTTAAGGTCAAATCACTAATTTCTTTTTCCAAATTTTTGACTTTGACTTCCATCTCTGATTTGGCAGAATTTGAAACTTCTGACTGAGATCTATTCTCTGCTCTTTCCTTCTCATAATCTGTTACGACTTGTGCGTGTTGCTTTCTCAGTACTTCTAATTCAACTTTTTGAGATTCTATTGTACTAATTTGCTCCTCGATCTGTTTCTTCACCTTCTCATCCAAATCATTATCAACTTCACGCTTCTTCAGCAATTCTTCGTATTTCAATTTCAGTTCTTTGAGCTCATCTCTGGAGGTGACCAAGTCATCACCAACATCTCTCAGCATATCCTTGGTCTCTTCAATTTCATCATTTTTGGATTTGATTTGACTATTTTGTTCCGATTGTAGCTTTTTGGTAGATTCAAGTTCCTTCTCAAGTTCGACTATCTTATTTTCCAACGTTTTGATCTTCTCGGTATCAGCTTTTCCAGCACTTTTTTCTGATTTCAAAGTTTCAAAGTCTTTCAAGAGGTCATCGTATTTCAATTGGATTTCTTGCAATGTTTCCTTAGTACTTGTCTCAGAATGAGGTAATTGTTCAGAGTCTTTCACCGCAGTTTCTTGGGTTGGTTGCTCATTGGATGCCTTTCCTCCCTTCTTTTTTTTCTTTTTGTTCTTCTTACTATTTGCACTTTGAGGTTGTTGAACCTCTTTTTCCACAGCAGGCTCTTCATCAATGATCACCTCCTTGGATTTAGACTCCAAATCTTTGATGGTATCATCTTTTGATTTAATTGACGTTTCGAGGTTGGTAATTGTGCTCTTCAAATCGTCGATCTCATCAGACAATTTGGAGCTTTTATTTTCCAATATTTTGATCTTTTCCTCCAATGAGTTCTTCTCACTTTCAAAATTTTTTAATGAATCATTTGAAACTTCAGTCTCTTTTGATAAACGCTGTAGTTCTTCGGATATCTTTGAACTTTCAAGCTCTAGTGTTGAGATTTTCTCCTCTTTCTCTTTCAATCTCTTATCTGATTCAGTCAATTTACTTGTGAGTTCCTCAGTCTGAGTTTTAAATTCTTGATTCTTGGCTTCTAAAGAGACAATTTCGTCTTTTTGAGTTGATGTGAAGCTATCTTGTGCACTTTTTTGGGACTTAAGCTCTTCCAGCTCTTTAGTGGATGCATCTAGCTTTGACTTAAGCTCATCCACTTCGGTCTCTGAAACTTTCGTAGCCTCTGTATCCACTTCATCTTCAACATTGTTTCCCTTTTCAGTCAGTGACTTCTCTTTACTAGCTTCTACTTGTTTCTCCAATTCAGTTATCTTCTTCTGTAGCTCTTCTACCTTTGAAGATTCTTGATCATTGTGGTCTTTTGTAATTCTCCTTAGTTCCTCATTTAACATTGTGTTTTTCAAAGTAAGACTATTGAGATATTCACCAAGTGCTTCACCTTCAGTTATACTGGAGCATGGTGTGTTTTCTCTTAGTATTTTTTCAAAATTGGCAATCTGTTCAGTTTTAGCCTTCTCAGTTCTATAAGCTTCCAGCAGTTGAGGATACTTGGCTTCATATTTGGCAAACTTTTTCAATTTAGCCTTGATCTCTGGTGGTAGTGATACTTGTGTTTCATGTTTCCCGTTTTTGTCTTCGTCAGGTTCGGGTGTACCGTTTATTTCAATATCTCCATCATCCAACTCCTTGGTATTTTTCTTATTCACATCATTGTTTGAGACATTGGTACGACGTGGTGATGCACCATCCTCACCATTCCGAGAAAGTTCATCGGTAAGGTTCTTCCCAATTTGAGATATCCTATTAAACATGGTTGAATGCGAGTCAATGTGTTGATCCGATAAGATTGTTCTTCTTCAACGAAACTGATCTTTCAAGCTTTGAAGTCCGACTTGATGTGGTCTTTCCAGCTTCAATCTTCGGGCCTCTCTATAAATAGCTGGCAACAAGACTCTGGGGACAGATAGTTCTCATTCAACTCCAGTATTCAGTTTGTTGATCACGTCAATCCTCGACACTAAACCCAAGACACAAAATTCGCGGAAAACAGTTGATTATATAATAATGTAATCAACTTCATAACTATATCAAGACTCAAGGCTGTTCTACAATTCATGTACAGCATAAACATAATTTTAATAAATAACCATCGGTTTTGAAGGAACATGAGTATACAAACCTAGACTTTTGTTTAAAACAAAAAAAAAATTCACGTATTTCATCATATTAATTAAAAGCCACTATATACAAATCAGCTGTCCTGATAATGAGCGTTACTTATCATCACATAAATGCTGGTGAGTGGTAGCTAGGGAAATGCTGGAAAACTCTAGCAGACTTGGATCCTGGTTTACTTCTATCACCATTATTTCCTCTGTTATTTACTGCCTGTGCAACTCTAACTCTAGGTTCAATCACCAAAGATCTGTTGTATTGTTCATCAATTGTCAGTAAATCAGAAACATGATAGAAGATATAATCTTGGTATTCATCATTCTTTCTCAAATTGTAAGGGATGGATTGATATTTTGAAATTTCTCTCAAAATCTCCACAGTCTTTGTTCTTTTAGCAAAATTCACTAATTTTTTATCACCATGTAAATAATCAGAATTACCATTTGTGGTAAAAGTTAGATCAGATAGATAGACACCCAAGAATGGAACACATGGCTTATCATGGATAAATCTCAAATGTTCTCTATATTCACTAAAATTCCTTGTTGAATTCATCAAATCATTCATCTTGTTCATCAATGTTAAAGTCTTTTCAGGAACTGATTTCCAAGTTTTTTTCAATCTATGGATTGGAGAAGAATATAAAGCAGAAATGATAGCAGTCATTGATGAAAAATTGTTCAAAAAACGACATTTTTCAGCAACATTAACAAAATATTTAATAACCGTAACTCTTTTTCTAATATCATTATGTTTAACAATAGCCGTAGAGACAAAATTTGTTAAATCATTAGAATTGGCAATGAATTTTTGAATGTGTGAATATCCTCCCAAGTAACCATACTTGTTATTCCATGTTTTATCCAAACACTCGGTTTGAGTAATCTTAGCATAAAGACCAAATTCTTTTACAGTCAATTGTCTTGCAAATTCATTATAATCCAAATCTGTCAACTTCATTTTTTTAATCTTGGCACTTAATTCTGTTGGAGTAGAATCTGGTTCAGTTTGTTTATCTTTTGGCACATAATTTAAAACTTTGGTTTGAACTTCAGTGGCTAATTGTTTACTACTTGGGAAATTCTGTTCAACCAACGTATCCACAAATGGACCCCATATACTAGCCAATGTTGAGTCAACGTAATAAGGAACCCAGTATTTTTGTAATAATGTCTTCATAATATTGACAACTCTTAATTTTATTGGATAAGATTTTTTCTCTACCCAATCTGTGTATTCTTCATAAGCCAAATTTTCTGGTGGTTGAATGTTGAATCTTTTTATCAATAATTTAATCAACTCAGATGTCTTAAACATACTTCTGAAAGTTATTAAAAATGTCAAGTTAAATGATGCATCCAATAAATCATGATGAGTCAATCTTTGAATCAATGCCTCTCTGGCACCACCTTTAACAGCATCATTGGTGGTGAAAATCAAATTAAACTCTTCAGAATCCAAGTACCATGGGATATCTCTGTCTTCGTGTCTATCAGTAGCACCTGCAGGTCTAGCATATTCATCACCGGCAAATGTACTATCTTCTCTCTCAGAAACCAAAATATCATGATTAAAATCATCATTCATAACTCTAGTTGCATAACTCAAAATAGCTTCTCTTTCGATAACTAATTGTTGAACAAGCTCTAATGAAATTTCCAATAGTCTAAAACTTGCCAAAATAGATTTCGAGAGATTATTATCAGGATTAATAGAGATATCATCATCACATTCAACGTCAAGTTTTTGTAGTTCATTCTCTAACGCTTTAGCAGTCTTTTCAGGTTCAACATTAGCAAATTTATTTGCACTATCTAATGAATCTTCTTTAATTGATCTGAAAACAGTTGGATCTGGTAATGTTAAGTTCTGTGCCTCCATGATGATACTAACAAAGATATCACGAATATCTTGTTTAGATTCGAAAAATTCCATGAGAATTGGATAAACAATGTTTGTTGGATCAAATTCACCTTCTGAAGGAGATTCACCTCTTTTCAAAAAAACTGAAAAATCCAAACCTTCAATCATATCAATATATTTTGTTGAAACACCCAAAGTTTTGTAAATTTTGGACAATATTTCCACATTTCTTGATTGAGCATTTGGTTTATCTTGTAATAATTGTAATACTTCTTCTAATAATCCTTGTAATTGAACAATTTTTTCACTCAAGTTATCTAAAGTATCCTTATTCAAAACCGTTTTTGGAACTCTTTTATGATGTAAAGATTTAGCAACCTCTTTACCAGCAAATGGATCTTTTGGTTCTGGTAAAAATGGATTTGACCAATTACCACCTGAGAAAAAACCAGTTAAGAATCTTGGATAGACTTGTGGTAAATAATGTTGATCGTTGAATTGATTTGATGAAATTTGTATAAACACTTTAACCACTGATATGGCACTTTTCTTTAATTGATCAATTTCACTCTCCACCAGAGTTAAATAATTAGAATTTGGTAAAATTTGTGAATTAGCATCACCTTCTGACGGAGTTGAATCAAATTTAATGGTATCTTGTGTACTTGTACTAAAATTTCTTTCACCTGGGGTACTTCCATTTGAACCAACTGGAGCTAATCCACCGCCTTCACTTTGAGTCACTGTCAGGTATAGGTTACCATTAATACCAACTTGAGCAATAGAATTTGACATTTTTTTCAATCTTCTCTTAACTCTGTTGTGATAACCTGATTTAGCCAGGTCGTGCTGAGCTAATCTCGCAGAAAGATTAATCAAAACACCTAATCTTGAAGCAATGTTAAAATAGGTGTAGTATAAAACACCAACTTTTTTCTGTAATGCATCCAATGTCAATTGTAGAAAATATAAAAAGGCATCTCTTAACCCAGACCATGTCTTGATATCTGTTGGATCGTAGTAAAATAAATCAGGTGTACAATATAACGATGAATTCCAAGGATGGACTGTAGTTGATGAAGGAATTGATGATTTGGATCTTGTACTCTCTTTTGCTGAGCTTTTCCTCTCATAACTAATTGCAGAAGGTCTACTTTTTATCAACTTTCTTTCCTGACCAATTTCATTCAGGTTCACAGTGGTCAAAGGTGATACGTCTTGTTCCTTTGTTGGGATTTTGAATTTGGTATTTTCATCAATCTCTGGGGTCTCTATGTAAGGTAGTTCTTTGCAATAAATGTTTAACTCTGAGTTGTAATATATGATTTGATCATCTGTAGTCGATTGTGGGATCCAAATTGGAACATTGGAACTCCCAGTACTATTGAAAATTGACTCTGCTTCTTGTGCACTCACAATGTTTATGTTCCCAGAGCTAGATACTCTGCTTCTTGTATCCATTGTGGAAACTGATTGACTTTTCACTGGTTGACGATGAATATCAGCACTATGATTACTATGTTCCGAGCTAGCAAAACTAACAGAACTGTTTTTTCTTGGTTTGGCAGCTTCATCGTTCAAATTCGATTTCAGCACAGATAATAAAGTTTGTTGACCTGCTGATAAGTTGTGCTGTTGAGCCTGTTGTTGGCCTGTTCCAAGAGGTTGAGTTTGTTGTTCAACACTCGTGATCCAGCTTTTGGTGTATGAACTTGGGAACCAGCCCCTTATAGTGCCATTATTTGTAAAAATCACACCGTCCCACCATCCAGACTCTGTCTTGGCCATCACATATATCGTGTCACCAGGCAATAGGTTCAACACGTTGGCCTTGTTGGTTCTATACTCCTGAACAGCGGTCACTGTGTCTATCGGCTTGGAATCCTTGGATTCCTTGTTCTCGAGAGGCTTTGACGGGCTCGACAACCCATCGCTCACAGGTGCCAATGGGCCCTTCTCGTCTATGTAGGACATCTCAGCGGTCTCTTTTTCAGCTATTTTGGTATGCTTTTTGTAGTTGGAAACGTTTCCAAGTGTTGATAATTCGAATTGAAATGGAAAATTCTCACACGGTACACCTTCTAAGGCAGCTAAATGAACAAACAAAGGACACACAGCGCTCCCTCACAATACACTCTTTTTCTCACACGCAAATCCCGGCAATCTGCAAGCCAGCTCCACTGCAAAACGATAGCGAAAACCTCAATTCAAACAACGTCCTCTTTGGCTGTTGTTCAGCGATATCTTGTTGTGTACGACGTAGCCTTGATAGCGTTTGATGTACAAGAGCCAATTTTCGAATAAGTGAAAAAACCGCGAATTGCGGAAGTCTGCTAACTCCGCTGCTACGGGCACGCTTGCATATGTAGTAGAAATTATAAACTATACATCTATGGACGCAATCTTCTTGGATCACGAGGGAACAAGGAGGCACGACGGATGTTCTTCAAGTCCAAGTAGAACATGACGACACGTTCCAAACCGATACCACCACCGGCGTGTGGAGGACAACCGTAGGTGAAGGCATCGACGTAATCTTTCAACCCAGCAGAGGTTGGATCCAAATCATGATGTTTCATTCTTTCAGCTAAGAATTCTGGGTCATGGATACGTTGAGCACCTGATAAGATTTCTTCACCTCTCATGAAGAAATCGTACGAGTTGGAGTATCTTGGGTCTTCAGGATCTGGCATGGTATAGAATGGTCTAATGGCCAATGGGAATTTATCCAAAATATAGAAATCGGTATCGTATTCTTCACGAACCAATTTACCCAATAATTTTTCATCTTCAGTACTCAAATCTTCAAATTCTTCGATATCAGTTCTACCACCTTTGGTACGTAATAAATTAATACCATCTTTGAAATGTAAACGAACCATTTTACCATCTTTTGGTAATTTAAATTCTTCAACTGGGTATTGTTTTCTAACCAAGGCAATTTCCTTAGCGTATCTAGTTTTCAATTCACTAAAGATGAAAACAAACAATTCTGATAATAAATCTAAAACTTCATGATAATGTTCTTCAAATGCTAATTCTAAATCTAAACCAACAAATTCAGTCATATGACGATGAGTGTTTGAATTTTCAGCTCTGAAAACTGGTGCAACTTCAAAGACTCTTTCAAAATCAGCTTTAGTCAATTGTTGTTTGTATAATTGAGGAGATTGAGCCAAATAAGCCTTGCTTTTGAAATATGTAACTTCAAAAACATTTGAACCAGCTTCAGATGGTGCACCTAATAATTTTGGTGTATGAATTTCATTAAATTTTTTCTTTTCCAAAAATTCTTTAAATAATGATGTACCACCAGCTTGAATTTTGAAAATAGCTTGATTTGTAGCGGTTCTTAAATCAATAACTCTAGCTTCTAATCTAGTATCCAAATTAACAATTGGTAATCCAGCAGCTTCAGCTTCAGCATCGGATCTTTGAGCATCTTCAATCAAGATTGGTAATTGTTGAGGAGTTTCCACAATGGTGTGAATCTTGGTGATGTGAATTTCAGCATCTTGTACAGAGGTTGATTTGATTAATTCATCAACTTTTTTAACAACACCATGAACCAAAACAATAGATTCGGCATTGATTGAACCGGCCCATTTAACCATTTGTTTAGAGATAGATTCACCATTAACTTTAACCAAAGTTTGAATAGATTCAGCTTGTTGTCTTAAAGTTAAAAATGCTAATGTAGCACCTTGTTGACGACAAGAATGAACTCTTGCTCTGAAAACAACTTCTTCACCGTCATTAGCAGCTGATAAGTTTTCAAATTTAACTCTTTCAACACCAGATCTTGAAGATGATTGAATCAATGGTAATTTACCATAGTTTTCTTTAGCTGGATCATTAGCAGCTTTAGCATCCTTTTCAGCTTTTTCTTGAGCTAATTGAGCAGCTCTTTCTTGCTTTTTACGCTCTTTTTCCTTTTCCTTTTCCAATTTCTTCAAGGCCTTTTTAGATAATGGTTGACCATCTTCACTTTGTTATTATAGTTAGCTAAAATTTTGACTCATTTTCAAAGATTTTGAATCTTACTCACCCTAAGATAACTGGTTCGGCAGCGGCAGCTGGAGCTTCAGCTGGAGTAGCTTCAGCTTTTTGCTCGTTGATTGACAAGTTCTTCAAGTTTTCAGTGTTTTCAGACATTGTTAATTGTATGAATCACAAACGTACTATTCCAAAGGATGGTATAAGCTTTTTTGAAGCATGTCCATTTTGCACTTTTTTTTTAATGACAAAATTTCGCGGATTAAAACTCGGTTCGGGCAGAAACATATACTACAATCAACTACAATTTAACTACTTTTATGGTTCACTTTATTATCTATGCTAATTCCAAGTCATTGGACTCTGTCACCAGCTGCTTCTGTTTCTGCTTTTCTAGTCCTTCTTTTCTTTTCCTCTCTCTTCTCTCCTCTTTAGTCTCTTCTTTCTTGATCTCTTTAACATTCACTTCCATGGCTTTGATGGCATCGTACAACATGTTTAATCTTCTTTCGTTTTCATTGAAACGGTCTAATGACAACTGTGTAGTTAACTTCAAATATTCCTCACTCACAAATGCAATTGATTGTTGGGTTTCCTCGTCATAATAACCGATGGGTATATCTAGTTTAATAGATATTCTAATTGCAACAATGTTATTTATACCAATCCCACTTTCTCTGAATCCACACCCCATAGCAGTTGTGTACAATGCTGATGCGGTCTCATGGTTTCGACACTTCACGTGTAGGATTAAAGGCTCAAATTTGAAAAGAATATATCTGGTATTCAAATCATTAGTTGTACTTGGCACTGAGCCATATTGAAACTTATCTTTATACCATTCTTGGATCTTTGACTTATCATGCTCAACAAAGATCCAATGACCACCATCACCTTTCCCTCCAATCTTGCTACTGCCTTCATCTTTTGCCTTAACACCTTCTAAAAACACACTAACTCTCCCTGAACAGGATGAAGTTGTAACCATATCATCATGGCCGTTGATGAGATGCATTATCGGCACACATAGCTCATCTATGGATCCCTTTGGCGAGATATCCCTGACATTCCCCAAGGTGATTTCGATCTGGTTCAGTATCTGCTGCTTCTTCTGCAAAAACGGGTCTTGTGACATCTTTTATACCTTTTATACTTTTAAATAAAACAATCTCCATCTCATCGGCCATAATTTAAATTTTCGTTTCTCGGTCGGAGCACGTATGCTGGTTGGAAATTTCAATCATCAACAAAGTTATCACTCGTTATCACAAAGTACAAGAACCACGAATATCACCAAAGAGCACCTTTAGAGAGCTATCTACACACACAATGGACCAACCACAGATAATAAGCGAGCCCTCGAACGACCCAGAACGTGCCACCATCTTGCTTATGGGGCTCAGAAGGTATGATAAGCGCAATCTCCTTGCTATCGTTATCACATCAGTATACTAACAAACTTTACAGAGGTGGGAAATCATCCATATGTAAAGTTGTCTTCCATAACATGCAACCACTCGACACATTATACCTAGAATCCACATCGAAACCCACTACAGAGCATTATTCATCATTAATAGATCTAGCTGTTATGGAATTACCAGGTCAATTAAATTATTTTGAACCTTCCTATGATTCTGAAAAATTATTCCAAAGCGTTGGTGCCTTGGTCTATGTGATTGATAGTCAAGATGAATACTTGAATGCATTGACAAATCTAGCAATGATCATTGAATATGCATATAAAGTGAATCCAGAAATACATATCGAAGTATTGATACATAAAGTTGATGGATTAAGCGAAGATTTCAGATTAGACACTCAAAGAGACATTATGCAAAGAATTGGTGATGAACTATTAGATTTGGGGATTGAAGGTGTACAAGTATCGTTCCATTTAACTTCAATTTTTGATCATTCGATATATGAGGCATTTTCAAGAATTGTACAAAAATTAATATTTGAATTACCATCATTAGAAAATCTATTGGATAATCTAGTACAACATTCCAAGATTGAAAAATCATTCCTTTTCGATATTAATTCCAAAATTTATGTTGCTACTGATTCCATGCCAGTGGATTTACAAACTTATGAAGTTTGTGCAGAATTTATTGATGTCACTGTGGATTTAAACGATTTATATGAAAATAAATTGGTCAATCAACCTTTGAAATGTTCTTCAGTCTTGGAGAATGGATATATTTTAACTCTTCATACAATGATTAGAGGATTGGCATTAGTAGCAATGATTAAAGATACAGATGTTGATGTAACGATGGCTGTTGTGGATTGTAATATTGATATTTTCAACAAGGCATTAAAAGAGATTTGGAAAAGATCAATTGTGGGATAGTAAATGGAGGTGTTTTATATAATCAGTGGTAATTTAACAAGTATAATTTACATCTATGTTTGTAGCTTCTAAGCGTGACTTCTTTGTAAGACCATTCAACTGACCAAGCAGTGATATCTAGACCCTATTATCTCACTGGAGATATGTATACACATTTCCCTACTCATTCAACAATATACCGAAAGTTTTATACACTTAACAGGCCTTATTGTTATCATATATGAAGTAGATTTGGTATTGATTAGTTTCTCGGATTTAATTTCAACTCGGACGCTCAGGATTTATATCCGACATATACCAAAATCATTCAATAAATTGTTTAAAGCTTTGAAAGATGCACAGGTTTCAGTTTTTCCACTAAATGAGCATATTATTAAATTTTTTGAGCTTCACAGTATTCACTAATAGCCTCAAAATGGCAAAAAATGAAGTTTTGATTTTTGGAATTTTTGAAATTTTGCTATTTGAATTTAAAATTTTACAAATCAAGTTAATATTTTTTTATTTTGTTAAATTTTAAACTGAAAAAATGAGCTAAAATTGACTATTTAACAATATCCAAGGCTATCAGTCGCTTTTTGCTAACTACTATCAAAATTTCATCCCATCAATTAAGGCCTTTTACCTGTAATATTGATGTTTTTGGCGTTTTTAAAGATATAAAAAGCTCACGAATCACGATGAAAGATTCACATTAATAATTAGCTGAAAAAATGTGTATAAGTTTAACCCTAATTTCAAAGTGAAACTTATATATTTGAAATGTATTATATATAGAAAATTCTTATTCTCGTTCATGTCGAACATGTAAAAGATACCCACTTTGATAGTTTTATTCTTTTGTGATGACGGATTTAGCAGGAGCTCAAGCTTCATATAATTTACGTACCAAGAATATACTACAGTTTGTATAAGTTATAAATCTATTTTATTGAAAGGGAATGAAAATATATATCAAAAATAATTATGAAGTTAGAATCTAAAGCTAGATATTGAAGCTTGAATTGATATATTAAAATTGAAACGAAATGAAAATAAAAAACTTGATGGATATTGACATGCTTAGTTTGCACTTGAAGATGAATGAATTTTTTCTTCATTTGCTAATTTTGATCTTAATGAATCTTCAACTGAATGAAATTGAGCAACACCTTCACCAGGTTTTAATAATTGACCTCTTTTAACATTTGGTACAGCACTTTGAAATGATTGAGCAGCACCTGATGTGATACTAGATACAAATGATTCAGCTTGGTTTTGAGCTTGACCAACAGGATCTGATGGTTTAGCTGCGACAGATGGTTGATCTGGAGTAGCAGCTGAAGATGCAACAGATGGAGTAGCTGGAGTGGCAGCACTTGAAGCAACAGATGGGATAGCTGGAGTGGAAGCAATTGCTGCTGAACTTTGTGGGATACTTTGTGGAGCACCTTGATTAAATTGAGAAGATGATGATAAAGTTGTTGTTGGATTTTGAGATGATTGTAAAGATGCTGAAGAAATTGAAGCTTGAGCAGATGATTGTAAACTTTGAATTTCAGAGTTTATAGTGGATTCTTTAGCTATTTGAGATGATAAAGAAGCATCTTTGTTGACAACACTTTGAGCTGAAACTGAAGCTAGGAATAGGGCAACAGTGGATAAAACGTTTGATGGTAGCATTTTTTTTGTATGGGGTATCTAATTAATTGAAATAATGTAATATAATGAATTTGAAAAACAATGATATAATGAGAGGATTAGCCCAAGGTATTTATACCTTTTGAGCTCGACATACCGGTCCTCGAATTATTCATTGGCTTATGTTTTGATTTACCAATTGTTGTTGACTTTTTTCAGTTGTTGTTTAGATCACTTGGACAACTTTTGATGTTAAGTACACGATATGGTATGTTCAATGAAGATCGTAGTACATACCAGATCAGATTACCTCATACTAGGGTTTATAGGTTATAAGTTATAAGATCTAGATCTGTCTTGTCTTGAACACTTTTGGGTACAACTTGAAGCTTTGGAAGTTCAGATCCAGCAAGATCCAGCTCGCAACAGGTAATATTGAGTAAGGGTACACTTTATTACACTTTGTTACACTTTTTCATACATGTTTCAAATCTAGAATAGTTCAGGGCCCTTTTTGTTTTGGTATTGATTTACAATTTAAAATAGAGGCTCAGTTAAAGATTTTCAGGTACAAGTTCCAATTCGAGAATGTGTCAACAAATAAGATTAAAAAATGATCAAATTTGGTAAATTACACGATGCAACATTGTAAATCTCCAGTATTGTACCTTTGAAAGATTTATAGCCTACAAGGAAAAGTGATGCAAGGGATCTGAAAGATGAATCGAGAATCGGGCCCTGGATGTCAACTACGAATAGATATCCAAACAAGCTTTTATTCAAACAGCAGAATCTTTAACATGTTCATGATGTTGAGCACCAGGTTTTTCCTGATCGATATCCATGACATCGATTGAACTAATATTTCTATCAGAAGTTGATTCATTATAATCATTATTTTGTTCAATAATTTCTTCACCATGTTTTGTATGAAGAGCAGCTTTTTCTACAGCTTTTTCATCAGCACCAGCTTTTAAATCTCTATGGAATTTTTCTGGCCCCACAATAACACAAATTAATAAAAAGATGAAAACACCAGTCATGAATAAAGCCATAACTTTCCCATAATCATGAGTACCATCTTCTAAAGGGAAAGATTCTGTTGCATCTGATTCAATTGTTGATGAAGCTGAGGAAACTAAATTACCCAATTGATAAGCTAATCCACCAAATAATGATCTAAATTCTGGAGGTGATAATTCAATTAAATGAATTGGTAAAATACCCCAAGCTCCCATTACAAATATTTGCATAACAAAACCTGCCCCCATAATTTGTGATTGAGATCTTGAAAAAAAAGTTGGATAAATGAAAATAGCACCCATTACACAACAAATAACCAAAGCTAATCTTCTTCCAGTTATTTCAGAAACTTGACCCATAATTAATCCACCAGTCATTGCACCAATGTTAACTACAACCATTGTTACTGTTCTTTGATCTGCATTAAGTCCAATTTGTTTTGTTAACATTGTTGGGAATAAATCTTGTGAACCATGAGAACTAAAATTCATACCAGACATTAAAAAGATTAAATAAATGAAAAGGATCCAATGTTTTTGCATTGATTTTTTCAAATCTATTATGAATTGTTTAACAGGTGAATTGATAGTTGAACCGCCCTCTTTTAATGAATTTTCTCTTCTAATCTTTTTATGTTCAACGAAAAAAGGTGATTCAGGTGCTGTTAATCTCCAAGCAATTAATATGGCAGGTGGTGCAGCACTAAACCAAAATAAAGCTCTCCAACCATGCGGAGTGAATTCAAAAGCTCTATAGAAAATAATTGCAAAGATATAACCCAAGTTATAACCAGGAAGGAAAATCCCACTTAGTACAGATCTTGATTGTACTGGTGCATTTTCTAATGCCGTTGCAGAGCAAGCACCATAAGCACCACCCATAAACACACCAAATAACCCTCTACAAGCTAAGAATTGACCATATGTTTGTACAAACCCTGTACCAATCTCTAAAACGACAAAAGCTGCACAACACATGATATAAGTTGGTTTTCTACCATATGTATCAGATACAAACCCAAAAACCACAGCACCAAGAGAACGAAACATCAACACTAGAGTGATCCCCCAAGTTATATCAGTTATACTTCTGTTTAAAGATTCAGCAACAGCAGACACTGTTACCGAGGTACAGAAGAAATCAAAAGCATCCACAGTCCAACACATGTACCCCATCATGAAGAAATTCCAATCACGAAGAGACATTGCCCTGAAAGCAGGTATTGGATTCAGTGGTTTCAACGATTTACTCTCAATGTGAAGCAAAGAAGGGATTCTTGTCTTGACATATTGTCCAAACGATTGATCAGCGTCGAACTTCATTGTTGTTGGGGGTATGATCTAAAGTGATTAAAAGTGATGGATGTTGTAGATTATTTATACAACTTGATCTAATTTACCCCAGATTAGATTCCCGGGTCTAGCCTGGGCATAATTTAAAAGGACACCATGGGCTAAAGTAACTCTAATGGGATATTTTATATTATGTTTTATATTTTTTAGCGCCAGCGGCAGTTTAAACGAGTCATTAGTTGCTTTGAGTTGGTGAGCGGGGCCAATGGGTATATAGCCAAGATAATGGTGCAACAAAGACCCGGTGGATTATACAACTTGAGTGGGATGAGTGGGATAACCTAGGTGTACCGGGAATAGTAGTCAATCAGTTGATAGTGTGGAATGACTTATCTTTGACAGGTTGGAGATGAACATGGGTACCTCTAATCAACTATAAATCCATCAAAAATACAGATACACTAAGTTATAAAGTCCGATTTGTCTTTCAAAATTGAATACTCAGTACTAGTGTCATCCACATATGCAATATATTTAACGTTAGCAATTACCCTAGCGTAAATCACCCTTGTTCTATTTGGCTCATAATGACAATCAATTATCAAACCATGGCGTTGATTACGAATACGAATATCAAAAATCATACATTCATCCCCCTATATAAACGTAGTAATTTCAACTCCGAAATTAAAGCTATTAGTACCCAAAGCTAATAATGACTTCTAATATTAAACAATTTGAACAAAATAATAAAGATTATATTAAAAATTTCACAAAAGGTAATCTCCCATTACCACCATCTAAAAAAATTGCTATAGTATCATGTATGGATGCAAGAATTCATATTGATAAAATATTTGGTTTAGAGATTGGTGATTCTCATATAATTAGAAATGCTGGTGGTAGAGCTGTGGATTCAATTAGATCAATTATTATATCTCAAAGATTATTAGGTACAAGAGAATTAATTGTTGTACATCATACCGATTGTGGTATGTTGACATTCACTAATGATCAATTAATTGATAAATTGCAAAATGAACATCACAACATTAATGATTTGCAAAATTGGGAATTTCATCCATTTAATGATTTGAAAAAAAGTGTTATTGATGATGTTAAATTTTTACAATCTCATCCATTAATTTTGAAAATTCCTATAACTGGATATATATATCATGTGGAAAATGGTGAATTGGAACAAATCATTTCTATTTAGACCCCTTTTCATTATGAAATTTATATGTTAATTGAGCTAATTTGGTCTCTGTTGTAGATAATTTTGTCTCTAATGTTGATACTCTTGATTCTAATAATTTAACATAGGGTAATAAATCATAATTTGGTAAAACGTGTGAATCTAATTCATTTCTATTAACAATAGGTGTTGGTTGTGTTGTTGAGGTTCTATCTTCATTTAAAAATGGAGTTAATCTATTAATAGAAGGTAATGAACGTGATAAAAATTGTGAAGTGATTGTAGTACCACCAATAGAATTCGCCCTTTCTTCAACATGTGGTTGAGATGGTGTAACTTCTGGAACAGTTGGTGGTGTATGATGTTGTTGTTGATCTTGAAATCTCCAAGTTGATTCATAAGCGATTTTTTTAGAAGAAGGTAATTCATCACGAATATTTGGTGCGGGACTTGCACTTTCATCATCATCATCTATTCTTCTTTTCAATAATGAATCATCAGCTAATAATGTACATCCACTTTGACTATTATTATGACGAACAAGAGCATCACAACGAGCAAATTTTCTACCACAATTTTTACATTGATATGGTTTTTCACCTGTATGTAATTTTTCATGTCTTTTCAAATCGTGTAATCTTCTAAATTTTGATGAACAAATTGAACAACTAAATGGTTTTTCTCTTGTATGAATTAATAAATGTGATTTTAAATTATGTTTTCTAGTAAATTTATGATCACAATGTGGACAGTTAAATTTTTTCTCTTCCGAGTCTTCACCTTCCAAAATTGGTGGTTGTTCACTTGGAGGTTGACTAATAGACTGGCTTTCCTGATGATGTACCAGTGGATCTTGTGTTTGGATAGGTGAGTGTACTTGTGACATATTTGTGTATTGTTTTTCGGTTGATAGAGATGATTTGAGGTTAAAGATTATCGGGTCTCTCGAGTCTTATAAACTTTTCTCTCGGGTCGTGGAATAATGTGGACTTGCTGCTCAACCACAGTTGTGAAGGTGCAGTTTTTGGCTTCTTTATATATTCCCCGTGGCTTGATATCTAATGTGTCAGATCTGGTGTCTGTTCGTGTCCTGGAATCACAAATAGCCGGTCACTATAATCCTATGGCTGGAAACAATATAAACAATACCAAGTTTAATTCACAAGCCTTCAACTGAAAACTAAATCCCCTTTGTTTACCACTCCGTTCCAGTTGTGGCTTAACACAGCTTTTTTGTTGTTTCCCAAAAATCTGTGGCGGTGCACGTAGTGTTTTGACAGAAAATATAATTCGCGGAAATTAACATTGAAAAAATTGATAGCATATTAAAGCAAAGAGAGATCAAGTTGAAACTGAGATAAGCATCATGCCAAAGCTCAGAACAATTGCTATCCTGGCCACGCCTTTCATCGGCTACCATTTCCTGGATGATGAGCTTTCAAAGAGATATCCAGACGTTCCTAAGAGCCAATTGCCAAAAGATTCAAAGCTATCGCAGTACACCAAGAGAGATGGATCAAAGTATTTTGCATACACTGATATATTCAGAGCCACTGTGAACTCCAATTCAATCCAAGATGTTCATACCAAGTTCATGAACACACCGGGGATCAACAATTTGGTCAATTCTTCAGCCCCAGAGGAAACCAAGGAATCTGTTACATCTACATTAAATTCACATGTATTGAAAAATTACAATACTAAAACCTATGAATCCACTATAATCTCATGGTTTTGGAGTGCATCTTCCGGCGTGGTTCCATTTTTTGAAACATTATCACAATATGGATATCCATGGAGAATGATGAATGGTGGGATACATGAGATCTTAATCACCAAGTCTAAAGAAAATCCAGATAAACTAGATGTATATTTCTCCACCAGTCATCAATATAACGACAAAAGAGACGGTAAAGTGATACCTAACTGGGTCCAATCCCTACACAGAAATTATGCCCGTGTGATATTGTATCTAGCTACAAAGGATATCTAGAATCTGTATATAATGCAATAAACATTCCTCGACTTCCCGATTAGGAAACGAAATTGTATACTTTTTTTTCACTGAGGCAACAATCAAAATTTAAAAAAAAAATCGTACAACCAGCAAAAAATTAAAATTCTCACGGGGTAAAATTGTGGATACACTGTTAAAGCTAGAGAAGCTGTGTTTTGAAAAGGGAAGTTATGGGTGTCGTTAGAATGGTTGAAATCTCCTGATTTCAAATATCTAGTTCCCATAGCTTCATCTCCACTGTGTATTCTGTTACATGCCCTTTTATAGTTACACCTCCGCTTATCTAATCTGCCCGCGTGGGTTATCAAAAATAAGCAAATTTTCATAATTTGAAATGCCAAAACAACGTAATCAGCAGACAGAAATAAACATCGTTGACAGCTTTTACATGCTGGAAACACTATTCCCATCTCAACAACAACTTATAATTTTGCAAACAAACTATTAGCCTAGTGGAAAAAGGTGCCAGTGCTGCGTTTTTGGAAGAATACCTCACAAGTTGCTCAGATTTAAGGGTGTGCAATCTTAGATCTGTGCTATTTCAACCCCCATAATCCAAGATTCAACTAGTGGGAAGTCCAAGTGGGAACTATATCCCTTGTTTTAAACACCATGTCTCTCATCGATGCATCCAGAAAAAGACCAAGATCCTCGTTCAGTGATTGGAACAATCTGTTAAAGAAGAAGTTCATTGGTGGTGATATAAGTGGCGGTGATAATATTGATGGTAGTGCTATTGACGATAATGATAACGATATGAATGACCTGAAGATCCATGATAATGATAACTCAAGTGTGATTATTTTGGATTCTGATGATGAAAATTATGAATTTAATGAATCCAAGGATCCTTTCAACGATCCAAATAATATAAATGAAGATAATGAATCAATAGTTATCCTTAAGGAAAATGGTATTCAACCAAACTTCCAATTTGATTATAACAATCATGATTTGGCTATTGATGAAGATCCAAATGATGATATTTTATTAGGTCCAAAATCTCTTGATTTCCATGATGAAATTAATGATTTTAATAATTCCACAATGACAAATGAAGATCATGATGGTCAATTATTAGCTAAATTATTGAAAAATGAAAATTTGAATAACAATCATAACCAATCTTTTGAAATTAAACAGAATGATGGAATCCATGTTGGTGCTAAAAAGAGAAGAACAAATTCATTACCTCAATTACCTTTATCACAAATCTCATATAGAAGAGTCTCTGAATTGATGAAAATTGGTGAAATTAAACCAAATTTGGTACTTTCAAATAATTTACCATCATCATCATCTTCAAATTCTTCAGGTTCATCAGCTGAATCAAATTCATCATTTCATCAAAATTATCAAACAAGTTCATCAACATCATCTCCTTTATCACCAATCTCTAGACAAAATTCACAGAAAAAACCCAAAATTACAGATGAAAATGGTTATTATATTGTACAACCTGGTGAATATTTTGCTAATGGACGTTTCAAAATTTTAAATCTATTAGGACAGGGAACATTTGGTAAAGTTATTAAAGCTATAGATTTAACAACTAATGAAACTGTGGCTATTAAAATCATTAGAGCAATACCAAAATATAGAGAAGCTTCCAAAATTGAATTAAGAGTATTAACAACTTTGAAAAATGCTGATCCAGATAATTTAAACAATTGTATTCATCTTCGTGAAGTTTTAGATTGTGAAAATCATATTTGCATAATAACTGATCTTTTAGATATAAGTCTTTATGAATTTTTGGAACAAAATAAATTTAAACCTTTCCCTGGTTCACAAATCCAAGCCTTGGCAAGACAATTAATTAGATCAATTGCATTTTTACATGATTTAAAATTAATTCATACTGATTTAAAACCTGAAAATATCTTGTTAACAAGTTCTGATTTTCAAAATTTTAAAAAAAAGAAAATCTTGAAAAATCCATTGATTAATGTGATTGATTTTGGTAGTGCAATTTTTGATGATGAATATCATAATGAATTAGTCTCAACAAGACATTATAGAGCACCAGAAATTGTCTTGGGGATTGGTTGGTCATTTCCTTGTGATTTATGGTCATTGGGTTGTATACTTATGGAATTGGTAACTGGTGAAGCTTTATTCAAAACTCATGAAAATTTGGAACATTTAGCCATTATGGAAAAAATTTTAGATGAAAAAATTCCAAATTCTTTAATTAAAAGGATTAAAAATCATGAAATTAAAAATTATTTTAGACAAAATGATTCATTTCATATGCATAAAAATTATTTAAATTATCCAAATAATTTAACAAAGGAAAAATCTCTTGAATATGTTAAATCATTGAAAAAATTAGATGATTTAATTTGTTCAAAAATTAGATTGAAAATTAATATAAATATGAATGAATCATTAAAGAAAAATTGGGATAAAAATCATTCCAAAAATAAATCATTAAATTATGAAACTTTCCAATTTTGGTATTATTTTATTGATTTAGTTAAAAATTTATTAAAATTTGATCCAGCTAAAAGAATTTCTGCAATTGATGCTATGAATCATCCATGGTGGGATTTTGGTACTATTGATGAAGCAACAAGTTCATTACTTTAAAATTTCAATATTGCTTTCTTTTCTATTCAATTCTTATTGTGTCTGGATTTTATGACACTTTTTTTTTATTTCAATTCTAGAGTACAAATACTCAATATCAAGTAATTGTTATTTTGACTTTTTTTTTCATTTGGTTTCCTTATGCAAATTATACCATTTATACCCCGTTCCATGGCTATGTTTACGGGAGTTTTCCTATATTATGTTTATTGTTTTTTTTTTGATTTGGGATATTTAAATTATTATAATATGATGAGATTATGTACCTTTCGTTTTGAAAGGTTCATACAATATTTTGTCTTCTTCAGTTCATTTCACATTTGTAGTTGATAAAGTGATTGAGAATGGGTTGATGTCAACTTTTTGTACTCTTCAGCTCATATTACCTAAATTCCGTTCAGATCAAGTGTATATAAATTTTTATGCTAATATTTTAAAATCTGCATACAGAAAAATTATGGAGTTTGATTTAAAGTTTTGTAGGCGCACGACCTCCGAATAATTTTAGGGCAATACATAAAACAGTTTATATGGATTTCAGACATTAACAAAATTAGTTAAAGCCAACCCTTTACAACTATAACTAAATGTCCACAGGTACACCAGGTATGTGAAATCAACGACTCACTTTCCCATAGACTAACCGTTTAAAGGAAATTCATTCGGTAATTTTTCACCAAATCCACCAGAAAGAGGCTCATTCCCATTAGATCATGATCATGAATGTTCAGAAATTATGCAACAATATTTAAATTGTTTAAAATTGGTAAAGGGTAATAATGCACCAAATTGTCGATTATTAGCAAAAGATTATCTTGGTTGTAGAATGGATAATCAATTAATGGATAGAGATGAATGGAAAAATTTAGGATTACCTGAAGATGAAAAAAAAAGTTGAAAAGAATACACGAGAAGTTTAACGATATATTTATTGATGTTGAAGGGAATTATTCAAACTTGTACATATAAATGGAAATGAAATGGTTAATATAGGTCAGACTGTTACGAATTACATTGGTGTAAAATTAATCAAATTCTCATATTCATCCAAGCTAACCTAAACACTATAAACAAAAAAACACAAAACCTATGGACCTATACCTGATGAAGTGTAGTAACTTCATCTTCCCTCTGTTATAACCTATACCTGGAATTAAAATGATATGTCATTTCTTCACAAACCCTATTTGAACCAGCAAATATCCTTAATTAACGAGCAAACACCTTTTCCCACCATGATGGCTCTTTATGGTAACCTACTTTAACAGCTATTGATTTCCAAAGACTTTGAGCTTTACCATTAAAAATCTCTGATTTTTTCAGCTGATCTTTACTATTGGCCCATTTAAAATAAGCATTACGACTGGATTTTTCCACCATGTTCTTGAAATTCTCCGTAGTTGACTTCTGAAATTTAATCAGCTGATCAGCTTTACCATTTGGTTTATTGAATTCATTATATTGTGATTTAATGAAGCTCCAACCTTCATTTATAGAAGAGTCAAATTCTTGACTGGCAAACTTCAATTTAGATCCAACTTGTTCATAGAAATCAGCTCTATTTTCCTTTTTCAAAAAGTTTAAAATCCCATTATTCTCCAAAGTGGAGTGAACTTCACTTAAACCAATATTGAGCAGCTTTCTTGCATTTTTAGCCCTTCCCTGGTAGTCAATAGATTTCAAATTACCAATAACCGAATCGGAAATATTTGATAACTTGTACCCCAGATCAGACAGAGAAACACCATCATCTTTGACCTTTGACCAGAAAGCAGATACTTCAGAATAAGATGTTCTGAATTTATCAGCAACTCGTTCTTGGAAAGATGTATAATCAAATGACCTTGTCTTGGCCCACAAGTGATTTGCATTATTAGCCGACTTTCTGAATGAATCTGAGACTTTAGTACTGAGGTAATCAGCAGTTAAAACACCATTATCCTTAAAATTCAACATCAGCTCCGATAACAAGTCATATGAACCTTTTCTTTTATTTTGTTCTTCGTCAATTGTGGTTTCCTCTACATATGGTATCATTGTCTCAATGTACACAGTTTCTCCTGGCAGTTCCAGAGTTTCAGTCTTTGTAGCATATCTTATAATGGTTAAGGTGTTGAGGTAATTATCTTCAGATGATCCACCAAAATACCCTGGTAATGTAAAATTACCTGATCTGAAATTGCTAATGAGCTCTACTGAAAGAATCATAATTAAGCCCAGAATAACAGCGGTGATTTGGCCAGTTTGCAAATTTGAAACTTTTGGATTCACATACGGCTTTTCTTCATCTTTCTTTGGATGTTCCACTTTGATTGGATCAGGGAAATTGAAAGAGCCTTCAACTGAACTTGGACTTTTCAATGTTGTAACAGAATCATCAACCTCGTCATTAGCTTTGATAGTAGAAGATGTGTCTCTTCTCTTATTCAAAGGGGAGGAAGGCTCAGTTTCTCCATCAGCTTCAGAGATCACACCTGCTCTTCTAGAGCCATTACTCCAGTCATCAGACGAGGAAGATGAATAGTTTGATCTAATATCATGATCTGTGGAGAAATTATCATCACTAAAGATAACCGACCAATTACGCTCAACGTCATAGTCAAAAGCAGCATCCGAGACATCAGAAGTCTGAGGGGTCGTCATATCACTTGAGCTTGTATACTTGGTAGCATCTTGCTCTTCATTTGCTTCTCTCACACCACCATGTTTTGGTTGCTTTGCACCAACACCTGTTCTTTTAGATTTTGTCATTTTGATAGTTGACACACCAGCTACTCCACAAAACCACTTGACTCCAACACAAATAACAGCAAACTGATCTTTATGGTAGTGGATTCCCAATGTAATAGTAACCCAAGCTTATATTCCTAGTGAATCAACACCCTTTAGTCTTGATTTTTCTTGTTTCAAGTTCGGTGGCAACAGTACCACAGTTTGATCTCTTGTAACCTTTTTTGCCTCGCACTAGTTAATCCCTATCAATCCACAGCTTCACACTAAAAAACGCAAAGGACTTGAACTGAACTGAAATTGTACTTCTTAATTGTAACCAGCCTTAAACACCTAATAACCAGTCAAAAAAAAGTCTAATATAGTCAAAAACTCTTTATAACCACAAGTACAACTTTGCGCAAAGGGGATAGATAAGTCACAAATGTGCGTTTTTCGTTTTTTCTAATCGCTATGCATAATTTACGTAAACCCGGAATATAAATCCAGCCCTCGGAAATTCAATAAGATCTAGTAAGCATATACTACTTTCTCTACAAATTAAACGAAATTAATGCATCTATCTCACTATACTTTGCCGTTGGAGGACTCACTTATAGATCTGACTCTTTGGTGTATGTCAGCCACGGTGTTGGCGATCTCCATAAATAAATTGAACTCTTCGTTAAGAGTGCTGATGATCAGATCAATACCACCCAAATCACTAACAGAGTATTTTTCTATACCTTCCACAGCAGAGTTAATTTCAGTGAGTACTCTAGTGTATTCTTGTAATTTAGTCTTGTAGTATTCAACCTTTTTGTTGAAATATTGGTCTAGTTCCACAGATGAGACTTTACTACCTGCTGCTAATAACCTTTGTAGTATTTGAAAGAAATTTTCAGAATCATGTAATGCCTCATCAGTAGACGCTCTCATATCTTGTAATATATTCAAATCATTTTCTAACGCTTGATTTGTTGATGAGTATCTGTTTTGTAAATATTCAATATCTCTTGGGATACTATCGATAACTTCCGCGTGTTCATCCTTTTCAGCTTTCAACTGTTCCGATATTTGCACCTGACTCTGTATGTATTGATCTAATTGTTCAATTTCTCTTTTAAATTGCTCCGGTAGGTCACCTACTGTGGTCAATGGTGTTATTTGTGGGAAATTCTGTTGCCCTTGTTGTTGCTGTTGTTGACCAAATTGGCCTTGGTTATTGTTTCCAAATAATGAAGATCCTGTTGAAGTATTATTGTTATTATTACTTCCAAATAATCCACCTGATGGTGCTGATGTGTTTGATGTATTACCGAATAGCCCACCACCAGTTGGTGCTGCAGGTTTGTTTCCGAACAGACCACCTCCTGTGGTAGTACTGTTATTTGTATTGTTATTATTGTTACCAAATAATCCACCTGATGGAGCAGGTGTAGTGGAGGAATTGTTACCAAATAATCCACCGCCTGTAGCTGGAGCAGCTGGTTTATTCCCAAAAAGACCACCACCGGTACTTGTGTTATTGTTTGTAGTGCTTCCAAAACCTGTAGATGTTGTGCTGGAAGTGTTACCAAATAAGCCACCAGCTGGTTTGTTAGCTGTGTTGTTATTATTATTGGCACCGAAAAGGCCACCACCAGTTGAATTCGATGTGTTATTACCACCAAATAAACCACCTCCAGTGGTTGAATTGTTGTTATTGTTATTAGCCCCGAATAATCCACCAGATGGAGCTGGTGTACTTTGAGCAGCACCAAATCCACTAGTTGTGCTTTGGTTGTTGTTGTTATTACTCCCAAATAATCCACCTCCAGTGGTACCAGAAGCTTGGTTATTTCCACCACCGAAGAGACCACCACCTGTGCCTGTACCCGTTGAGCTGTTGTTTGTATTACTACCAAACAATCCTCCAGAAGCAGCTGGTTTAGCACCAAATAGTCCACCACCGCTATTGGTATTTGTATTGTTTGTCGATGAGGCACCAAATCCTGTGTTGGTGGACCCTGTGCTGCCAAACAGCCCACCAGTTGAAGAAGATCTACCGAACATTGCTATAGATCAATTGACTTGGAGAAGTTGCGTTGATTGCGGTGAAGTTAAAGATCTAAAGTTGTTTGTTTACAGTACTAGATCCTCGAGATCAATCAAAGTGTATAAGATTTTTTTGTTTTGATTTTGGCGATAAAATTTCACGATTTGGGCGGCTGCCCAGATGGAGCCTAGGCGGGAGCCGGTAGACGGACACATGGCGTAAGTATCAGAATGCTTACAGTATTTGAGGCTGCGTATATTACAGCACGTAATAATAAGCTAGAAAACAATAGGATATAAATTATGAAGTATTAGGTTTGATTTTAGAAGGTGAAAAATTGCCCCTATAAGTATGAAGCTTATCATATAGCAATTCATAAATTAAGTATCAGCTACTCAGGAGTCAGAATGGCAATCAAAGGGCTCTATTCAGTGTTGAAGTCCGAATGGCCTCAAGTTTTCAGTAAAGGTGCAACGAAATGTGAATCGCTCTATATGGATATGAATAGTATCTTCTATATGTGTCTGAGAGAAGCTGGTTCTGAGAGGGAATTTAAAGAGCTGATTTTAAATCATGTCTTATTGGTAATAAAGGCATTTGGTCCAACGAAGCTGGTCTTTTTAGCGTTTGATGGTGTTGCTCCAGTTGCCAAACTTAGAGGTCAAGCACTTAGAAGAGAAACGTATGGGAGCCTCAGCTCCAGTGGGATTGATTCTGCTGGATTAAGCCCTGGTACTAGGATCATGGAGATATTATCAGACGAACTTCATTCTAATTTGAAACTACCAGAATGTTCTTCTAATGCGAAATTGGTCATCTCTGATTCATCAATCCCTGGTGAAGGTGAAATGAAAATTATGAAACATATAAGACATAATTCAAATCAGCAAGATAAGTATGTGATTTATGGAATTGATGCCGATTTAATTGCCCTTTCACTATCTCTGGATTTAAAGCTACATCTGGCAAGACAGAAATTTAGAAGTGGTTCAACTACATCGAAATCAAGAGAATTTGAGTGTTTCAATGTGTCCAAATTTCAAAATATTCTTCTTCAAGAATACACAAAAGATCTAAGAAACTTGTTGGATGATAAGAACATTTATGCGGATTTTGTGTTTTTGATGATACTTCTCGGAAATGATTTTCTGCCCAAGCCTGCTAATGGACTTGATGTTTCAAATTATGGATACAATGAAATTGCTGAACAAGTAATTGAATCTATTGATAAAATGCATGATTTCCACAGAGAACATCAAAAGACTGTAATTCAGAATAACAATCTTGCAAAAAGTGAGTTCAAAGAATACCTGAAGACTCAAGAATATGATGAATTCCGTGATTTTATTGAACATTCGAGAAATTATGATAAACAAAAAGTTCAAAGCAAAGTTCTTGAGTATCAACTTGCTGGACTTTCTTTTGAAGATGACAAGGCATCGTCTAAACAGCTTCAGGAAAAGGCCGAATTCGAAGCCTTCACAAAATACAGACTAACCCGCCATAAAGATTTTAAATATCCGGATCAAACTCTCGAAAAGATGGTTGAATATTACTATAAAGGTCTTGACTGGATTGTTCAATATTATTTAGGTGAGTGCCCTTCATATGAATACATCTATCCATATAAAGATGCACCATATCTCTCAGATTTGCTTAATTATGAAGATGGTGACTTCAAGTTCACCAAAGGTGAATCAATAAAGCCTATCCATCAATTAGCACTACTTCTCCCAGCAAGATCAAGTGCTTTATTACCTACTTGTTATAAGGAAAGTGACTCGTATAAGGACTTTTCACAGGCTTTGAAGGGCGATGGCCCACTTTACTTTGAAGATATAAGGAAATGGCTTACATTTTTTGCAGAGAAACTGGATCCTCTGGTATCCCAGAAGTCAATTGATGTTTAAATAGTTTAATGTGTTTATGTTTTATGAAGCCAGTGTAAATTTCAGACCGACTGTGTAAATTATGTACTACCACCAAAATCTGAACGTCCACTTTTTCGAAATGCGCTACTCTCGGTGCTTCTCCAGAAGAGCTATTTACAAAAGTTAACCACCAATTCATTTGCATTATCTCAAAAAGACTAAATATACCCGAGTCTGACTAGTATTTCATTTTTGAAGGACATCAAGCGTAAAATTTAACGCTAGAAATATCCAAGAATTGATTGCTTATTAGCTATCTCCATATTTGCCCCGACAAGAGAACATAAAGCAGATCAAGTGCTAATTAGTTTGGAAAAGATATAGACAACATGGGTATTCCTAAATTCTTTCGATTCATCTCTGAAAGATGGCCTCTGATTTCACAAGAGATTGATGGTAATCAAATACCAGAATTTGATAATCTTTATCTTGATATGAACTCAATCTTGCATACATGTACACGTCCAAAAGATGCTGATGCCACTAAAAGATTAACAGAAGAAGAAGTCTTCAGCGCAATTTTTGCATACATCGATCATTTATTTGACACTATAAAACCAAAAGAAGTTTTCTACATGGCTATTGATGGTGTTGCTCCAAGAGCTAAAATGAATCAACAGAGATCTAGAAGATTTAGAACCGCTGTTGATGCTGAAAAAAGTAGAGAAAAAGCCATCAGAGAAGGCTTGGAATTACCTAAAGAGGAACCTTGGGATTCAAACTCTATTACACCAGGTACAGAATTTATGGCGAAACTAACGAGATATTTGAAATATTTCATCCATAAAAAGGTGTCAACAGATTCAAGATGGCAAAACGTTCAAATAATTTTATCTGGTCATGAAGTTCCAGGTGAAGGTGAACATAAAATTATGGAGTTTATTAGAACCAAAAAATCTTCAAAAGATTATAATCCAAATTTACGTCATTGTATCTATGGGTTAGATGCTGATTTAATCATGTTAGGGTTGGTAAGTCATGAACCACACTTCGCCCTTTTGAGAGAAGAAGTCACATTTGGTAGGAAACCAACTCAACCTAAAACAGTGGAAGAGCAAAAATTCCTTTTACTTCATATTAGTCTTGTAAGAGAGTATTTGGAATTGGAATTTCAAGATTTGAAAGATACTGTTAGTTTCGAATATGATTTCGAACGTGTTTTAGATGATTTCATTTTAATCATGTATGTTATTGGTAATGATTTCTTGCCTAATTTACCAGATTTGCATTTGAATAAAGGTGCTTTCCCTCTGTTGATTGAAACTTTTAAAGAAACATTGAGAAACATTGATGGTTATATCAATGAACACGGTAAAATTAATCTTCAAAGATTAGGTCATTGGCTAGATATCTTATCCAAATTTGAGATTGAAAATTTCGAACAAGTTGAAGTTGATTTGGAATGGTTCAACAAACAATTGGAGAATATCTCATTGACCGGTGAAAAGAAAAGACAGAAAGAAGGTAAATTGTTGATTTTGAAACAACAAAAGAAACTTGTCGGTATCATCAAACCATGGTTAATCAAAGTCACATCTGTTAAACAACAAGGTCCTATTGAAGATGATCAAATACCAAGTATCCAATTACCTACTGATGTTGTTGAAAACAACTTAGATTTCTTGAAACAATTTGCCTTCGATACCGGTTTAATCATCACCCATTCTCAAAGCCAAAATACATTTACAGCTAGATTAGATGTTGATGGTATCGATCCTCACGAAAATGATGAAGAATTTAATGAAAGAGTTAATGACACTCGTCGTATCATCAAAAGATATGAAGCTGCCATCATTATTGATGCTGAAGGTGAAGATGTTGCCGAAGAGAGACAAGTCATCTACAATGAAAAATTTGAAACTTGGAAAGATGGCTATTATAAAGACAAGTTAAACTTTAGTATTAAAGATGAAGATAAGTTGAAAGAAATGACTGAAAACTATGTTGAAGGTTTACAATGGGTTTTGTACTATTATTACAAAGGTGTTCAATCATGGCCATGGTATTATAGATATCATTATGCCCCAAGAATTTCTGATATCAAGAAAGGTCTGGATATTGTTGTCAACTTAGAAATGGGTAAACCATTCAGACCATTTGAACAATTGATGGCTGTTTTACCTGCAAGATCTCGTCAATTGGTTCCTGCTGTATACAGACCTTTAATGACTGATGAACACTCACCACTTATTGATTTCTATCCAAGTGATGTTGAAACAGATATGAATGGTAAAACTGCTGAATGGGAAGCTGTTGTTAAATTATCATTCGTCGATCCTGATAGATTGAAAAAAGCCATGGAACCTTTGAATAAAGAACTTACTCCAGAAGAAAGACAAAGAAACTCATTCGGTACTGATATTTTATTCACATTCAATCCTCAAATTGATGAGCTTTACAAATCACCACTACCTGGAGTTCTTTCTGATATTGATAGTAACCGCTGTTATGAAAGAGGCTATCAATTACCAAAAGTTGACGATGCTGATATTGTGACCGGTTTACCTAAAGGTGTACTTTTAGGTGCAAAGGCATTGGCTGGTTTCCCTACTTTGAAATCCATTCCTTTTGATCATGAATTAAAAGCTGCAGGTTTATACATCTTCAATCAACCTTCAAGATCTACTTCAGTTATCTTATACCATAAGGATATTCACGAAGGTTTACAAATTGATCAATATGCGAAACGTTATGTTGGAAAAATTGTTTATACTAGATATCCTTATTTGAGAGAATCTAAAGTTGTGTCTATCCAAGATGGTGAAACTGAGTACTTTTTGGCTAAAACTGAAAAGGGTGTTAGAACTATTTCAAGACCAATGGATCCAGAAGATTTAAAACAATACAGAAACACCAAGGCAAACGTTATTAAGAATTATTTGAGCTCAAAGGGTATTGAATTGAAAGATGTTCGTGCCTTGGTTAAAGTGTTACCTGTTTCAGGATTAAAACGTAATAATGTCGGTGCTTACGTTAAATCATACTCAAACATTGACGAGGTTTATCCTCTTGAGCTTGTCGTTGATGAAGTTCAAAACAAAGATGAAAGACTTCTTGAAAGACCTCCTTTACCAATTAATGAAGAGTTCCCAGAAAACTCTAAAGTAATTTTCCTAGGTGCTTATGCCTATGGTGGTGAAGCCACTGTCAACGGTTATCCATCAACTTCTCGTTTAAACCTTTCTGTTGTCAAGAAATCTATCAAGGATGAGCCAACAATTGGAGCCAATGTTGCAGCTAAAGAAAAAAGAGAAATGAAATATTATCCATCATATGAAGTCAGCAGAACTTTAGGTATACATCCATTGTTTTTATCAAAAATCACTTCATCTTTTATGATTGAGAATACCAAAAAGCAACGTGCCTTTGTTGGTCTTGATCTTAAATTTGACTCTAGAAGAGAAAAAGTCTTGGGTTTTACTAAAAAGTCTGACAAGAATTGGGAGTACAGTCGTCTAGCTATAAACTTGATCAATGATTATAGAAAATTATTCCCAGATGTTTTCAAAGGTTTATCTTCATTGAGTGGTAAAAACAACATTAAAGCCTCTGATGTCTTTGGTAAATTAAGCACAGAGAAGATTGATGAAAGACTAAAGAGTCTAAATGATTGGTTAAAGACTGTGAAGTCAAACTTCATCAGGGTTTCACTTGAATCAGATTCATTGTCTACTCGCAGTATTCAAGAAATTGAAAATAGCATTGAAGTTTATGCTGTTCAAGATGATAAAGAGGAAACTAAGAAATTAGGAGGTGTTCCAAGAGAAGCTGTCTTAGATCCAAGTGTATCATTTGATAAGTTGAAAGCTCAATCCTTCCAACTTGGTGATCGTGTGGTTTATGTTCACGATTCTGGTAAAGTTCCTCTATTTTCAAAAGGTACTGTTATTGCATACCAGAGTTTGGGCTCAAATGTTACATTACAAATTTTGTTTGACAAACCATTGATAGGTGGTAACAAATTTGATGGTAGATTGAGAACTAACCGTGCCTTGAATGTTGATTCATCATTAGTTTTAAACTTGAGTTACAAACAATTCATTTATCATTCTAAAGCATCGTCTTCGAAAGCTACACCAGCTAATGGTGCTAAG
Source organism: Hansenula lynferdii (assembly GCA_030582155.1). Lineage (NCBI taxonomy): Eukaryota > Fungi > Ascomycota > Saccharomycetes > Phaffomycetales > Wickerhamomycetaceae > Hansenula > Hansenula lynferdii. The sequence continues at coordinate 85,962 of JAKTWT010000009.1, forward strand.
TCATCAAGACCAACTAATGTTGCTTCAATTAAAAACGGCAGACAACCAATCAAAGCGGTCAATAACAAGAAACCTGTTTCTAATGATGTCAAGAAGAATGTACCAAAGAAGGAAGCCATTAATGCAGCTCCACAACCAAAGAAAGAAACATCATCAAACGAAGAAACTGATAAAAGCAATGGGTTGTTATCTTTATTACAAGGTAAAAAAGGTGCTGCTGCTTCCAAAGAGGATGGATCTGATCAAAATGAAACATCGATTCCACATCATAACTTAAGCTCCAAGCAAATCCAAGCTCAAATCTTAAGTGGATTACATGGTGCTCCACAAGGTCCTCCTCCTCCAGGTATGTTCCCACCTCAATTTGCTCCTCAGATGTTCCCACCTGGTGCTATTCCTCCACCTCAATTCCCATTTGGTGGACCAGGATTCTCACCTCAAGGATTTCCTCCAAATTTCGCTCCAGGTGTTTATCCAGCTCCTCCAACCTTAGTATCCAATGGTGCTCCAGCTCCAGCTACTACAAACGTTGAACCAACAGCTCAAAACAGGCCAAAATCTCAAGAGAAACCAACTAAAAATGATGGTTCCAATAAATCTAATAGAGGTAGAGGTGGTTCAAGAGGTAGAGGTAACGGAGGTCGTGGTGGTAATCGTGGTGGTCGTGGTGGTAATCAATCAAATGGAAAACCAACCACAAAAGCATCTGCAAAATCAGATAAATAATGAATTGTATTATGGAAGACGCAAATTTGCTTTAATGCGAAAATTTTGATGGGGTCTATTCAGATTTATGAAACCGTTTATTCTTTATTTAATTTCTGTAGTTTTAAATATCATTACATTCGTTAAATTATACAAAGTTAATAGTCTTCTTCCATAGTGTACGATAATGTTTTCTTTTCAGCAAGATTGGCTTGGGTTTTGAACCATGCTTTTTCAAATCCATTTGATCTATCTACACCGTCCCATCTCCATCCAGGAGCAATACCAAATCTATTTTCAGGAAACCCACCTTTGAAAAGTTTTCTACCAGTTCTTGATACGTATTTCTTAGATTTTGTAGGTTGGAAAGACAATAAAGGATCATCTTCATGTTCTTTGTTCTTCAACTCGAAATTTAATTCTTCATCATTAGCATATCTTGCGAGTCCAGATCTAGAAACCTTCTCAAGTTGTTGTCTCCCTTCTTGAAGATCTAAAAGCTGTACAAGACCCATATTTCTTTTGCGGTGTTCCAGTTTTTTGATTCTCTCCTCATTCTCCTCTCTCAACCTGGTCTCTTCCCTTTGACGATCCATATCTATTCTTCTACCTGTCTTGTCTCTATATACAGTTTTAGCATCATGCCCCATAGTGCCCTCTTGAGCTTGTAACATTCTCTTTTCTGCCTCTTCTTTTTCTTTGATCTGTTTGGCTACACTTTCTGCACTTTGGAGACCAGCTGTTGCACCTGATGACATCTTTGCCTCTTGAGCTGCCTTTTGATCTCTGGGTATAGACAGTTCTGGGAGCACTTCATCTGTGCCTACCACTTTCCACCCTTTGGGCTTGGGTTTTGGGTTTGAAGTCGCTAATCGCTCTATCTGTGGTTCCTCATCGATTGTATCTGGGATTTCACTATTACCATTAGCGACCAATGGTGCTTGATCATCGATAATGAAACTTTTCTCCTTCTTCTCCTTTTTTTGCTTCTTTGACTTCTTCTTGTTATCGCCCAAGTAGTTTTTGGCCAAATACTCAGAGAGTGACATCCTGCTGTAGTTTTATATTCAAAGTTGCTGTTGAGTTCTCTGATTTTCACAATTGACCCAAAATCTATCTTTGTTGTGCTTTTTTTCAAAAATCAACAGCCCAGCTGTCAAACTAGTCGGGCCAGTAAAAACAGTCGCGGCTGTTTGTATAGCGCGTCTTCTTTACAATTTACAACTACAAAGAATGAAACAATACAAGAATAGATAGATTTCTTGTTGAGAATCTAGGCCCAAATGCAAAACTTGAACGACTGGCTTCGTTCTGGAAAGAAGGTCTTTGAAACGGTGGAGAATGGTGAGTGAATAGACCCTTTTCTTAGAATTACACGCTAACATGTATCTAGATATCAACAGATATACACAGAGGATAAAAACACTAGAGGAGTCTAATGCTGATAAAGATGCCAAAATAAATGCTCTTCAGACTGAAGTTAGGAGTCTCAAACATCAATCGAAAAGAATGGGAACGCACGACTTGAACCAGGTTAATGCAAAGCTCAATGAAGCTATAAGAGAAAATAAACAACTTCGTCAACAGCTTGAAGATGCAAACTATAAGAAAAGAACCCCATTGGCTCCTATAAAAATGGAAAATGACAACAGTCATAATATTTTGTCAATGTTGACTCCGCACAAGAAAAATAATAAAAAAAAGCAAGATACAACGAAGGTTATTGTCAAGAAAGAAATGGCCCCAGAGCAACGGTCAAGTTCTCCAGAACAACTACCTCAACATGAAAGCTCTGATCTGGTACCAACTCAACTTACAATGGATGGTGATGATTCTGAAAATATTTCGCCGCCATTTCACCTACAAAAGAGAAGATCTGCTGAAACATTGAAGTTCAAACCTGCTATACCGATGATTTCAGAGACTTTAGACCTACGAGCTAATAATTTTGAAGTCCCATCATCCCCAGTTCGAACGGATACATCCTCCAATGATGACCATGAAACACAATATTCACCTAGTCAAAGAATTCAAAGTCAATCGAAACATGTAAAGAAGGAAGAATCTGATTCTGTGGAAATTTTGGATTCACAAGAAGATTTTGATGAATTACATGATTATGTTGAAAAAAGACCAAATGAATATCCAACCCCTAAAACCACTACAAAGTTTCAAACTCCTTTAAACATACCCAAACTTAATTTTAAAAGGTCAATACTACATACCCCAGATGATTCAACACCCATGAAATCTACGAAAAAATCCAAAACATCGATTATTTTCAATTTCACATATCACCCAGAGAAAAACCGTGATTGGATTCCTGAAGATTTTAAGATAAATCCAGAAAAAAACGATAATGTTGATTTTGCCTATGATATTGTTTTAAGAGGTAGTAAGAGACAATGTGCACATGGTAAATCTTGTAAAGATTGTGAACAATTTTATAAAGTTGCACAAGGTGATAAAATTAAACCAACCACCAGTGGACTTCAATGGAATGATCGTTCAAATTATTATACAATTAATGATAACAAAAATGATAATTTAATTTCGAAAACTTCAAGACATCGAACAATTTGGGATAGAGTCGAGTCACCGCCTGGATTTGGTGATTTTGATTTCCCTACTACTCAAGAACAACAAAAAAATAAAGCAAAAAGTGAAATTATCAAGAGGAAAAAAGCTTATGAACGATTATATTCAGTGATAAACCAGGGGAGATTTATGTTTAGAGATGAAAAGTATAATGATGCATTGAAAAAGAAAAATTATACAATTGATGAAAGAATCTTTGACAAGTATATCAACATTGAATGAATTGAATTAATAATGTTCTACAACAATTGGTCGTTTAAATATATGTGTGTTTATATGAATCATTATACGTGTGAAAAAAATGTTATATATGATATAGATATTGATATCAATACCAGTGATCTATATAGAGAATAATATTATAAAGGTTTTTTCATAAGGTCATAAATCATTGCAGTCATAATCTGCTAAATAAAAAAAATAATTATAGGAATGGGTGGACAATTGCATTCAACGATCTTTTTGTTTTAAATCTTGATAAAATTTTTTGTAAACTTCATAATCAAAATCTTTAAAGTTATAATCAAGATCAATAAAAGTTTTACTAATTTGACAACTTTTGTAATAATAATTCAAGTAATATCTTTTCTTCATATCTGCGGCAACAGAATCATTTAAAATCTTGGTTGAGTTTTTAGTCAACTTGGCTAAATTTGCAGGAGATGAAGGTGTAGTCTCAATGTTATTTAATCCATTTCCATGTAATGGGAATAATGACTGGAAGATTTCATAAGCAGCCAAGGTGAATCCAAACTGTGGAGATGATCTCAAAACTCTTGCAGCACCACCTTTAAATAAAGATCTTGCTGATTCTTCTTGAACAATGGTCTTTAGTGCATGAAATATGCCTCTATATTGAGTTTCACCCTTTTTAGCATCGACTTGAAGTCTTGTTTTGATAACATCACAAGGTGTAGTCAAAAATGCAGCAGGCATACCAGCAAGACCACCAGATACCAAAAGTTCCCAAGTTTTCAATTTACTGCGACGTCTTTTATCAGATGGATCATAGTTGAAAATATCCTTCTTGATGTGTGCATAGGTTGGGAAATAAATAGCAGAAAATGGGACATCTCTCAACAGACATGCAGATGCACCTCTATATAATCCAGGTAGACCCAACCCTCTGATTATTTGAATAGCAGAGGATCTTTCAGCCAATGCATAATCACCTTGAACCTGTAATCTAATTTTAACAATTTCTAAAGGATTGGTGAAAACAACCTGACAAGCACCAGCGCAGGCACCTGATAAAACTTCAAGTGGCCAACTAATTGTTTTGGTAACTTTGTTGGTGAAGAAACTTCTGGCAAGATCATTAACAGTCAACTTGATAGCCTTTTCTGGTGCAACACCAACTAATTGTGGACCTATCCCTGAGTAAAGACCTCTTATACCCTCTTTAGACAGAACTTTAGCAAAACAATCCAATGAATTTTTATAAACCAAAACTCTTTGAGCTTGCATTCTTGTCTTGATCAAATCAATAGGGTAAACAATAGTAGCACCAATAGCACCTGCGATGGATCCCAATGTAAAATTATAAATTGAATCGAAAACAGGATAGAAATAATAGTTTGAGTTGATTCTAGGTTTAGCAACTTCATTTTCATGAACCACATCGTTCAAATAATTCGGATTGGTAATTTGTAAAAAATCTTTAATTGTCAAATGTGAAGGTGCACCACCCGAGTCTAAATAATCGGTATTGTTTATTTCGTTTGTGACTTGATCATAATTTTGTCTAAATTGTTTTAATCGATCTGGATCATCCTGGGATTCATTTTCTGCCTTTTCTGTTGATAAAGCTAGCTCTGAAATCAAATTTTTCTTTTGAAGATCGATAATATTTGCCTTATAATTAGTAACAATTGAAAACAACAAGTTGATTTGTGCAGGTGAAAAATGTACAATATTGTTAACTTTATTATATTCGAAATTGATGAATGAAACGAAATCATGTTTGGTGATTGGTAAATTTGGAGATCCAAGTTGATTGACTCTATAAATTTGATAATATTTTAACAAAATTTGATTAATCAAATCAAAATTGTTGAACAAGTAATGTAAATCTTTAATCACTGTAAAATTTATTGAATTGTTTGTGGATTTGATCAATTTTTCATTTGAGAGGTTCAAAGAGTCAAACACTTGATTTGAAATCTTGTGACTGTATAAAGTTTCCAAGATATAAATCAATTGGTTTTTAGAAATTTCATGGCTATTGTTCAAAGAGTTCCATATTGAAAGTTTCTGGAAAAAATTCGACAGTTTTTCATTTGCTAAATCAGATTGTAAAATTGTTATAACTGAATTTAAATTAATAAACAAATCATCTTCAGATTTGTTATTAATTTTCAAAATCTCTCTATTAGCTTTCAAAGGTGATGAAGTGTATAGACTCAACCATGTCAACTTATCCCAATCAATATTCAAGTCATTTGATTTTAAGAATTCATTCTGTGCATAGTCTTGTGCCTTACGTATTGTAGATTTGAAATCTTCAAAATTCAACAATAGTTCATCAAAACTTAAAAATTTGTGATTATAGTTGATGGATTTTTTGGTATGATTTGAATCGAATTTTCTGAAAAACTCATAAAGAATAATATAGTTGTAATTTCTATTGCTCAATAAATTATTGAAATGAAACCAGTCACTGAGTGATAGATATCCCTTTTCTTTTTCATCAAGTGCTAAAAATATCACACCAAACGTTTGATTTGGAATTTGGTGATAGTTGTAATCATGATCAGAAAACTTATTATACAACCTCGTTGAAGAAGAAATCAATTTTATGAATGAATGATAATCCAAGATATGTTGCTTCTTGTCCTCGTCAAACTTGGCATACTTTCTAAATATCTCGATTTGTTGTTTCTTGGACTCTGATATAGAGTTCGGTAGTTCCATCTTGGCTTGTTTTTAAGTTGATTAATAAATAATGTGGATACCAAGTATGTTAAAGCACAGATAATCTATAGTCTTTCAAGTTTATAGTTTGGGTAATCTTTTTTTTTTGTTTGGATCTATGGTATTGAAGTCTATAGTTCCATGCTATGAAATGAGCTTGAGTTTATAAATATGAATAAATAGTTGTATGGAACCCTTTGAAGCTGATGTTTCACCTCCTGTATGTTTGTGTGAATAAATAGTGGTGAGAATGCGTATAAGTCACAAAACTAGAATAAATAGGAAATGCCAAAGTCAGAGCTTGTTTGCAATATGCTGATCAGCAAAGGTGTAATATTTTGGTCCGGTATGATTATTATGGGAAAATGTGGTTGTCGTGTTGTCGTTTGTGTTTCAAAACTCGAAGATCTCAAATTTCGTAGCTAAAGCTCTCTTCCTCTCTCTGTGTTGACTCAAAATTAGCCGATTTTAATTTTCTTTTTTGTTTCCCCAGCTTTTAGAAGGGAAAAAAAATGCTTCTTCGGAAAATGGAAAACCGGAACTGAAGAGTTTGTTAGTGCAAAATTCTTCAAATGTATAGCTAGAAAAGATGAATTCCGACTCACTAAATGATGACAACTTTGAAGTGGCTCTTTGGTTGTCCTTGTGTGGTTGATGTGTGTTTTGGATGGAAGACAGCTTATTAGCAGCTGCTTTGTAGGGCCCTTAGCAAGTTCTTCCTTCAAGTTGTGTAAGAGAATACCTTGTAATAGGTTTCACGCCGCGTGTCTCGCTGAATCGGTGCCTAACAGACCTCAGCCAATCGCAACCAGTGGAAACGTAATGATGTGCTGTGTGTTATGAGCGCGTGGTTCACTTTACTGTGTAAAGTGGTTTGTTGTTGGTTGATGATGTTGCAACACAGTTAATTCTTGATTCTTGATTCTTGATGATGCTACGTGTGAAATTACTGGGCTTCCTTTGCTTTTATATCTTCGCCAGCGCTTAATTTGTTTGTTTTGGTTTGACTCAATTCCGGTCTCCTCGAATCTCCACTTCTCCAACTTTCTTGACACAATAGACTTGCTCCGGCTTCACACGATCTATATACTTTCCCCAGTTGAGATAAGTTCCTCTTCAAATGGTATATAGCTCATTGGTGTGGATCTGATTCCTGAATATAGAAGCATCCTGAGATCTGGCACAAAGATTAACCGATTCGAGCTCATCTTGATACCACAAGACTCGAATATATTTAGCTCACCCACCTCCACCCTGAAAAACCTTAAATACTAGCACGGCACTACGATAATATAACAAAAATCCTCAAGTATTATTATAAATATACAGTTAATCATTTTCTAAAATACTTAACTTTCAACTCCAATAACCCATGTGCAATCAATCTATAGATAATTGCAATAATAGTTATTCCAAGGAAATTGGTCCAGAAGTTACTATTTAGTTTATACTGATCCATGACTTGTTCACCTGTAGATAATGCACACGATGAACTTGAAGACGAATCTGATAAACATGTAAAAGTTTGTCCTTCCAATCCTAATTTAGATAACCCCAACACTGCATATTTCAATGGACTTATATAATTAAAAGCTTTGAAAAACATAGGCATATTAATAGACATTGTACCAGCCATAAATATACCAACAACAAGAATATTTGAAACAAAATTTGTAGCTAATCCAACATGATCGAAAACTGTATTAAACATCATACCAATACTTTCACCAGAATTTAAACTTAGGAAACACATATAAAACATTGTGAAAAACATACCTCCATTTCTTGGTAATCCAATAACTAAAACAACAAATATTGTAAATATAAATGATCCAATAATTTCAAAAGGTAGTTCATTAATTAAATAACAAATCATAAATGTAACAGGTGAATAAGTATTATCTTCATATTCTTGTAAAAAAGTCATCTTTTCCACTGGATAAGCAGTCATGTTATTAATCAACCCACAAAAATATAAATTCAACACTTCTTGAATTAAACCTAATCTGTTTAAAATTGATTCTGAATTGTTTTTCAAAGGTGCAAAATATAATGCATGAACAACACCTAATCCAATTAATTGACCCAATCTACACCAAATAACATCTGGTGATCTCATTAAAACTTTAAATTGTCTTTCTAAAACTGGTGGTACAGAATTTTTAAAACTATGAGGTTTTTTAATTAATGATTTAAATTCATCAATTTCATATTTTTTTTCATCTGTAGAAATAGGATACACTACATCCAACCCATTTTGCTTTTTCCAACTGTCAATCATCATTTGTGAAACATCTTCACCTCCAAATCCTCTATTTGAGATAACATCCAGAATATAATCTGCAAAATTCATCTTATAATCAGGTTTAAATCCTAATTGAGCAAAATGATCAATTAATCCCATAGGTTTACCATCATAAATAACTGAACCTTTAGATAATAACAAAATATTATCAAATTGTTGGAAAATTTCATATTTTGGTTGATGAATTGTTAAAATAATTGTTTTCTTCTCGGTTAACGCTAATTGACTTAATAATGTTATAATTGAACTTGATGTAAATGAATCCAACCCAGAGGTAGGTTCATCTAATAATAAAATTTTGGAATCATTTAATAATTGAATTGCAATGGAAACACGTCTTTTTTCACCACCAGAAATACCTTTAACAGTACCATCACCAATTGGAATATTTGCAACATCACTTAATCCCATTTTTCTAATTAAATCATTAATAATTACAGGGATATTACCATGTTGTGATAAATCTAATCTTAATTTAGCCTGATACCATAAAGTTTCACGAACAGTTAAAGATGGAATTAAAACACTATCATCTTGAACAACATATGTGGTGATTTGCTTTAATAAACTAAATGGAATTTGTTTACCATTTAATAAAACATCACCAGATGCACTTATCGTGCTATATCTTGTTCTACCTGTTAAAAAATTTAATAATGTTGTTTTCCCTGAACCTGAAGGTCCCATAATTGCATTTAATCCTGGTTTAAAATTTGAATCAACATCTTTTAATAAATTTTTAGCCTCATAATTATTACGCATAATTGTGTTTTTCCAAAACATTTTTTTCAAAACAAGTTTAATTTGTTTTAAACTAATGATTATTTCACCATCAAATCTTTTTGATTTTAATTCATTACTTGTTTTCTCTGCTTTAGCATAATCCATTGGCATATGATCCATCTTAGATTCAATAGGTTTAACAACTTTAACAATTTTTCTTCTAGTTTGATACCAAAGTACTAATCCACTTGCAATATAAAACCCTAAAAACCAACACATATTAACCACTAATGGAGTTGTATACCAATGTCTTGGATATCCTAAATTTTTAATAACATAATCACCAGTGTATTCATAACATTCAGCACTACCTTTTTCATATGGACAATCACCAACGTAATCTGTAAATTGATTTGAAACCATACTACCAAAAGCATACCAAAAATTTGCTAAATATTTGGTCCATCTAACATAAACTGGCATTGTTTTAGCATTAATGAAATAACCACATGCAGAATTTTGTAATTGATAAAAATAATTCGTTATTAACGCAGCAGGACCAAATTGATAATTCCCAATAACAAAACAAATAATAGCTGTAGCCATCCCAACTAAATAAATTAAGAAATTATTGATGAAATAAATACCAAAATTACTTGATCCATAAAGCCCCCACATGAAATATGTAATTATTGACCATACTAAAGTGATTGGGATATCTTCTAATACTAATTTAACCAATTTTCTTGCAATTAAAAACCCAGTTATAGAATGCATTCCATCCTTGTAATCTCTTACAAAGAATCTACCATCTGTAGCACATAATCTTCCAATTTCATAAAGCATTGGTGTAAAACCTAATACTTCACAACAAACATATAAAGTTGATGTAACTGAACGAATACCAGCTAAATCACCACCAGGTTTATAAAAACACCAACCACAAATAATTGCTAATATAGTCATTAATCCATGGAAACAAATCATACTTTGTAAATCTCTCACGGTGAGTAATGCACATCTGTTAATTAATACCAAGATTTCACGATATAATGAAAGTCTATGAGTCTTTTTTTGATTAAAAATTGGTGATCCTGATTCAAATGAATTATGATATTCCACTGGGGAAGTTTTTTGAGATTTCCCCCAACAATCAATCAATTTAGTGACTCTTGCCTGTGTTTGTAATTCAATTTCCTGTGACATTGTCTTATCAATTGATGAAATACTTAATAAGAAATCTGCAAAATTTGATTCTTCCGGTGCATCACCTTCTTGACCTAATTCTGGTAATATAGAATCAAAATATCTTTGACCTTCTTCTAAAGATCCAGTGAAAAGCATTGAACCACCTCTTGCTAATAGACATAATTCATCAACAATCTCCAAAATTTCAAATCTTGGTTGATGAATTGTTAAAATCACAGTTATACCGAAATTAGTTGCAAGATCTTTAACTGTTTGTACCAAATGGATCGAAGTGTTTGAATCTAGTCCTGTTGTTGGTTCATCTAGGAATAAAACTGAAGGTTTTGTCAAAAGTTGGATAGCCAATGAAACTCTTCTTCTTTCACCACCACTCAAAGTCGTTCTATAGTTGAAATCCTCTATAATAGTATTCTCTACTCTTCTTAGATCTAATGTGTCAAACAAATAGTCAATCAACTTGTTGATCTCTTGCTTTGATGATTTTGGTAGTTTCAACTGGGCGGTAAATTTCAAAGTTTCTCTCACGGTGAGTCCAGGCATGAAAAGATCCTCTTGAAGCAAATATGAGATGTTTGGGTTCTTCTGAGAATACTGCACCATCCCTTGAAACTGGAACGGGTTGTCCCTGGATTTGGCAAAGCTCATTCTCGAGGCCAAAGTGTTCAGCAATGTAGTCTTACCGCTACCTGACGACCCCAGGATCGCCAGCACTTTGCCCTTCTGGAGGTCCAAGTTGACGTTGTTCAAGATCTTCTTGCCCTGTGGGGCCATTCCTATGTTGGTCTCTTCCACAGCAGCCACTTGATCCTCGTCATTAGCCACTTGATCCTCTTTGTCGATGGTTACTCTTTTCCAAAACTTCACCTTGGACCACTTGGACTGTGGGTTTGCAGGTCTCTTGGTGTTGAGTGTAACATTCAGGCTTCTCACATTTAGCCCTACTCTTTCATCTTCTGGAACGAACAGGTCGTTCTGGTGTGTGCTGTTGATGGTATCAATGTTCATCGTTGTATGTGGAATTCACTTTCTATAGATGAAAAATATTCAGCTTCAACGGTCAAGTGGTGATCTTTGTGATTCACCAAACCAAATCATATAGTCAGATTCTTCTCTCAATAGGAACTCTTCAATATACAACACTATGGAAAATGTGCCAAGCAGCAGATTCTTCTGAATATAAATACCTTTTTATTCAGCTATACGAAAAGTGGAAAGCAGAGTCATTATAAATCAAGACCCTTTGGCTATCCCGCTTTGGATAGCCAAATCGAGCTTCCCGCGGCCGTGCGAGCCTAGCGCTCACAAGGCTCCTGCCTAGAGCCCCGCCGAGATCTGCCTGCCGCCCAGAGCGGACTTGGCTGTCGTTTAGCGGCTAGGCAGCTAATATAATTAGCATTGCGGCGCTTTTGTAAAAGCTCTTGTTGGCAGCAAGAACGCTTAAACTGGGCTGTAATGTCTTGCAAGATTAAGCTCAAACACAGAGACCTACTCAACTAACTTGTCACAAAACTTTAGATTGCTCTGGATCAGTCTGTTCTTTTTTTGTACCACAGACTCGTACTGATCTCAGATCACCAATGCCCGGCTGTCTATGTAACTGAGATTACTAAAAGATCCGCAAAGCTGGGCTCTTCAATCACCGATAATTTCCAGCAATCAAGATTTAACATGTGCCCTTCAGCTAGACTCTGCATAAATAAATTTCAGCTACATCAACTTGAGAAGTGTCGTACTATAAAATCAAATTTGAAACAAGCCCTCTTCTGAAATTGAGGTGCTTCGCCGTTAATCGGGTCCAAGATTCCATGCAGTATATTAAGATCGCGATTCTCAACTGACACGGGAATTGAAATACCTATATGTATCATGCAATTGACCCTTGTTCGACTTTCAGGAACTCGGGCTCTAGCGATTAGCGAAGCTACAAGATTTCCCTTAAATGACATACATATATATCAATTCCACCATTTCATAACTTCATAATTGTGTTGCGTACATATTATCACATCTAACTTCTGTTGCTCCAAAGCATCGACGACGACAATGTGAAATTAACCTTGAAAATTCAACCCCAGGTTCCCAATAACATTTACTAAAACTTTTTGATATCATACCAAGCAATCCACTCATGTGATGCTTATTTGGTACTAATTTCAATTTGGAAGCTTGTTTCAACATTGCATTATGAAATTCAACGCAATCTTTTGGTTTTAAAGTATGAACTTGTTTACCTGTGATCTTTGTTAATTGATCTCTTATCCTTCTTAAATAATCATATCCATCTTCAACAGATGCATCATAATCAGGTGTAGAATTTATTGATTTCTGTTTCAATATATTAGATTCAGGTCCTTCTAAATTAAAATTATATGACCAAATCAATAATGTAACCAATGCTAAAACATTTAATCTATCTAAAATAGCATCTTTATCTGGTGAATATTCTAAATTTGATTGTATAGGAGAATCTTGTGGTGTTAAAAACATTTCAAATAAAAATAAATATCCATACATCACTGAAACTTTACCTCCTGCAGAATTTGCCCATTCTCTAATTTTATTCTCCACTAATTCATAATCTGATCTTTCTGCATAAACATTCATTCTCCATGGGGCACCTGCATAAACAAAATAATCATAATGTTGAACTCTTAATGTAATTTGTGCCATATGATATGCAGAATTTTTACATTTGGTATCATCAACGTTTAATGAATGTGGTCTTAAAGTTTTCAATGATTGATCTTTTAACATATATGCACTTGTAGTATTACAACAACCTTTAATAATTTCACAATGCCAAAAATCAATTGCAAGACTTATAGTTTCCTTCCATGTATCTCTTAATTGTTCCACTTCTAATAAAGATCCTTGTAAATCACGTTGTTGCATTTGAAACATTATAGCTAATAATCCAGACATTATGATTTTTTCACCAAATTTACTAGTCTTTATAGGTTCTCTATTCAAAACTTTTTTCAATCCAGTTAAAAATGATAATGAATCATTTTGATTAGGTATCTCATTTGGTGTTAAATAACTTTCCCAAAGTTCATCATCACATGGTAAATCCAATTGAATCTGATTGGAAAATAACATCAATTGATAACCAAAAACAATAGAATGAGTAGAATCAATATAAAATGCAAAAAGGGTAGATCTTTTAACACTTTCAAATTCAATCCATTTTTCCCAAATTGTAGCATTTTGATTTTTTTGATAATCTGTTTTATTTTTCAATGGATTCCCACCTAAACCTGGACTTCTTCTTAATAATTGAATCGTGGTACCATGATGTAAATAAGCTCTTTCATGTAATTTCCTATTACTAGCAAATCTTTCATAACATTCTAATAATAATAAACTTTGAATTATATGAACATCACAAGGTGGATGAAATTCATCAGAACTGAAAATTATTAATCTTAAAGGTTCAGCAATTAAATCTGCAAATTCTCTTGGATCTTTGGTAAAATTTGAATGTGGTTCAGTAGTGGCATAACTTGCACCAGTCATAATCATACTCAAAAGTAAAATAGGTGAACAAGTTGCAGTAGTAAATGAAGGACGATGTAATATAGGATATTGAATATGGAAACATGTCCAATAAAGATCCATAAATTTCTCTAAATGTTGTAAATATTCATGATGTGCAATTTGTGGTACTAAATTCATCAAAATTTGTCTAATTTCTGGTGTTATAGATGTTTGTTGAGCCGGATTGGGGAAATTTGGTGGAATTTGTAAAATATCATCTAATAAATTTGATGAAAGTCCAAATGGATCATCATTTGGATTGAAAAAATTATTCCCACCAAAATTTGGTAATGGGTCACCATTGTTTAAATTATTTGAATTTTGATCATCAAATAACCAATTGATTAAATTTGATGGACTTGCAGGGGTATGTAAATTCTCTGAACTTGTAGGTAACATCGATGTACTATGTGATTTAGAAGATGATAATGTACGACCTGGTGATATGGCTAAAGTTGGTGATATATGATGTTGATGAGGTCTTTCAGTGAGTAACGTGGTATGTTCAGAATTATTCATTGGGTCAGCTTCTGGTAATGAATGTAATTCAGCATTCGCAGCGCTAAGATGTGCATTGTTCCCATATTGATGAATATCCACAGTGTTTTGATCAACAACATTGGGTAGTATGATGGAATCTAAAGAGTTTATTGAAACCTTGGGTACTTCTGAATCAATATCCTCCATTGTGGTTGTAGCTGTCATGGGGACCGGAGTAATATCATCTGTATTCCCTGTTGTGTTTCTTTTCCTTCTTTTCCTCTTGCCATCGCCATTGCTATTTTTTTCTCTTAGTTTCGCCTCATCTTTTAATTTCCTTATTTCATGTCTCTTGACATGTCTTTCTAATAGATCTTTCCTTACAAACGATTTAAAACAGTTATCCCAAGGACAATCGTAAATCACCGTTGGATTGTGATTCAACTTGTGTCTAGCAAGATGCTCCGCTCTGGAAAATACCTTATCACAACCTGCAAAATCGCATCCAAACATACCAGTCTGTCTCTTCTTTTTCCTTCTCTTAGCTGCTGATGATTCCGACAAGTCGTTTGGCTCCTCGTTTGATATGTTTTTCAATTGATCGTTGGCACTTAGACCTTGACTATCAGTAGATGATTCTGTTTCCATCTTTACCGACGACATGATGTGGCAAAGCAGCGGACTGTAACCGTCGAGTGTATCCGTTGATGAAACACAAACCAAGAAGCAGCTTTTCCTCAGCGTTTGACGTGGTATAACGTTAGGTAGCCTGGATGTTCAAGCCCCGAACAAGACGATGTAATCAAAATCTTGGGTGGAGAAATACACAAAGTTTAAACCAACAATAAACAATTGTGAACAATGCAAAATTGTTCTCTATAGTACAAATACCCTCTCTATCTTCTTCCAACTAGAGAAAGGCACACACGGCTAACTTCGCGTAACGGACAACTTCCCAAAAGATCTTCTGGAACCTTTCGTACTAAAATTTAAACGGTATACCTGCTACAAAAACACACCAGATTTTCGGATCCAGGGCCCACAATTTTTATTCCCGGTTGGATTTTTTTGGCACTGAGGAAATTGGCAGCGCAATTTTGCACTTTTCAGCCGTGCGAATCTGAGCAGAAACGAAATTTTGGCGAAAATAACTTGCGCAAATAGCGAAAAGCGTGGGATACGTGGGGGGCCTTCTTACTTATATGTCAAATTATCTGGAGTAATAAGTAATAACTCTATTCTACAATGATTTATGAAGTAACCCATCCATTAAAGACAATAACTAAAAACCAAAACTAAACACTTGAAACCATAATTATAAATTTCATCTCTAAACCATACATGTATAGACTGAAGTATAACTTCTATGCAACCCTCCTCTGTTCTCAATTTGATTAGTGAACCATCATACTAAAAGCACAGCATTCACACAACCATCTCTATCTGGTTCATTTGTGATTTGTGCATATTTACCCCAAACAACTTTACCACCAGCGGTAACCATACCTAATTCACTAACATTAACTTCAATAATAGTACCTTTAGTTAACACACCTAATTGAGTATACATTGGACTTTGAGGATTCTTCTTAACACCCAAGATTGGTAAAAACACAGTAACTCCTAATTCTGGATGTGTAACATTTGCCTTTTTTTGTCTTAAAGCTGATGGTCTAATAATTCTTTCCATCTTTACAGGTCTTCTTGTGAAACCTTCACCAACAAAAGTATGTTTAGTGATCATTCTCTTCCATGCTTTACTCTTTGATTTACCAGTCTTGATAACTTTAAACATTTCTTCTTCACTTATACCACGAACTTTTGGTAAAGGAACTGAGAATTTATCAGCTTTTTCCATTCTCTTTTGTTTAATAGATGATGAAATAGCCTTTGCTGAGTTTGTTTGTTGACGATCTAACAAATATGTTGGTAAAGCTTCACCATCATCTTCAACTGGTTTACTTGGACCTTTAACTTTAGATTCTTCATGAGCTCTAATCTTCTTCTTCATGGCAACCTTTTCAGCATAACGTTTCTTAGCGAATTGTTTAGCCTTCCAACCAGTCAAATGTTGAGCATCTTTAGAAACTTTGTGACCTTCTCTTGCAATTCTCTTACGTTTTCTTTCTTCATGATCTAAACGACGACCATGTTGTTTGATATGTTGTTCAATATATTCGTTTTGAGGCTAAAACATGTCAGTATACGATTGACTCAAAAGCTTCAGTGCATCTTAATGTACTCACCATTTTAAATGTCTTTGTTAAGTTCTAAAGTGCTAGCCAAAAGAATAAATGTAACCAAGAACAATACAAGGATATCTATCTTTTTTCTATCTGCAGTATAAAAGAAATTACTACTATAAAATTTTTTACCTCGGTTGTCAGGGTAGCTGATGAGATGTGGCCTAACCGGTAAATCAAAAATTGGTTATTTAGGAGAAGATAAGGGTGCTGTTTAGATTTTTGTAGAGGTATTACAGTAATATCTGGCAATAATTGGTCACAATTCTTATATATAATTTCTCTGTATCACACGTTGTAGTTATCTTTGTATCCTCTCTCTCTGAAGTATGGAGAGCTTCGGTTGGGCCCGCACCCGCCAAAAAAATTTCATAAAGGCCATACAAAAAAATTGATTAGTACGATTAACTGGTTAGATCAAGACTAAAGTTTGCAATAGAGATACTTTCTAAAGATAAAATGAGTCAGTCATTAGACGATATAATAAAGAGCATAGCGGCCTCTGTGGAGTCTACAAATGAAAGTGTGACTAAACTACATGAAAACTTTGAAACACCAGCATTACCTGACTTGGTAACTGATTTATTGGAAAAGACAAGACAAAGTTTACCAGAAGGTGTTTCGTTACTTGATTTAAAAAATAATGCATTGTTATCATACCTAAATAACTTGGTGCTGATAATTTTAGCAAGAATCGAGCAAACAAAGACAAATGATTCATCAAAAGTTGAAGAATTAAAGAGTAAAGCTGTTAAAGGTTCAGTTACTCAAAGAGTTGTATTGGAAAGAGCTATTAAAAACTTGGAGAAAAAATTGCAATATCAATTAGAAAAAATGGTTAGAAACTATAACAAGATGGAAAAAGATTCAAGTGAGCAAAGTGTAAATAAGAAACTTGAAGCATCTAAGCATAATGAAGAAAGTGGTAGTGAAGAAGATAGTGAAGATGATGATAGTGAAGAAGAAAATGAATTGAATTATAGACCAGATGCATCCTCATTGGTGAAATCGTTGAACAAGGATAAGAAGATTAAAGATAAAGAAGCTAAGAAACGTGGTGAAGATGGTAAAACTGAGAAATATAGACCACCAAAGATTGCTGCTGCATTACCACCAACAGAATTTAAAGAAACTGGACGTAATGGTGCTGGATCTAAAAATTCCACCAAGATGCAATCTATGGAAGAGTACCTTTTGGAAAATGGGGATGCACCAATGGTGGAGAATTCTATTGGTTCTACAATTTTAAACCATGGTAGAGGTGGTGTTAAAACTATGAAGGATCGTCAAAAAGAAGCTGAGATTCAAAGATATGAAGAATCTAATTTCACAAGATTGCCACAAAATATGACAAAGAAGGATAAAAGACAAAAAAGAAAACAAGAAGCTGATACATTCTTTGGTGAAGATTGGGGGATTTTCAACAATAATAAAAATGATTTAGGTACTTCAAGAAAAGCTAAACCAAAATCAGCATGGGATAGAGCTAAAAAGAGAAGAACAGATTGATTTCTTTAGCATTGTAAAAATAATTATGACACAAAATTTAATTGCAATCTCTGTATCCGCATAAATCTATAGACATCCGTACACCTTGTGGTGTATCTCGAATTTTCCTTCATCACCGAGATCATAATATAATTGATAAATTTGAATCATTAATTGTACATTTAACCGATCAGATTATGTTCAGAAGATCACTATCGACTGCTGCAAAGATGAAACCTGTAAAGATTAAATGTTTGGCTGATGTTTGTATCATTCCGGTGAGTATTAAATAGAGCATGGTTGGCTTGATCAATTATTAACATTGCAAGATTGGTACTGGTACCCCTTCAGTCTCCGATGAAGTTGCCAAAATACAATTATACCTTGAAAAAAGTGGTATCAAGCATACTTTACACAGTGCAGGTAGTACATTAGAAGGTGAATGGGACGAATGTTGTAATGTTATTGGTCAATTACATGAGATGCTACATAAAGAAGGTGTCTTGAGAGTGCAAAGTGATATAAGAATCGGAACCAGAACCGATAAGGCACAAACTGCACAGGATAAGATTGACATTGTTAATCAAAAGATGCAAAAGGGATTTGATTAAACTTGAATATAGGCTGCTAGTTGTTGATTTTGGCTGTAGTTGTATGGGGAAATGAGACCTTTTTCTCGACCGAAATGAGCTCAAATTTCTCTCCTCGAGACTCCTATAAAATACACCCAGATCCCCAATTCTCCCCATAAATTCTCACCAATACTTTCTCAGAGTGAAACAACTCAATGATCCTCTAATCTCTTCACAATGTTCGTTTAACTACGTTAACTATGGTGCTTAGGTAATCAAACATTCCGCGAATTTTTAAGAAGCTGATAAAGTGTACCACAAAATGCTTGAAAAAGACGACAATATGGGAGTGAGACGAGAAGGGTATTTGACTCTGAGCAGCGACAGAGAAAATCAAGAGACCGGCTATCAAGTGCTATAAGAGTGCTAGAGACTGCTAGAGAGAACTGTGTTTTGCGTTGAAGAGACACTTTTCCCGCCATAGAGCTTGTTTATCATTCACATCAGCTGTCAAACCAACATACTAGGGACAATAACATTAGAAATTGCATATTCATAATACAACAGAGAAAGATCGATTATTTTTGGCTCAAATATCATAATGTCACGCAGAAGTGGGAAAGAAGTGGATGATTTCAGAACTCCAAGCTCGCCCTCGAGATCAACCTCAAGTCTAAGCAGTGGAACTGTACCGCCATTGATACAACAATCACCAAGAAGGAAAAAAATCGTCTACAGTGATCGATACATCCCAAGCAGGTCAGGTGTAGACCTCCAGGCTGCCTTCAGTTTGAGTAATGAAGATTTATCAAGACATCGACAATCTGGGATAACGGGTACAAATGATGTGGAATTTAGAAAAGAGGAAGAAGCTAATAGAACATTTAACAAGGTGTTAAAAAATGAACTATTTGGTGATAACGTACCCTCAAACACTAGTGGCTCGCAGTCAAATCTAGAGTTGAAGAAATCAGATACCCAAACAACTCCTCCAAGGTCTGCAGATGATAATTCTAACTCCACAAGTTCAAGTCTTCAAAGAACTCCAAGACAACCGCAATCAAACCTTTTTTCATTCCAATCTCCAAACAAGAGCAGGCCTACTTCAAGTTCTATTGAAAATGATTTATACTCCTTATCACCAGTACGGATTGATTCACAAAGGCTTTTACTTTCACCAACGAAAAAACCAAGAGCTATAGCTAAAGTACCCTATAGAGTATTGGATGCTCCAGAATTAGTCGATGATTTTTACTTGAATCTTTTGGACTGGGGGTCACAAGATGTATTGGGAGTGGGGCTAGGCTCAAGTGTCTATTTATGGAATGCCTCTTCGGGTTCTGTTGATAAATTATGTGATCTTGGAACACACGATAAAATAACTAGTCTTTCGTGGATAGGTGCTGGTACCCATATTGCAGTGGGAACTAATAACGGTGCTGTACAGATTTGGGATGCAACGACCTCAAAATGTACTAGAACAATGACTGGTCATACTGGGAGAACTACTGCGTTAACTTGGAATGAACATATATTGACCTCGGGCTCTAGGGATCGTACCATACTGCATAGAGATGTCAGACAAGCTGAACACTATATGAAGTCCATAAATTATCACAAACAAGAGATTTGTGGTTTAAAATGGAATGTTGAAGAGAATAAATTGGCATCTGGTGGTAATGATAACAAACTATACGTTTGGGATGGTCTATACGATACACCTTTACATAAATTTGAACACAATGCTGCTATCAAAGCTATAAGTTGGTCACCACATCAAAGAGGTATATTAGCCAGTGGTGGTGGTACTTCAGATCGTCGTATAAAGACATGGAATGTCTTGAATGGATCCAAATTGACTGATATCGATACAGGGTCACAGGTTTGTAATTTATGCTGGTCCATAAATTCTACAGAGATTGTTTCTACACATGGTTACTCTAAAAATCAAATCATGATTTGGAAATATCCTCAAATGAATCAAGTTGCTTCGTTAAGTGGACATACTTATAGAGTCTTGTATCTAGCACTAAGTCCCGATGGACAAACTGTTGTTACTGGATCAGGAGATGAAACTTTAAGATTTTGGAACGTTTTCGAAAAAAATAAGAATGAAACTGCTCCTCAATCTGTACTCCTGGATGCATTTATGCAATTGAGATGATACTTGGGAAGGGTGAACAATTGAACATTGGAATTTGGCGTTGATTTGGTTTCGTTATATAGAGCATTAGTTCAAGATTTTGAATATTGTCTGTGATGGTTCATGTAGAGTTCAATATTGTCGACCTCTGACTATATGTTGGTCACCAGAATTTACCGTGTGAGGATCACTGTAGGTCTTGTAGTGAGCCTGTGGAGGTTTTCGTACAGCTTGACCAGTATTTGGACTTTGGAATTTCCCTGGAGAATTCATAGCAGGGCTATTCCCTGGACTGTTTGTAGAAATATGTTGATTTCGCACTCTGTCATCTGGTGAATATGGCCCCGTTATGATTCTATGTGAATTTGTTGAATTAAAAGAATGTGCACCAGATAGATTATCAGGTTTTTGAAACGTTGGTGGTGATTGAAGATTCATCTGTTGTAACCGTTCTTGTTCCTTTATACGTTCTCTTTTAACCAATTGAGTATGGACCAAGGCAGCGTTTCTAGTAGAGCAACCGTTCAACCAGGCAAATAAACTTCCAATGATGGGTGGCATTGATATCAAGAGATCAAAAGCAATATTGCCATGCATTTGAGTCACAGTTTTAGCACTTAGATGAAATTCTTGATCTGCTATTGTTACCAATCTTCCATGTACGGCAAACATCATCAAAGGTCCAATGACTGGTAATAATGCTAAAAGAGGAGCCAATCCAAGTCCCAAGTCAATTGGATAACAGCCAAAGAAATTTTTATCGTCAAGCCATGCTCGTTTCTTTATTCTCTTCCAGGCTTTTTGTTCTTGCTTTGTGCAGCTCTCTGGAGCTTTCCTTCTCTTCTTTTTACCATGAACAGAGACATAAAATGGATCTGAGATGTGTTATTATACAGTACAATTCGGACCTTTTGGATTTAAACTTACCTTTGGTTTGATAATGCTCGCCTGCTTTATCGTTGATCCAATCGACGGCCATATCATATCCAGGAAGACCCTCCAATTGATTGGCGAGATTGTTGATTGTATCCATCTTTGGAATATCTATCACCAAAATACAATCTTTAGAATTTCAGTTTTGTCGCACGATCATCCACTGTACAAAGTAGAGCTGTGATATATATAGATCTTGAGAGTGGTGATATTTCTAAAAATGTCCTAATGTTGATGGCCACAAGTCCGCTTCTTCCGTGAGTATCAAACAGAGCAATTGTAGCGCAAAGTAGTGCTACAGTGTTATACAACCTGTTCTCTCAGTGAATCTTAGCTTCTGTTTGATTCTCAGTATCTTTCTAAGTATGAAACAAATTCTTCACCAGCTAAATCAATACCAAGCCTCGATCTTCGCTTCGATTGTGTCAGAATTCTCGAGCCTTAAGTTTACTATGGTGTGTCTCTAACCGCAGAATCCCAGATTTCGCGAAAAATATAAAAAAATGCTGGGAATAACAGATGCAGATGAACACAAAACATCAACACTTTTAACCAGAGCTAAACTAGACAACTCAGAGGTCTAAAGGGGTTGTTTTGCACATGAGTGGTGTTTCTAGAAAGGAAGCAAATACACAGAGCAGCCAGCTGTCGGCTTTTGCGGCGGTCAATCGCAGTGGTAAGAGTGTG
Organism: Hansenula lynferdii; assembly: GCA_030582155.1. Lineage (NCBI taxonomy): Eukaryota > Fungi > Ascomycota > Saccharomycetes > Phaffomycetales > Wickerhamomycetaceae > Hansenula > Hansenula lynferdii. Next base: position 108,498 of record JAKTWT010000009.1, read on the forward strand.
GGCACAAGTACTGATACCGAAAGACTACCCAAACATCATGATAGTCAGAACCATGCGGCTGGTGTGGATAAAGAAACTGTCAAAAGGCACAGTGAGATGTCCTCCCCACCCAAACCTGACGATTCAACGAGCTCAAAAGCAAGTGAACAAAATGGCAATACTGATGCTGAAAAGACCACAAATAAGCCTTTAGACAAGAGTGACAAAGATGTATCTGCTAAAAGCAGCACGAACGGTTTGCCAGGAGCAAACAAATCAAAGTCTACGTCTTTTGCAAGCTACTTGAAGAAGATGAAGTCTCGCTCAAATGAAGATGAACATTCTGCACAGGCGAATGACAACGAAAAGCCCAAACCAATTGAATCAAAAACTTCGAATTCACCAGCTAGTGAGAATGACAAAGACACACCTGCAAAGAGCTTGGATGTGGAAAGTCAAACAAAAGATGTTCAAATGACAGATGCTTATTCATCAAAAGTGCCGACAGAAGAGTCTGTACAAGATATACAAGTACCCGATAATGTTCAAGTATTGAAGGAAGATTCCAAAGAGCCACAAACTGGATCACATCCTGATACTGAACTCCCAAAAAGCGTTGAAAACCCAACTTCTGAGGCAGCTTCCAATTCACACACCTTTCCTCTCCCATCAGATATCAACACAAGCCCACTGTCAACTCTGCCGTCAGAACTCAACCATGTACCATCACCAAACAACCGGAAACGCGTGCTGCGTTATATTTCAGATGATGACGATGACGATGAACTTTCAGATATAGATGATGATACCATTGAACCAGATCAAACCCCAAGAAGAGGAAGTATTGCAGATAATTCAGATGCTGAAACTGTACATGGGGATTCTCCTCCTAAACAAAGATCCGGGAGATTTATTAGAAAGCATGATATGAATAGTGAAGCATCGGATAGAACCGATCAAGAGGACTCCGATTATCAACGAAGAGTGATATATGAGCGTCTAGATAGACGAAGTGCATCCAAATCGAGCTCCCCTCAAAGAGCAGGTCAAGCTATAAGGAAATTGAAAACCACAAGGGATTCACAAGGTCGACTCAAATTACAAAAAGTTTGTGAAAAAGGTGATTACGTTGAAGCGAAAAAATTGATTGAACTGGGTGCGGATATAGATGATAGTGATTATGCTGGGAATACTGCTCTACACGAGGCTGCCTTGAAAGGACGCACCAAAGTTGTTGAATTGTTACTATCCAGAGGTGCGGATGTCAATAAACAGTCTGGACCTTCAGATCTTGATACACCATTAATAGATGCTGCTTCAAACATGAAAACTGCCACCATTGAAGTCTTACTCAAGTATGGAGCTGATCCGAGTATTCAAAACACCAACGGTGATAATGCTTTTGATTCGATTGCAGATGGCCATGATGATGCCTCTTTTGTCAAAGATCTAATGAAAAAGGCTTTTGCAGAGTTGAGAGAGCAAAAGAAAGACAGCTTGTCCTTGGGGAAGGATAAAAAATACGATGAATCATTTCTTGAGGTTGCCACCAAAGAAGGAAGAACAGAGTTATATTGCAAATCGTTACTTGGTGATGCTGCTTTTGTTGGTCAGTATCTCGAAAGAGGTGGTAAACCAGATAAGTACAGTTTAGGCGTCGCTTGCAAATATGGACGTTATGATGTCCTCAATTTATTTTTAGCATTTGGTGCAAATGCTGACTCTTATGATGCAGATGGTATGACACCATTGATGAATACGGTGGGTAAAGGCCACCCTCATATAACTAAACTACTATTAGAATCTGGTGCAAGTCCTTTGAAACGCTCTGAAAATGGTATAAGTGTTCTGGAATTTGCAAGAGATTCTTTGGTCACGGATGAACAGGAAATCGAATTGGTGGAAAGCTATTATAAGAAATCAAATGGTGGTGTCTTACCTGAGAGAAAAGAAGGAAAACTTAAAAGGAAGTCTGATTCTTTTGAAGGCTCAGTGAAGAGAACAAAGCACGAAAAACAAATTTCACGCTCATCAAACGATCACAAGGAGAAGGAAAGAACTAAATCCAAACAGCAACATCAACACGAAAACCTTAAAAAGGTGAAATACAATAATTTGGAAAAGTTACAGGAGAAATCCAAAAGTGAAGAATCAGACTTTCGGAAAGATAAAGAAAAACCTTCGTATAAGAAGGATGTGCACTCTAGAGAGACATCCACAGTCAGAACATCAAAACCTGAAACTAAATCTTCTGACTTTAAAGCAGATCATAAATCATCTGTATCTAAGACAGAACCACCTAAGGCTGAGATCAAGTCAACAGCATCTAAACTAGAACCACTAAAGAAATCGCATGTTGAGGAAAAGAGTTCAATACATGATAAATCAGTAGACCAAGTTAGCAAAGCAGTAAAGGAAGAACATATTGAGACTGAAGAAGAAAAACAACAAAGGCTGTTAAAAGAGAAGGAAGATTTGAAGAAAAGAGAAGAGTATGAGGCTGCAAAAGCTGCTAAACGTAAAGCTAGGGAATTAGAATTTTTGAGTAACTTTGAAACTGAAGAGAAAAAGAAAGAAGAAGAGTTGAAAAAACTAGCAGAACTTCAAGCAGAGAAAAGATTGAAAGAAGCTCAAGAGCAGGAAGCTAAGCTTAAACTTGAAGAGGAAAAGAGAATCATCATGTCTCAAAATGAGGAAACAGAACATCGGAGAAAAATTCGTGAAAGATATCCATATGGTTTACAAGTTGCCACTTTTGATGAGAACAGAACCAAAGAAGATATTTTGAAATATTTACCTTTTTATTTCTTTGAAAGAGATGGTGTCAAGCTCTGTTGTGATATTCAAGTTCAATTAATACTTGGTATTGAAAAATTTTATGAAAGATTCGAGGAACTATCAACATCCAAAATTCCATTGACTCAAGCTGAAAAGTCCAAGTATTTCAAATTTGCATATTCATTCTTAGGAAGTGATATATCGAGACTGGCCAACAAATATTTAAGTAACTATCAAGACGAAGAGAAGAAGTTTCTCGATGTACAAAGTCATTGGATCAATTACGACAATGTTTTGCAAATCATCAAAGAGCAGTTTAAAACTTTATATGATGTTGTTAACAATCAAACTCTGGAACTTGATTTCCAAACCTCTCCAAGTTCTAATCAATTACCTACTACATCTGAAGCAAAAGAAACCACCCACTCACCAGGTATCAAAAAGTTCACTAAACTACCTCGTGCGCTAAGAAACAGATATTCTGTTGAAAAGCTTTTACGGAAAAATAAACAACTGTGGTGAACAGTTGGCAACCTATTGAAATGCTTAATGAACATTGTGTGTAGTATAGATAATTTGTTGTTTTTAAGTTTTGTTGTGTTATAATTTATGAAAGGTATGTGGTGTTTTAGGTTTAATTATGGATCTATAGTCTGTATTATATTATGATTTAATGAAGGTGCTTTAAATTTATAGTTTTCGTCGTAGCTATCTTATCTACCTCTATCTAATGAAGATACAGCATTTAGCATCATCCTTACCTCTATACCATCTTTATTGATACTTGAATGACTTTGTTCAACTTTTTTCACAATTGAACCTCTTATTTGATCTTTATAACTTGATAAAGATTTTGCCACAGGACCACCTCTATTCATTGTATTTTTAAATTGAATTTCAAATTTTTTAGCAACATCTCTCCAAAAAATTGATAGGAAATTTGAAATTTCCAAATTATTTAATAAATCATCAAGTAATGTTTTTTTGAGATCTGATTTAGTTAATTCATTTATATTTTGTAAATCAATAAGATTTAAGATTTCAGCAATTTTACTAATCAATCCTGCTTTTTTAGAAACTTCTTCTAATGCATTCTCTATATTTCTTGGTGAATTTAATACTCTAGTTAGTAAATTCACTGAAACGGTAACATTTGTATTAAGGAACTCATGCATTGTATTGAAGAAAACCAATTTGTCAGATAAAGCAAAAGCTAAGAATAAATCTTTTGAATCTTGATCAGATTTGCTTTTTATGGTGGTTTCATTTATAGATTTAACTTGATTTTTCAAAATTCTTAATAAATCATTATTTTGCTCTTGAATAACAGGATCATAGTCTCTTGTTAATCTCAAACTTCTTAAATTTGGATTTTTAGTGAAATGGTCATTTAATTGATGATGATATCTGGCTAATTTAACAAGAGAATTGGCACTATTATTTGATTTGGAATTCAAATTATCCTGGGTAGATAATTCTTCAATCTGTTGTACCAAGTATAGGAAATATGTCACTGCTTTTAACATGTATGAAGTTGAATGTAGTTTTTTCAATGCGTCTTGGATCCTTGTGGCTTCATTATATGGATCTATGATATCTTTTTCTAATCTTTGGTATGATGTGTTCACGTGGTCTAAAGGTGGTGACAAATTTTGGAATAATTCTTTGGATTTATTACTCTTGTGGATCTCTTTGATTAAGTTATCGTGATCATCACCACTTATCTTGTCAATATTCAGATCTATGTTGCTTATATCGAAATTCACTCTTTTCATTGATGTGGAAAGATCCAGTTCATTTTGATCTGAATTTGTGGCTAATAACAAATCATTTGCGAATGAAATTGAGTTGAAATTTGGGTCAAGGAACGTGTCGTAATCTGAGAGGTCGTTATTATCGGTCATTGTGGTTTGATTCTCGAGATCCTTTATTTGCACATTCAAACTATAATAATTCTTTCATGTTGACATTTACGTCTCGAATATTGGAAAAATCGCCGGTAAGGCCACTACTTCACTTAAATTTGAATATTACTCGTTTTATTAGCTTCCAAGTTTTCTATCGTATGCTGACAATCGACCTTTGCAAGCCAGCGTTGACCTTCTCGGTGTGGAACTCGAAGTGGGCACCCTGCTGTATTCTTTTGGCGAGGTAGTTCTCAAAATCAACGAGACTCCCACCAACACCGAAATAGATGTCTTTGGCAGCAACAAGAGCCAACGGTGAGCCTTGCTGCTTCTCCTTGGAGCCCTGGACAAGCTCGATCACCAGTTCTGCTATTATTGGCAGTGTCTGTGGAGAGTATATCGTTTCCGATGTTATGATGAGCCCAAGCCCATTGGAATCTCCGGTGATCATATTGTAAAAAGATCTATTCCATGCTCCTGAGTAAAGCTCCACGACGATGTTTTGTGATTGAATGTTTTCAACAAACTCTGATAGCAATTTCTTGGTGAATTGTATTTCATCACCCACAATTGGCATTTCTTCATCATCACTTTTCTGTAATTGAATCAATTTTTCCGATGATAAAGTTGAGCACCAAGACACAATCATGTTTGGTAAAGTGACTAGTCTGAGCACAGCTGGGTTATAATCTGAAAGTTTGAACTTGATCACTTTGGATAATTGTGATCTCAGGGCTTTTTGGAAAAGATAAGTTGACGGTAGTGCAGTACCACAACCCAACTCGACTATATCACCTTGGAATAAAGTTTGATCATCAATGGTACTTAATTTACCCACAGTGTCAATTGAACATTCCCAAGATTTTAACCCACCTTCATAAACGTTCTTCTTTAAATCTGAAGTATCAGTATCCATCAATACGTTAAACTCATCATCTTGTCTTTCACCACCTTCTTCACTCATCAATTGATGTTTCACATCAAACAGCTCTCTTCTATAAACAGACTGACCATTTGGTGTCACATATTTCTCAAATGTAACACGAATATCAGATAATGATTCTATAATTTGCACAAAATCCTCTTTTTTTGGTTGTTTAGCAGAATTATCAATAATATCTAGTGGATTTTCTTCATTTTGCTCTGACACTTGATTTGTAACACCATTACTGACATTTTCAAACTCGTCATCACTCTCAGCAGTGAACCCAAATGAAAATGACATGATTAACTTTAACCTTAGTAGATTTCTAAATATATTAAAACTAATCAAAGCTCATCGCATATAAAATTTTAACCAGATTTAAAATTCGCGGTCGAAATTGGCCCATAATTCTTGATAAGATCTAGCAAACCATAGAAAAGACATTATAATAAAACTACAAAAGTAGAAAATTCGGATAAAGCATTCGTTAAAGCAAATAAACACTTGTTAGACCCAAAGGATTAAATATATGTAGTATATAATTTTTATGCTAATGATGTGTGTAAAATAATTGTTGTATGAAATATTTCAAATATGACAATTGATTTGAAAAAAAAATAAAAGTTGATCCTATAGGTTTAATGCATTTGATTGTTTGTTTAATCCAAAAAATAAAAAAAAAAATCCAAAAAAAACATTTGGTTGTTACTTATAATAAATAATGAGAAAACATTTTGAAATAGAACGATTATAATTTTTTTGTGTGATTGTGTGTTGTGTTTATAAATTCATTGTGTAAATATCAGATTTATTCTGATGCTTCTAATTTTTTGTCACTTTTAAAGTAGTCACCTTGAACTTGAGAATGTGTTGACCATGGATTAGCATTCTTTGATTTCAAATATTCATCAGATTGTTCTTGCCATTCACGATTCATAGTTCTTGGAGTACCACTTGAGTTATATCTAACGATAGCAAAGACTGTTAGTGATAAACCTAAACCTAAAAACACACCAGTAGCAATTTTACCAGCTTCACCTTTTGGATGAATTGGACGACGTGGACCCCAAGCACCATAAGAAATATACCAAATTGCCTTTTTTTCAGCTAATGATAATTCAGTCCATGGTAATTTTTGACGTTCAGTTAATTGAGTAACTAATTCTTGTTGATCAACAGCTGGTAAATCTTCCCATCTTTTTTCTATTTCCACAATTGAAGCATTTGAAACAGCATGAGTATGGGCAAATTTAACAGAAGTTAATTTAGCTGGATTTAATCTAGCAACGTTTCTTGAAGTTGAAGTTAATGAACGTAGCATGATTATTGTATTGTATATGGAATATCAAAAGGTATTATGAAAAAACCAAAATGAATATGAATAGTTATAATCTTTGATTATTATCAGTCCAAAAAAAACCAACTTAGCTGTTTGGAAAAAAATATCACCAAATTCGTTATTCGAAAAAAAAATCGTTTAAACAAATTTCTATTCGCTGGCGGTCACGTGCTAACCTCGGAAATAAATTTTGGTCGAATGTCGGTACGTGACACAAAATTACAACTAATAATTATAATAATACTTTTTATTTAATCAATAATATACACAAGACAGTTCAACTTGCATTCTGGAAGTGAAAGAAAAAAAACAGTAACAAATAAGGTTCATTTTGAGTTTTATTGACTCAATTTTTCTTTAGTTGATGATAAAAATTCACGATAACTTGGTAATGTACTATTTCTATCTTCAACTAAATTTGAAGCAGCCCATAAACGTAATGAACTAACTTCTCTAGCATTAACAGCATTGATAGGTTCAGCTGTAGAACCACCTCTAACAATGTATAAGTTTTGATATAAAACAGTATCATCACTTTCTCTAACTTTTGAAATAATATTTCTAACTCTTTCATTAAAATCATTATCTAAAATTGGTAATTCATGTTTACCAATTGGAACCTGGAAAATATCTGAAACACCGAAAACATCTTCAATTAAACCTTGAACTGCATCACCACCAATCCATAAAAATAATTCTGTTGAATTATTAATTAAATATAACCCATATCTTTCAAAATGTTCTGCACCTGAATTAATTGCATTTGGTAATAAAATTTCATTAGTTTCTTCATTTGGTAAACCTGCATCATCTGGTATATCATGTAATGAAAAAACTGTTGGATAAATAAATTTAATTAATTGTGGTAATGGTAAAGAACCAATTAAATTTAATGCAATTGCTCTATGATCTGAAGGAACTTTACCTGGTCTAAATGCAATATTTTTACTTAATGAATGAATTAATAATGGTAACATTCTTAAATTTGTTGAAAACATTAATGGAGAAGCACCACCTGTATTACTTGCAACAACTTCTTTTTTAAAAACAGTTAATAAATCCAATAAATATTTATTTAATAAATCTCTTGCATCATTTAATGAAGATGAAAATGTTTTTTCAATAGCCTTATGAGCAAAATAATTTGTTATAGCTAATTGATCTGCAGATGCATAAACTTCAGAAATATTTGTTGTTGTTGGAATAGCAATAGTAATAACTCTAACCCTACGTTGTCCAGTACAAGTTGTATGTAAAATTGCACTTTGAATGAAAACAACAGGTTTAGTAATATTTTCTTCAATGGACATTTCCACAACAATTGATTGATCTCTTGGATAAGTTGGGAATGAACATAAATCTGAAGATCTATTGAAAAAATTACCATAAAATGCACTCATTCTTAATCCACTTGAACCTCTTGCTCTGAACACAGCTTCTAATCCAATTTCTGCACTTAGAGTATTTGAAATTTCCTTTGATAATTTAGTAACATCTTCAATACTAGCAGCGGTCCAACCTGGATAATAATGAGTTTGACCCGCTGTATATCTGGGTAAATTAGCCAATGTAGCAATATCTTGATAACCAGAACCTGTTAAGAAAAATTCCACAGTTATTTGAGATTTATTACAATCCACTGCAAATGATTTATAAAATGAATTTGCAACACTTAATAATGCCGAGGCTTCTTTTGGTTTATTTGAAACAGCTTCTTCATCTCTTAAACCTAATTTACCCACACCAACATTTGGTAAATTAGCACCAAATGCAATAATTTTACCACCAGAATTTTCAATTAATTTATGAGCAAATTGTAAAGATGGACCAAGAGCAAATGAAGGATTTAAATTTGTTGCAAATAATCCAGGTAATGAAATTAATAATTTTTCAATATTTTGTCTTGCAGATTGTAAATTAACTAATAATCCATCAGGAGATGGAATAAAAGGTTCTTCAACATCTGGTACAGATAAAAGATTAGGTTCCCCCTGTTCTGAATCTTCAGGGATATTAAAGAAATGAATACTTGAATCAATACCAATTATAGCAATTCTTGCCCTGGAATCTTTATTTGGAATTCTATCCAAACTTTCCAAAATTGTTGTAGCCACTGTAGCTAATAAACCAGATTTAACAGAACCTATAGAAACATCAATCAAGAAGGCATAAGTTAAAGGTTCTGGAGGTCTAACAGCATATTCTTTTGGAGCAATGAATTCCACAGTGGAATAATTTAATTCTGATCTATCATATCTATTAAGTGGTAATTTTCTAACCATATCCATATCAAACGATGCTGGAACATCATTAACCAATGAACATAGATTACATCTCCATCTTTGACCTTGTTGAGTAAATTCAACAAATGAATTAATATAAGTACGACAACGACGACAACGTGAAATCACTGTGTCTTCCACTGTTGGGATTGGATTTGTTTCATCTTTTAAAGAGATATAAGGTCTAACCACCATTGCTAATGGTAATTTTGATTTTTTCAACAATGAAGAAGTTGTTGGGATTGCATTTAAAGTTGGACGAATATATTCTGAAGGACAATTTGCATATGGATTATTTGGAATTGTACTTAATTCAGGTGGAACCACTAAAGGTGGTGGTGGTAAAGTTAAATCATGGATCGGTGGAGGCAATTCTTTCAACAAGTCGGTTTGATATAGTTGATTCAATGGTAAGGATTGTCTAATTGCACTGGTATTATCAGCTGGTGAACTAACATTGTATCCATAATTTTGTTGTGGTGGTTGTTGTTGTTGTGGCTGAGGATACGTTGGAATTCCCTGGATGTTCATGTTGGCCAATCCTTGGGTAGCAGCATTGATTGAAGGGTCCTGTGGAGCCCCCGGAGTGAAATATGAAGGTGTAGCAGCAGCTCCATTAGTGAATCCAGCTTGATCTTGCACTGGGAACTGCTGGGCCTGTGGAGGGACCACGCCAGCAGGAACTGGCGCAGCCTGGGCGGCCTGGTACTGGGCCTGTGGGTAGTGGCGTCTTCTTCCGGACATCTGAGAGTCAATTGGCGAGCTTTGGAGTGTAATTGATGAATGTGTTGTTGTTGTTGTTGTTGATGTTGATCTGGGTTTTTCGTTAAGAATTAGCTGTCCTGAAGACGGCCGGGTGAGCTGTTTTCGGTGCTGGCACTCACCATATAGACTTAAATAGACATCAATATGTCCCTGAGATTCCACAACATCACCACAATATTCCCAACAATGTCCCTCAAGATATACAACATCCAGCACAACGGCACCGTGCACACGCCACTGCTCATCGTGCACGGGGAGTCCAGCGTGGGCCCAGGTGGTGTGTTAACAGTGGGCCACCAGGCTGAGTGTTTCCCTCCGTTGCACTACGAGGTCAACCAGGGCTTCTTCAAGGCCCTGGTCCACCTGGAGCCCGGTGAGAACGCCCTCGTGTTCACACACTCCCAGGACAAGGCCAAGCCGTACAGTGTCAACTTCACCATCAATTATGTCCCACTGTTGCAGAACAGGCCTGTCCACCTGTGTCTGTTGCTGGCTAGCGACTCTCCAGCTGTCTTTGACTCCACAGCTCAAAAGAGACAATTAGAGGGAAACGGGCTCGAAATTGCCGTGAAGAAGCTCAGAGTCGGTGCCAGGCTGATGCAAGCATTCACCAATGAACAAATGCTGAGGGCTGGGTTTGGCCAGCGTACGTTCAACTTTGCAGAAGAGTACACCAAGGATACGCTATTCCAGCAAGAACAGGGGAACCATTTCAGAAGCACTGTTAAAGTCCATATAATCCGGAGTAAAAAGACACTGAAAGAGCTCAGAGACCCGAATTTGGCACAGCAGAATCCAAAGGGTAATAACACCGGTGGGCTCTTTGGGATCGCACTGGATGAGCTGAAAAGATATGGTGGTCCCTTTGTGGAGTCGAATAAGCCAGTCCAGGCAGCTGTGATGTTTATGGATGCCCACTACGATGCCAGGTTGAACATGATCTTGACCCATGCTGCCCTTGGAGGTGGGAACGACCAGATCAAGCTGGCTATATTTGGTTCTCATGGGATATATTCATGGCCTGCACATCTCGAACACGTTAATGCTGCATTTTTGGACACCTCTGCGAGAACTGGTGATGTTGCTAACGATGCGAATGAATGTGGATCGTATTGGGAGTGTTTCAATATAACATTGGGTGCCTTTATGCATGAGATTGGCCATTCTTTAGGATGTCCTCATCAGAAATCCGGGGTAATGCTTAGAGACTATGTCACACTAAACAGATCCTTCATGACTCGAGAAGTTTACTCAACAAGAACCAAGAGCAACGGGATGTCTCCAATAATGCCTCGTGATGAGTGTACATGGCACAGATTAGATCTTTTGAGATTCTTGTACCATAGATCATTCACTTTGCCTAGTGATTGGCTAGATCCTTCATTTGCCAAACAAGTATCAGGTTCTGGTAAGGCATCTGTCCTACCTGTGGGGAACAATACAGCACTGATCAAATCCACCAAGGGAATCTATGCTGTGGAGATATATCCAGGTGATTTAGCTGAAGGATATCTTGAATTCTTACCAAAATCTATAGGTGGTACCGGTCCACAGAAAGAACTATACATCACACTAGACGATATGAAATCAAGATTACCAAGAGATAAACAAAATGGGAAATTCTCATTACATATCCATACAGTAGATGGTCATCAAACAGATGCAAATGATTTTGCACATTTAGTATCAAATTCACAAAATTTTATTAAATCAGATTTTGGCCTGGGGAGAGGTCAATTAATTGGTATAAAATCAAATAGAGTTGGTAAAAATGATACTCCAAGCGATCCTGTTTATTTCAATCCAACTAAAGTGACAAATATTAGAATTTATCATGGTGGTGCTCTTGATGGTGTGGAAATCTTTACACAAGTGGGTGGTGGTTCAACAAATCCACCACCTATTCCTAATAGAGATTATAAAAATAAAATTGGTTCATTAATATCTGGATTTAAAAATCAATCATTGGAACAACAACCAATAACTAATGGAAAAGTGGAAACAACGGTTTTCGGTAAAAAAACTGGGAATTTCACAGATTTCCCACTATCCCCAGGTGAATACATTTCACATTTTAAAATTAGAAGTGGACTATGGCTTGACGCCCTGCAAGTTGTTACCAATACAGGTCGGAAAAGTCCATTTTGTGGTAATGTAAATGGAGGTGGTGAAGGTATATTAGAAGCTCCTCATGGTTATCAAATTATTGGAATTTTCGGTAGTGTAGGTAGTTGGATTGATTCAATGGGAGTTATATACACTACAATTTAATAATATACATGACATTTATTCTTTTCATTTCTTGGTCGTTAATTTTGTTAATTTTTCAGTTAATTTATCTAATTCCAATGCACTAGTTTTACTTATATTTGGATTACCACGAGCTTTATTTAATTGTTCTAATGGATTATTTGATCCGATTCTTATTTGTCCATTATTTGATGAATTATTACCATTCCCATTTGTTTTAAAATTTGGTGGTAATGTTGGTACAACTGAATATTTCCGTTCTCTAAATGATATATCAACTTCTTTAACTTTTTTATTATGTAATTGATCTTTAGGAATCTTATAAAACCAATCTTTCTTTTCATCATATTCAAATAATGACCATTCAACTCCATATGGTTTTGGTTCTAAAAGATAAACACAATGTAATGGAACATCTAAATTTGTTATATTATCTCTACTAAGATTCATAAAATATCCTAATAATACCCTTGCAACAACTCGATGTGTAATTAATAAGACATGATCAGTTGTTCTTTCAACTTCATTAATAATTGGTCTTATTCTATTAATAACATCTAAATATGATTCACCTCCAATACCAGGATATCTATATCTTAATTTATCTTTAATTCTTGCATTGAACTCCTCGGGGAATTTTTTTTGAATTTCTTCATATGTTAAACCTTCACATATTCCTGCACTTAATTCATTCAACATTCTAATTTCTTTTAAATAATAATCATCTTCAGAAAAATATTTACCTGTTTGAACAGCTCTTTGTAACATACTTGTCCAAACTAAGAAATTAGGATCTGCAGGGATTTCATTAATTTCACCCCTGGATTCAAGTTCAGTATATTTATTATTTTGTGATTGACGGAAAACATTTCGTTCATGTTCAATAAATTTTGATAATGCCTTGGCAAATTTCACACCTCTAAAAGTTAAATTTGCATCACCTCCAATCTTACCTGTAACATTATCTTCGCTTTCACCATGTCTTGTTATCCAAATTTGTCTTTCTGATAAATTAAAATTTAACAAATAATATATAGTTTGAGATGCTAAAAATCCATGAATATTATATGCAACAACTTTTTTACCAACATCAATCATCTTAATATATTGTAAACCTTCATCATCTTCAATTGTTTGATATGCTTTTTCATAATTTGCTAATCTACCTGTAAAATCCTTTAATGCTAATTCTTGATCCATTTCTTTATAATCAGGTCCACTTAATTTTAATCTTATATTTTTTTGAACAATTTCAGGATCTGAACATATACTCTCCAAGTATAAAATTTTAATTTCTTTATCTCTTTCATAAACTCGTTTCATAATTTTTTGTCTTCTTTGTCTTGTACTATTTGTTGCATCGAAAATCCCAACACATCCTGATCCTTCCAATACATAATCTAATAATTGATCTAATGTATCAATTGCCCATTTTTCTCTTATATTCTTAGATTGTGGATTATCTGGATTGAAAAAACTTGCATCATGTTGTTCTTGTTCATCAGGTAATGGTCCATTACATGGTCCATGATGTGCTGCATCTTTTCTTCTAGTGTTCCCGACGTTGAAAACTCGACATTCATGTTGTAACCAATTTAAATAACGTGTAAGCTTGTTTGTAATGTATGATTTACCTCTTGCTGGTAACCCCACCATGACAATAACTAATTTAGACCCACTTTCAGATTGAGCAATCTCACCTGTTGGAGAAGCCTTGGTTTTCGTTACACCTGGAACATCAATAGCAGTGGCTCTTCTCTTGTTGATCTTGATAGGTGGAACACTTAGGACACGATCAATAGAAGGTCTCAACTCGGGAGAATTCTCAGATGATGGCTCTTGTGAATTGATATTGGATAATGTTGGTGAAGTATTTGAAGACCCCACGGGTGTATCCGTCAAGGGTCTCTTGTTGAACTCTGAAGTGGTTCTGAATGGGTTAACCGAAGTCTCTTTTTCAGACTCTGATATATTTTTTGGAGGACACTGGAACACATCTTCTTTCAAGTGAGGGTGTGTATCGTTATCCACTGGATTCACTCTTGGTGACGGCTCTTCCTCTGAACTCGAGGCTATAGCATTGTCGCTGTAGTAGTAGGCCTGTTTAGCCTGCTCGTCTTTACCCTGATCCCGACTTTGGCTCATTTATATGAGTTTAAACCAGCCCTTTAACCGCTGAGAACATCTACAAAGTTGGGTTTGCCCATAAATTTATCTTTGCTTTGTATATGCGCATCAAGTGGTGTAGGGATTAGCTGACGTAAGCTCGGAGCGGTTCTCGGATTTAACGATTTTAAGAATATATTGATTGAGCTCTATATAAATATAAATCTATCCCAACAATCTCAAAGTCAGCTCCACTGTGGCAAACGTACCAGCACTGCATGGAATGGCCCTGACAAGAGCCGGTGCTAGCCCACCCCAGAACCCTCTGATACCCTGGGTTCTCCAGATCTGCGAGGCAACGTCGAATGAGCCTTTGAACTTGGATTCTGAGCCAAACTTGTCACTTTGGAGTCTACTCTTGATGACATCTAGTGGGTAAGAAGACAGCCATAGGGCATCACCGGCAATGGCACCGTACAGAAGTAGCTCTGGTGTGGAAATGTCTTTTCTCTGTGACTCTGGCTTGGATTTTAAAGATCTTTGCACTAGGTATTCATATGTTAAGAACCAAACACCATATGCTTGAGCTTCTCTTAATAATGTGACATTGAACCCTCTGAAAATTCCCTTGAGTCCCTGTGTTTCGTAAATTTTTTTCAAAACGTCTCTAGGACCTTTATAAATCTGTTGTGTCCCTGAAGGTTGAGTCTGTAATATAATTCTTAATTGTTCAACAGGTGCTGTGATTGGGGTATTAACAATCCCTGCGAAGGCACCAGCTAGGTAGAATTGCTTTAAAGTTAATTCTGCTTGACCTGGCTCTCCAAAGCGTTTCAGTAGTTGACGTCTAGCTTCGTGGAAGGCATAAAATTGAACAGAAACACATGCACCAACACCAACTAATGGAGCTAGTGTACCTTTATAAAAAGCCCTTGGACCTTCATTTTTCAGTGTATGTGTGAATGCAGTTATTGGAGAGTTGAACTGTCCTGTTTGTAGTCTAACTTTGATAAGATCAAAAGGTTGTCCTGTGAAATGTCAGTATAAAAGCAGAAACAATAGTCATGCTCACTCACCTATAAGCACCTGAACAGCACCACCAGTGAACCCAGCCGTGATATCCTTGGCCTTTCTGGACCAGCTATTGTCCACTTCCGACATTGTGCTTGTCCTTTAGTTCAGCCATTCGGTAAACAATAAACCTTTATCTTCTTTATCTTCTTCACCTTCACAATTCTCGAAACCGGTGATGTTATATCACGGGATTAAAATATACAAGCACATAAATGTTATTTCCTCTTTCGGAAGTCAAGGCTCATCGCCCATTTTGTGACTCCTTTGGGAAAATCATAAACAAGCTTTAGCGAAGCTGAAATCAAAACACGAAACTTGAATAAAACAAGATCAACTGGATCTTGCTAGCCTCTTGACAGCTATATTAGCTAAAGACCCCAAGAGAACCACAAGATGTCCTTTTTCCAGAGCCTGTACGTGTGTTTTTCTTCAAAATATGTCCCAGATCTTTTATACTGACCTTATAATCCCTAGACATTTGAACGGTCACACAATCAAGACGACGAAAGGGTTCAAGAGAAACCAGGCCAATGGCTCACCAGATATCACCAGCTCTGCTGACCCTCTATACAACACAAATCAAGATCAAAGCCAGTATGAGCTACCTCCACAACAACAGCAGAAAGTACAACAACCTCAACAATACCCACGTCAATCACTGAAACCACCAGCCAACAACTATAATACAAACTCAAGTACCAGTGTGAACAACTATAACCAGAATTACAACTCCGTAACGTCACATAAGGATATCAAAAACATTGTGGAGACTACACTTGGATCAGGAATAGCCTTAGCACAAGCTGTAAAATTACCGAGAGATGAAAACTTGAACGAATGGCTCGCTGTTCATGTTGTGGATTTTTATAACCAGATCAATATGCTCTATGGGACAATCACTGAATTTTGCTCTCCAAAGACTTGTCCAAGAATGACTGCAACTAATGAATATGAATATTTATGGCAAGATTCAAATTTAGTTAAACCGGTACCCGTTAGTGCACCAAAATATGTGGAATCATTAATGCTTTGGATTCAATCATTATTAGATGATGAAAATATCTTTCCTCCAATGATTAATCAACCTTTCCCACCACAATTCCAATCATTAGTTAAAACAATTTTGAAAAGACTGTTTCGTGTCTATGCTCACATATATTGTCATCATTTCAATGAAGTGATTGAATTAGGGTTAAACACTCTGTTGAATACAAGTTTTAAACATTTCCTTTTATTTGCAGATGAATTCAATTTAATTGCAAATAAAGATTATGGTCCCTTACAAACACTAGTGATAGAAATGCTAGTACAAGATGAAGAAAAGGGACATGGAAATGATACAAATGGGTTTTAGAAGAGAAGAGGGAATTATAAACAATAAATGGATTGATTTTATACGAAAAATCTTGTACTATTTGTAGTTTTATATACCTTGAAATCTCGGTTTGCAGCCCCGGTCGATGAGTTCGCCAAATTTAAACGTGTAAACAAAAATAAACCAATACACCTCATGAAAACAACTAAAAGCCATCAATTACAATGTCAAGTGGTCAAACGTTCGGATATTTCCATCCATACTGTAACGCTGGTGGTGGCGGTGAAAGGGTTCTATGGCAAGCTGTTGAAGCGACTTTAAACCATAACAAACAAGATAAAGTGGTTATTTATACTGGTGATAATGCAACGTCACAAGAAATCTTAAACAATGTACACAAGAGATTTAATATTAAATTGACTGGGGATCGTGTCAAATTTGTCTTCTTAACCAAAAGAATATTGGTTGATCCAAAGACATGGCCCGTATTGACTTTATTAGGTCAAGCTATTGGTTCAATAATATTAGCATATGAAGCCGCATGTGCTTTTAAACCAGATATTTGGGTTGAAACTATGGGATATCCATTTACATACCCTTTAATCCATTATTTATTAGGTGTTCCAATATTAACATATACTCATTATCCTGTTATATCTCAAGATATGTTGGGGAAATTACAATTATCAATAACATCAATTAACGGTATAAAGCAAATCATTAAATATATCTATTGGAGAATATTTATGTTTATATATTCCATTGCTGGATCATATGCTAATATCGCTACAACAAATTCTACATGGACTTATAATCATATCAAATCCATTTGGTGGAGAAATAAAGATATAAGTATTATATATCCTCCATGTTCAACAGAAAATTTTGTTAAATTAGATGATGGTTCCAAATGGGATAGAGAAAATACAATTGTATCATTAGCTCAATTCCGTCCAGAGAAAAGACATGATTTAATACTTGAACAATATTCCATTTTTTTACAAAACAATCCAAATAAAAAGACAATTCCAAAATTAGTATTGATTGGTTCTATCCGTGGTAAAGCTGATGAAGACTATGTCAAATCTTTAAAGGTAAAAGCTAATAATTTGGAAATTCCATCAAATTTAGTGGAATTTATACTTGATGCTAAATATGAAGTTATTCAAAAATATTTAAAAAATTCATCATTTGGATTAAATGCAATGTGGAATGAACATTTTGGTATTGCAGTGGTGGAATACGTTGCAAGTGGTCTTGTACCTTTGGTTCATGCAAGTGCTGGTCCATTATTAGATATTGTGGTACCATGGGATTCTAAATTACAAAAACAAGCAGAAATAAATACTATTAATAATAGAACTGGGTTCTTCTTTAAAAGTGAAACTGATCCTGATTTTTTAAATTTAAAAGATAAACAAGTATACCCTTCATTAGCAGAAGTATTTGTGGAAGCATCATCTTTAACAAATGATGAAAAATTACAAATAACCAAGAGAGGTAAAGAATGTGTTTTAAATAAATTTTCTGATGAAACATTTAATAAAAAATGGATCGAGGCAATTACCAAAATTGAAAAACAACCTAAAACTTCACCAAAATTGACATTTGCATTTATTGTCTTAACTCTTTTAACTGGATTTATAGTTTCTATAGTGAAAGGTAAAAAAAACTAAAGTTTCCACTACAAATAATTCAATAATTTAATGTTAAGTATTTTTAATTTAAACGTATGCTAATAAATGATAAACCACACAATATGAACATGAGCATGAATAATGAAGTAAGCAAATAGAATATAGTATAATTTCAATGTATAAAAAAACAATTTTGAGATGAAATAATCATGATTGGAATAGTTCAATGTATAGAATGTGAGAGAATTAAAAAAAAAAGGTAATAGTGTAGGATTAGTTGCAAACTTCTTCTCATTTTTAAAATTCCCTTAATGACCACCGCCATTAACTGTTGGTTGAATTTGATGTTCTTTTGTTAATAATTGACCAAAATTTTCATCTCCAGTATGAGTTTCCTTTTTGTTAGTTTTCAAAGTATCATCAGAAAATCCACTACCATCAGCTTCAAAATTTGTTGTAACTTTTTGTACTTGTGGATAAGAATCTATGGAATTTCTAAATTTGGAAACTTGTTGAGGTGAACTATGTGCATAATTATTTACCAATGGTGTTGGAGCTTCAACATACATTGCCGGTGTGGAGAAATTTTCTTGAGGATGATTATATGTTTGTGATTGTGGTTGTGATTGTTGATAAGTTGGTTGAAATGGAGATTGAGCATATTGATGATCCGGATATAGAGCTTGTACTGGGTATGGAGACAACTGTTGCTGTTGTTGGAATTGAGCTTGTTGTTGGAACTGCCCAGGTTGTTGCTGTTGAGGGACATATTGTAAAGAGTAGCGTTGTTGTTGAGGTATTGGAGTTTGAGCTTGTTGACGTGCGTCATTTGGTGGAAGTGATTGTCTTTGAATTTGTTGTGGTGTTAATGTCAAATCAGGATTGGATTCAACAGTCTTATACAATACTCCATCTGGACCGATCATTGACTGCGGGATAGGTGTAGTTGATTTTGTTGGTAAACTTTGATTGTTATTTGGTAATGAAAGTATTGTTGAAGTTTCATTAGCAGATTCATTTATCGAAGAATTTCTTACAACTCTTGAAGTGTTTGTACTAACTCTTGATAGTTGAGTCCTTGTGGTGTGATGCTTTGAGGCATATACACCTCTGCTAGTTGGACTAGATAAATTTTTTAAATTCTTGATATCGTTATACCATGAAAGCATCAAATCATAACTTTCAGCACGGAATATGAATTTATGTGATGATAATTTTCCAACTTTTTTCAACACAAATTTATATTGATTTGTCTCCTTCTTGGAATGTTCCTCTAATTCAATGTCATCTAATGGCAATGACATCACCGGTAAAAGATCTTTTTTACGATCAGCTGTTTTAAACTCATGTAAAAAAGTTGCAGTTAAAACATAATAACCTCTTGAATATGATTTTAGAAATTTTGATCTTCTTTCCAAAAAAGATGAGCGTACTTCAAAAGTTAATGGATCATTAATCTTGTCGTATTGAATTGCCTTGTAATCTCTCTTAGGTAAGTTTTCATCAATAAAATTTTTGTCCTTTGCAACAAATTGATCCCATTCAAAAGATGGCTGTTTTGTTAAAAAGCCATAATCCAAGTTGGAGATTAATTTATCAAAGACATTTTGAGCTTGTTCACCAAACAATTTAGCATAGACTGTTAAAGCATTTTGGATCTCGGCAACAACAACTTTTTCTAATTCTTTACCTGAACTCTGCAAGTTGATAAAAGCCTCATGAAGATAGTTTTCCTCCACCAATTGACGTTTCAATTGCTTTTCCAATGTAATCTTGGTTAAATATGGATCATTTTTAGGTTGAACGTTATGAGCGCTATATTTGGCCTCTTCGATAGATTTAAGGAAATGTTGCAAATCCAATTTGGTTTGACCAACCTCTTTGGCCACATTGTTTTTAAAATCTGAACTTAGCCCTTTGATTTCCTTGATCTTGATCAATAGTTCCCTTCTTAAATCGTCTAATCTTGGAATGACATTAGAATTTAATTCTTTAGAAGTCTTTGAAGCCAAATTGGCAAAACTTGAATGGTAATTAATCAACACACTTGGTAAGTCGTGGATAGAGCCATTCCCAACCGGGAGGAAAAAATCCTGATGAATAATGTCTTCACCGTGTTGTTGTTGTTGATTATGACCTCTTGATTGATCTTGGAAAGCCGGGAAGTTCACAGCATGCGACAGTCTGATCTGCTGACGTACAACTTCGTCTTGGATGCTAACAATCTCAGTCAAATATTGCAATAATGAAGTGATGATGCTTCTCCAAGCGGTAAACCTTCCAGACAATATTTCTGTTGGATTGGCCTTTGTTGGCACTTGAACAGCGAAAGGTGCTCTTGGATCAGAAGGATTGTTCCCGAAAGCACTCAACTTTCTTGATTGTGAAGGTTGATGCTGGATTTTTTGAGTATGTTGTTGTTGACCTTGTGGAGTGGAAGCTACTGAGCCTGCGCGTGCCACTTGAGCTTGTCCAGCTGAAGTCTGTGGAGCACCAGCAAACTCATTCTGTGCTGCCGGGTTGTTTGGGTTCAGCACTTCTGCAATGACTCTGTTTCGGCTGTCAGAGCTCGTGAATGACTTTGATTGTTGGTAGTTGTGGTAGTTGTGTTCCAAGTTTTGTAACTGCTGCAAATTCTGCTGCTGTTGCTGCTGATAAGCCTGATTGGAGATGTTTGAGGACATTGTACCGTTTCTCGACATCTATATGGGATTGTAAACTGTGTCGTCTTGGATAGCGCCAATGATAAGTTCAGATGGTCCTTTACTAGATTGATGAGAATATGAAATTCCGTATTGAAGAGGCGCCCTTGGTCTTGATGAAAGAGTGTGCCACGGGGCTTTTGACTTGTCTTTGGTGCTGGAATATGCTTGTATGCGAATGCCAATGGGCCGTTTTGAGAGTCCTTTTGGTGTTTAGGGCTCGATGGTTGAATGGTTGAATATTCTATTTGGCCGCTCTCAATGGCTTTTTTTAAATTTGAATTCCTTGATTTCGTTTCAAACTGGTGATATTTTTACCAAGAATCGCTGGCTAGAAAATTACGGGCCAAGTTGGCTGGCTTAATTTTCTCGCTCGAATTCGCGAAAGAACGCCTGGCTAGGCTGCTGAGTTAGGCAGCTGGAGCTAGGTAGGAGCTGCCTAAGGTCTGCCTAATCCTAGCGAGGCCAGGCGGATCTACGCAGGAACTTCTGGAAGGAATTTTGCAGAGAATGTTCACTTTACGATATCAAGGACGCAGATTCAGATTTGAATTACCGGCTACAGTTCCAACTTCCAATTCACTGCTTATCGAACCATGTGGGACCCAGGTGGATATGCTGACATTGTGTAGTTTGTTCCTATGCAACATCTTTTGAAGAAAGCCGGCTTTGAGATATAGATCCAGGAGGTAGCCTGGTAGTACCGCTGATCGCTTCTATTGTCATGGGGTTCCAAGGAATCAGAAGTGAACGTACTACGTCGTACTAGTGCTCAATATATTATCGATCGTGGCATATAATCAGCCAGCTTATTGGTATACTTCAAGCTGAGGTTTATATGAGTTTTTCAAATCTATATGCAGTCATTGTACTAACGACAACCCAGTATATTAGCCTAACTTAAGCGTAAATACCTCTTATACTGCTCGCCTTTACGTATCATGAGTTTATTTTTGTTCTCGGGTTTCAAAGTTCCCAATAATTAATTCCGGGACGATTATGTAATCACAATTCACCAATCTGCTGATTTTACAGCCTTCAAGGGAAAACATGAATTCAACTGTGTCCGCGTTGATAATTTCTTGATTGAAGGTACTATAATTAATCAATTTTGCACTGTATTTGTGAGATTTTAAAATTTTGATTATAAATTTTTGAAATTAACGACTTAATAAAATTTTATGTCACTTCAAAATTGCAAAAAAAAATATTTTTATTTTTTTAATTACCTCGAATTTAGGCTTTTTAACAAAACCATCATGAAGGCCAAGCTTGAAAGATTTCAAAAAAAAATCTTTTTATTGAAATATCATTGAGATTAAAGCATTTTATAGAGGAATGAAGGCTAGCAAAAACTGATAGGGCCACGAAATTTCGGTAGGGGACGCAGATAAAGTAAGGCTCATCATGGCACTAAACTTGCATAAAACAAGTTAAAATTGCATGTGTGGTTTAGTGGTAAGACGCAAGTTTCCCATACTTGAGCTCCGGGTTCGATTCCCGGCACTTGCATATTATTTTTCGCAAAAAATATAAAAAACTGGTACGGGCACTACCATCATACCAATAATTATACAAAGCTTCTTTTTGTTGTTTACTTTCTACAATAAAATATTTGGTGTAAGCTTTCTATATTTGGTTAATTTTTTTTGTTTAAATATATGTTTGCTAACTATTGAGGAAAACCAATAACTTTTTTTGGTTTATATGGCTCTTCCAAATATTTAATTTCCTCTTCACTCAGTTTGAAAAAAGATGCATCAACGGCTTCTTCCACTCTACTAATGCTATTCAATCCAACGATTGGATAAGCTCCTTTACTCAAGACCCAAGCAGTCGAGATAATAGCCTGTGTAACATTATGTTTCTTGGCAAGTTCTTCAGTTCTATTGACAATTTCTTTATCTTCATCAGTTAAAGAATCAAGACCAAGATTCTTAAATTGTGGGTCTGATAAATGTCTGTTTGAAGTTTCTTGAACTGGTCTTGTCAATACACCTCTAGCATTTGGCGACCATGGAATGATACCAACACCTTGCTTTTTAGCGAATGGAATTGTCTCTCTTTCCTCTTCACGGTATAACAAATTATAATAGTCTTGTACGACAATAAATTTATGCCATCCATGTTTTTCAGCTGTGAATTGTAATTCAGCAAATTCTGTGGCTCTCATTGATGAAGCACCAATGTATCTAGTTAAACCCTTCTCGACAACATCGTTCAATGCCTTAACGATCTCTTCAGCTTCAGTTTCTTTATCCAATCTATGAATTTGTAAGACATCAATGTAAGTGCCTAATCTCTTGACGGAATTTTCAGCACCATCAAAAACATGTTTTCTTGATAACCCTTTAGAATTGACTAAGTCAACATCTTTAACATCAGGACCACGACGACCATGTTTCAAATCCAAGTCTTCGTCAACAGGGTTGAAAACTTTTGTAAGGATCACAACTTTATCTCTCTTGATGTTGTACTTCTTTAAAAATTTACCTAACAAAACTTCAGAGTACCCATTACTATAGACATCAGCTGTATCGTAGGTTCTCAATCCCAAATCATAGGCTCTTTTAAGAATTGCAAAAATCTTTTCCTCA
Source organism: Hansenula lynferdii (assembly GCA_030582155.1). NCBI lineage: Eukaryota > Fungi > Ascomycota > Saccharomycetes > Phaffomycetales > Wickerhamomycetaceae > Hansenula > Hansenula lynferdii. The sequence goes on from JAKTWT010000009.1 coordinate 132,154, forward strand.
TCGTCTTCAACCCAGTCAGCCCAGTTCTTAGAACCATAGGACATAAACCCAATAATAATCTTGGAGATCTTCAATCCTGATTTACCTAGCCTGGTCCATTCAATTACTTTCTCGTCACTCATTTTGCTTTAATATGCTTTTATTGCTAAAGAATTAATAGTTTGAGGTGAAATTGTGAGAAAGTGCACCCTTGTGTCCTTTTATACTTGTGGTTTCGAGTTTGAAAGTAGTGGCTTTCGCAATCGCTTCCTTTTCCTTATCAGCACTGTGAAGCTGAAATAAAATCACAATTAGTAATTAGTTGGGAACCCACAGTTCAAACTTCACAGCCAATTGCACTTTCTATTTTGTGATGATCTATTCACATTCTGTTTTAACGGCTCAAAGGTTTTAACGGCTTTTGAACTTTAGCGGTCTAGACTCTATATAGTACAATAACCAATAACATCGTCGAGGAACTACGGAACTCCGAGCCACAGCACAGAACATTATCAGCTTTACAATTGATTATCACAAAATAACAATACTTAATTAAATAGAATCAACGAAATCCAACAACAAACTTTGGAGTATATGGTTCCTCCAAGTACTTGATCTCATCTTCACTAAGTTTGAATTTTGTAGCTGCAACGGCTTCTTCCACTCTTGCTTCACTTGTTAAACCAATAATAGGGGAACAACCTTTACTCAAGACCCAAGCAGTTGAGATAATAGCTGAAGAGACATCACGTCTGTAAGCTACTTCTTCAACTCTATTGATAATTGTCTTATCACTCTCAGTCAATTTATCCAATCCAAGAGAGGCAAAGGTCGGATCACTTTTAATTCTTTCAGTTGATTTAGATAAAGGTCTTGTTAGGATACCTCTAGCATTAGGTGACCAAGGAATTAAACCAACACCAGTCTTGTTACAATATGGAATCATTTCTCTTTCCTCTTCACGATACAAGAGATTATAATAATCCTGCATCGAAATGAATTTGTGCCATCCATGTTTTTCAGCAATATTTTGTAACTCAACAAATTCATAAGCACGCATTGACGAAGCACCAATATAACGTGTTAATCCATTTTCCACAATTGTGTTTAATGATCTCATGATCTCTTCACCAGTGGTTTCTGGATCTAATCTATGAATTTGTAATACATCTAAATGTGTACCAAGTCTTCTAACACAACCTTCAACACCATCAATGATATGTTTTCTTGATAGACCCTTGGAATTAACGAGATCAACAGCTTTTACGTCTGGTCCAAATCCAGCATGTCTCAAATCTAAATCTTCATCAATTGGAAAGAAAACCTTACCCAATATGACAACTTTATCTCTTTTGATGTTGTATTTCTTCAAAAATTTACCCAACAAAACATCAGCATACCCATTACTATAAAAATCAGCAGTATCATAGGTTCTTAGACCCAAATCATATGCTTTTTTCAAAACAGAAAAGATCTTTTCTTCATCTTCTTCAACCCAATCTGCCCATTTCTTAGATCCATATGACATGAAACCAATAATGATCTTGGAGATCTTTAAACCAGATTTACCAAGCCTGGTCCACTCAACCACTTGATCAGAGCTCATTGTTAGATTAGGTATTATAGTGTTATTGACTGATTTCAAATTGCCACTCAATTGACAAGTTTATAAAGGTAAACATAATTATGATTCACACTAGCCGATTCTTAATTGATAGCAAAAATGACAGAAATCACGGGCAAATAATGTAATAGGGCCACGTCTGATAAAGCCGATGCGGAAAACGGCAATTTTCAAAAGTTCATCAGAAAGCGGTTTTAGCTCAGTCGGGAGAGCGTTAGACTGAAGATCTAAAGGTCCTGTGTTCAATCCACAGAAATCGCATTTCTTTTTTGTTGTTTTTTAGCTCGTCAGCGACCTATGAATGACTCTATTTTGGTTGTAAAACTCTTCAAAAGCTTCAGTTTTGTCTAATATCATTTTTTTTATTGGTTATGGGTGTGTGTTCTGCTTTTTATTGTCTCGGTATGTATGCTTATTGTCTCGGTATGTATGCGTAGTTGTAAAAGGATAATAACTGATATATGTCCGAGATACATGACATTGACACAGGATATTGCAATACAGACAGGTCTACATCAATTAAAATAGATTCTATAAAATTGATCTGGGAGAAATATTGTAGTAATCGCTTTTGTCCCCAGTTGTTATTTCTTTTTCTAGTATACACAATTTATCAGTTATCATTCTCTATTTCTCTTCAGCTGCATCTTCTTTTTTGGCTTCCTCAGATTTTACATCACCGTTCGGTGCTGCTTTCTGAATTATTGATGTTTCATCTTTAATTTCATCTCTACTTTCATTTTTAACCTCTTCACTTTGTGCTGTAGACTCATCATTGACAGATTCACCATTTTCATTATTTTCTAGTTGCACGATTTCTTCCTCTTTGATATTGAAGTCCCAATTGGAATCAGCTTCAATTTTGACATTGAACCAAGATTGAACTAGTTCGTCAATTCTTTTTTTGAATTTCTTAACATCTTTACCAAATTCTTCCAAATCTGGTCTTTTCAAAATGTCAAATAACACTTTATGTAAATTGTAATGCTTTATCAATGCCAATTGAACATTGTTTAGTTTTTCTAATGACTCCAACGCTGTGTTAATTTGTTTTATAGATTTACTATCAATATCAAGATCTTTTTGTTCCAAAAAATAATCTTGTAATGTTATTCTTGTCTTTTTAATCAATGGAGTTTTCTTTTTCAATTCGTCACTTAAAATTTTGGAAGAGGGTATATCTAGGGCAACTGGAGGTTCAGTTTCATCATTGACATCCCAATCTTCATCACCAGAGGTTTCAGGTTCAGGTTCCTCTTCAAGTTCAGGCTGAACTATTTTCTTCTTTCTACCAGGTTTCTTCTTCTCTTTAATCTGCTCTGCTTGTTTCTTCTTTGGAGTTGATTTGGTTTTAGCCTTTTTAACACCGCGTCCTTTACCCTTTGTAGTTTTAGATCTCTTGTTGCTCGATTTATACTCTTCTAAATCCTCTTCAAGGTCTCCAGTATCTTCTTCCTCATCATCGTTAACATCTTCAAGCTCCTCATCCTCATATTCTTGGAAATCAGCATCATCCACTTCATTATCAACTTCCATTGGTTTACCATTACTACCCCAAATGATAAACTCCTCCACATCAGGAGGATTTAATGCCATTTCATATGCACTTTTGATCAATTTTTTACCTTTTTTATCATTTAAAAATTTCTCAATTTGATCCTTTGTCAAAAGATTCAACTCTTTAACACCACCCCACATATATGTATCATCTCTTAGGAACCTTACACACCAAAGTCTTGAATCTTGTTTTTCCATAGGAATTGGATGTGATTTTCTCTTTCCCTTTGTTGATTGAATTGGATGTTTAGGTTTACTTTTTTGGACTGTCTCAGGGACAAGTTCATAAGGAATCACAATACCAGGCCAAGGTGGAAAGCTTTTCAATTTCCCAAGCACTATAGTACCTGGAGTGAATTCACCATAATCCGGTTCTTTATCGGATTGTGTTTGGGGTTCTTGATCTTGATCTTGATCCTTCTCGACATGAGGTTCTTCTTGTTCAACCTTAGTTTCAGGATCAGCAACAGCTGGTGAATCTACTGGCTTGGCTTCCTCGGACATTGTATCTCCTGACTAAATCCAATTCAATTTGTGGAATTGTTCGTATAAAAAGTTCATGATCATCTATTCTCGAGACAAGTCGCGTTTGTCAAATCTGAAAAATATCCGCGAATCGATAAACTACGTATAAAGTTAAAATAGTCAAAAGTATTATATTCATATGGTACAATCGAGATCCCAACTCCCTCAGAAAAACAGGAAAAAAGAGAAGAAAAGAGGAAACATAAAAAGTATAGTAAGAAACACAACATGAGGGAGATCAAGAGAAGGGCCTAGTCATAGGGCATAGTGGTTTTGTTTGTCATAACAGTATTTTTGTTTGAATTTTTTTATTTAGGTATATTTTAAAAGTCAACCTAGTATTGACCTTGTTGGTTGTTGATATTACCGAAATAAGTATGGTAAACAGCAGCTTGTTCAGGGTTCAAATAACCAGAGTTTGGTGGTAAGTTTTGTAAACCTGGTTGTTGACCATACCCACCAGGACCTGCTGGAGGTTGATTAGCATTTGGTTGTTGAGGTTGTTGCTGTTGTTGAGCCTGTTGTTGTGGTGGTTGTTGAGCTTGTGGAGGTTGTTGTGGTTGAGCTTGAGGAGTGGTTTGTTGTTGTGATCCGGAAGGACTTGCAGCTTCTTCATCTTCACCAGATTCTTCTGGAGCGTTTAAACAAGCTTGAATCAAATTTTTACCTTCTGGTTTAGTAACTAAAGGTTGTAATTTTGGAGTGGTGAATGTATAAACTAAACCAGTTTCAGAAACGACCAGTAATAAGACTTGAGTACCAGTTAAGACAGACAGTTCATAAGCCTTCTTCATGATACCAGCTTTTCTCTTGGAAAAGGTAATGTGACGTCTAGATTTATCTTGGATGAATCTGATTTCAATTTTTCTTCTTTCTCTTGAAGATGAAGGCTTTTCATCATCATCTTCTAAGTCTTCATTTGGATTGGTTGTGTTTTGAATGCTTTGGTTAGCATCAACCAAATCATCTTGGTTGTCATCAATTTTTGGATCAGTAATTTCAGACATCTAGATATTAGTTAGTATGGTTTGCATTGTTCCACCTTCTGGACGTAGTTGATGACTAGCGATGGTGTATATGCCTCATCATGTATGTTGTTATGGAGACATATAGAAAGCCCAAAGCCATGGATTTCTCGCAAAAATTAAGGGGCAAAAACAACGATATTCAACAAACAGCCAATTTCATCACCAATTGGCTCTTGGTTATTGTATTATAATGATGGATACCGTTTATTGTCAATGTACCAGCAGTGCTCCTAAAGTGGTAATTGGCGATGAGTAGTAATTTTCGTATCTCTTTAGCTTGACTGTCCCAAAGGGGTAGTTGGCCCAATTGGTACTTGAAAGCATTATGAGAAGAATTCCCAAATTGCACCGAAAACAGGCCATTGTTGTACGCAAAAACCATATATATCCCACAAAAGTAGCCATCAGACATCCATAGAAGGTTGCTTCATTGTTTTACTCACTTTTTTCCTTGTTAAATTGGAGTAATTATTGTTGATTGTTCCAAACAAAAGCTCTTATCAAGAAAATGATGAAAAGCGTAAAAACATCAAAATTGTTCAAAGGGGAAAAACTCTTGAAAAAGTTTTTTTCGAGGGAAAAGATTAGTCAGCACCATAAAGGGTAACTGTTAAGTCACGTGACGACGGCCAATTAAAATTGGATGTTGATTATAACAGAGACTACATTGTGGCTACTGAAGGTATAGAAGAATAGTGTAGTGCAGGGTACAGAGTCATAGGAATCTGTTGTGATCCTCGAGCAGAAACACAGTTAGTTGCGTGGTTCTTCAAAAGGCAAATATTGTAGTTTGTCTCGGTATTCGCTGATGAGTACAAAACAAATGATGGTATAATATAATTATTAAACGAGTTGTATTAAAAAAAGGAAAACCTGAATGTAGCTGAAACAATATAGAAACACCATGCAAAACGAAATTGAACGAAATCTTTTGATAATAATAGATATAATCCCAACGAAGTTTATATTAATTAATGGACTATAATCACTTTATTAAGTTGATGTTGTTTAGAATGATTGTAAAGCAGACTTTCTCTTTTTGATGGAGTTCATGGCCAAGACGGAGAAGACGGCAATAGCTAAGGGTTGTTAGTAAATTGTTCATAAACAATTAGTATTCACCATTGAAAAATACTCACCGACTAAACCAATAAGAACGAAAACTAAGATAACACCGGCTGGAAGCATTTTGATTGATTCTAAATGGATATTTTGTTAATCAATTGGCCCCTTGGTAGCGATCCAACACTATACTAACAGTTGGTAGAGTTATTTGAAGTTACTTTATACCTTGAACGAGAGGAAAAAGGAGAGAAGAACGTTGAAGATAAATATCTCTACTTTTTTTTGTCAACATCTGCAAAAAAAATTCCAAACAGCCATTTTCAGTTTTTGCGCGAAATAATTTGCGCCAAATGCGGTAATTTTATTTACGTTTTCCCGTTACAGCGAAAGATGCTCCCGATTGGGACACTCTGCGACGTATTGGGCGAGTTTGGCGAAAAATAGTTACCGACAGTCGGCTCGTCCTTGAACTGTGTGGGAAAAGAATAGAAGGGCTGGATTAGTGTGGTTGAGATTGGTATGTAGCTGAGTTTGGTGGTGACTTGGAGTTCATTGGCCTGTGTATCTCATATTTGAACAAATTTAGGTACAAAGTACAAAACTTTTAAAGTTCAGATCTACGGTTTTAAAATTTGGTTATGCTGATTGGGTACTATTTCTAATCGGAAATGTTTAGCCTATAATAGTAGTCTATTTGTGGAGTACTACGGCTGACAATATTCAAAACTGAACTTATTTTATACATTTCATATACACACTATACAGTTGACTCTACTTCAAATGTCCATGTACCAGTCTTCACATCATATGAAATGAATTTTGTATGTGGAATATTGTGTAGTTTATTAATATGTCTCTTGACTAATTCATGTGATGCATCCTTAACAGGCTTTCTTGTATCTTTAGCAATTGGGTAACATGATTCCAATGTGATCTTGGCAGGTAAATTGAAACCTTCTCCTAATTTTGGTTTCTCTAAATCATCTGGATATACAATACAGGATTGTCTCAAAAATATAATAATCTCACCAGGAATTTGTGCTAATGAACTTTCATTGGTCAAGTCGACAGGTTTGAGAAATTCAATTTTACCATATCCTTTTCTTCCCACAGAGAAATCATTTACTTTACGTAATTCCAATAATGATAACTTCTCCAATTCATCCAAGCTTGGTGACATCCAATATCCATCTTCATCAATATATGTTGTATCTTCATCTCTAGTTGGTGGAACAATTTTCTTATTGGCAGATGAACCATTGTTAAAAACATTACCATTTGTTTCCTTGTTATTATCAGAACCACCAATGAATAATGGTTTATCTTCAATTTTTTCATCTTCTGGTAATCCACTGTTAAAAGTGATAACTTTTTGTGGCGTTACATCACCACTTACACTACCGTTATTGACACCATTCTCCACTGGTTCTTTGGATCTTGATCTAGATCTGTCAATAACAAGATTTTTGTAGTTCTTTCTTGGTGTGAAAATCTCACTAGCCAATATAGCATCATCGGTGTTTGAGTTGAAAAATGTTGCCTTGGTATTATCAGCGGAACCGATAAGTTGTAATGTTGTAGCGTTTGTTGATGATGGGGATGATGCCTTGTTAAGATCTTTCTTTGCAACAAATAATGGTTTTGGAGCTAATCTATAAATATTCGTGATCTTTGGCTTTTTAGGTTCTAATGTATTAACAGGTTTAGCAATTGGTCCAACTGATTGTGGAATATTGACAGGATTTGTCTGTGCACCTTGGTTAAATAATGGATTGTTACCATATGGGTTTTGATCAATCGTAGCAACGAGTTGATAAGGTTGTTGACCTTGGCCCTGTTGTTGACCTGGTTGACCCTGTTGGGGTTGTTGTTGTTGAGTTGATCCAAACAACGATGATGTATTGGATTGTTGAGGTTGTGTTGAAGTATTTGATAACCCACCGAATAATCCACCAGTAGCAGGTTGTGCAGGTTTTGGTGCACCAAATAATGATGAACCTTGTTGAGGTTGTGTTGATGTATTCGAGGCACCTCCAAATAAGGATGGTTTGGCAGCATTAGCACCTCCAAATAATGATGAACCTTGTTGAGGTTGAGTTTGTGTGTTGTTATTGTTCCCAAATAATCCACCACCGGTGTTATTTGAGCCAAAAGTTGTACCTGTTGCACCGGTGTTTGTAGTATTGTTGTTATTACCAAATAACCCACCACCAGTGGACCCTGAACCAAATGTTGATCCAGTAGTATTGTTGTTATTGTTATTGTTACCAAACAATCCACCACCAGTAGTGTTGCCAGTGCTACCAAATCCACCAGTTGCAGGTTTATTACCAAACAGACCACCACCAGTTGCTGGTGCTGTATTGTTATTGGCCTGACCGAATAGGCCACCTCCAGTGGTACCAGTGTTTGAAGCTCCAAATCCACCAGTTGTTGGTTTATTTTGACCAAATAATCCACCACCAGTAGAAGCAGTGTTATTATTGTTGTTGGATCCAAAGAGACCACCACCTGTAGTATTGGTATTGTTTGCAGTGTTACCAAACAAACCGCCACCAGTAGCAGGTTTAGCACCAAATAAGCCACCAGAGGCAGGTGCAGGTGTTGGAGTTGAAGGTTTTGCACCGAATAAGCCACCACTGGTTGCATTGTTATTGCTTTGTCCGAAAAGACCACCACCAGTATTGTTATTCGAAGCACCAAATCCACCCGTAGTGGAACCAAATCCACTTGTAGCTGGGGCTGCATTATTATTTGAACCAAACCCACCAAATGAAGGTTTAGCTTGGCTTGCACCAAATGGACTTGAACTTGAGGCCCCAAATCCAGTATTTGTTTGATTATTATTGTTAGAACCGAATAGTCCACCACCAGTGTTTGAGGCACCGAATGCACTAGTAGAATTGTTATTATTGTTGGCACCAAACAATCCACCACCAGTATTTGAATTCGAAGCACCAAATGGAGAAGTGTTATTTGTATTTGAAGCACCAAATAAACCACCACCAGTATTTGTATTCGAGGCACCAAAAGCTGAAGGCTTATTAGCACCGAACGCTGAACCAAATCCACCTGGAGCATTGTTGTTTGTGGATCCAAACGCACCACCACCGCCGGTATTTGTTGAACCAAACAACCCACCACTAGTGTTATTGTTGTTAGATCCAAAAGCTCCACCAGTACTTCCAAATGCAGAAGTTGTATTGTTGTTATTACCACCACCAAATAATCCACCACCAGTGTTGTTATTTGCTGTGGAACCAAATCCACCAGTGTTACTAGCACCAAAGGCTGATCCAGTATTTGAGGCACCAAATGGTGATGATGTACTAGCCCCGAATCCAGTGGCAGCAGGTGTTTGACCAGGTTGATTACCGTATCTTCTTCCCTGTTCATAATCTTGCAACCTTAGTTCATCAGGTGAAAAATTTCTATATTCTGGCATAGCTGATATATTTTCATAATAATTTGTACCAGAAGTGGCATCTTTCTCAGTGAATGGTTCGAAAGGTTTGACTGAAGTACCTTGATTACTAGCTGCAGAGGCACCTAACCCACCAAATCCTGTTGAAGCACCACCACCAAATGGTGAGCCTGTTTGAGCAGTTGAACCAAAAGCACCTCCAGTGTTGGAGCCGAAAGCAGACCCTGTGTTAGCAGACCCGAAGAGACCACCACCAGTATTAGTACCAGTATTAGATGATCCAAATGCACTTGTACCTCCTGAGCCAAAGGCACCACCACCAGTGTTTGTATTACTGGCACCAAATGGTGAAGTATTTGTATTTGTTGATCCGAAAAGACCACCACCAGTTGCTGGTTTGCTTCCAAAAGCACCACCAGAAGCGTTGTTATTGGCACCAAACCCACCAAAAGACGATGTAGTATTGTTATTAGCTGTAGACCCAAATAAACCACCACCTGTGTTTGAAGGTGAAGAAGTACCTCCGAAAGCTGATCCAGTGTTCCCAGAGCCAAATGCAGAGCCAGTGTTGGAGCCGAAGCCACCAAAGCCACTGTTAGTGTTAGATCTTCCGAACATGCTAAGACGAGGAGATCAATTGATCACTTTGTAGAATTGATAATGAGGTTATCGTTGTTGATTACTGTTGATGTTTACTTTGCGAGTGATTGAGCTACTAGTTTTTTTTTTCTTAGCCAAAAAGTTGATTTTTGGCTGTGATGACTAATTACTGAGGTAAGCCACAGACTAAACTGAGGATTATTGGGTAAAAAAGCCATTCAAAAGACTTTTTCTAGAATAATGGATCAATTTTTGATTAAAAAGTACAAAGTAACTATGAGTGGTACCTCAGATTCAACTTTGTATTACAGTAAAGTGCTTTAATATCCCCTTTTAACAAAACATGCCCGATTTGGGTGTTCCGGCTCATCACAGGTCGGATCTCAATTTTATACCAATAATTTCAGACGCGTCGCATAAGTTTATGAAGAACCTTCAAATTGGACCATTCAAGTGAATTGGCTATTTAATTATTCATCATGGGTATTAAAGGTATGTTATTGTCGATGTTAAGCATTCTTTTTTAATTGCTAACCCGATCCTAAGGACTTAACAAGCTGATCAATGAGCACGCTCCATTTGCATCAAGATCAAGTGATATAAAGACTTTTTTTGGTAGAAAGGTTGCAATCGATGCTTCCATGTCTCTATATCAATTCTTGATCGCTGTCAGACAACAAGATGGTCAACAATTGACCAATGATGACGGTGAGACCACCTCACATTTGATGGGGATGTTTTATAGAACCTTACGTATGATTGATCATTCGATCAAGCCAGTTTATGTCTTTGATGGTAAACCTCCAGTGCTTAAAGGTGGTGAATTGGAAAAACGTTTAGCACGTCGTGAGGAGGCTACTAAAAGTGCCGATGCAATTAGAGAAACTGGTACAGCTGAAGAGATTGCAAGATTTGAAAGAAGAACCGTTAGAGTTACTAAAGAACAAAACGAAGAAGCTAAAAAACTTTTGAAATTAATGGGTATTCCATATGTCAATGCTCCATGTGAAGCTGAAGCTCAATGTGCCGCTCTAGCTAAAGAAGGTAAAGTCTATGCAGCAGCTTCAGAAGATATGGATACTTTGTGTTATAGAACTCCATTCTTACTTCGTCATTTAACATTTTCAGAACAACGTAAAGAGCCAATTCAAGAATTAGACGTTGAGAAAGTTTTACAAGGCTTAGAGATGGAATTAGAACAATTTGTTGATCTGTGTATCTTGTTAGGTTGTGATTATTGTGATTCTATTAAAGGTGTTGGTCCAGTTACAGCATTGAAATTGATTAAAGAACACAAAACTCTTGAGGGGGTGATAAAAGCTGTGGAGGAGAATCCAGATTCCAAGTATAAAGTGCCCGAAGAATGGCCATATGAAGGTGCTAGGGAATTGTTTTTGAAACCTGATGTCTTGGACCCAAAGGATATTGAATTGAAATGGTCAGAACCAGATGTCGAAGGTTTAGTCAAATACATGGTTGTCGAAAAAGGGTTTTCTGAAGAACGTATTAGAAGTGGTATCAAGAGACTACAAAAAGGCTTGAAAACTGGTACCCAAGGTAGATTAGACGGGTTTTTCAAAGTGGCACCAAAGACACCAGAACAAGTTGCAGCTGCAAAAAAGAAGAGAGCCGCAGAAGAAGCTGCAAAGAAGAAGAACAAGAAAACAAAGAAGAAATAGTCTGTCTAATGAATGTTTTATTTGAAAGCTGTTTGTAGTTTAAGCTTAATATCGCGACTATTATCACCGAAATCTCGACGCTCGACGCGTTTAATTTCGAAAACGTTTTGGAATGCATCGAGAAAAGCAAATTGAGATCGGAGTAATTGAACTAATATTGTATCAGATAGAACTGATTGCAAAAATAACACAGGAATAATGCCACCGTGAGTTATGATTAGGATTGCTCTTCAGAAAAAGGCGACTAACAAGTGTTCCCATAGAAAGAAAAATTTAGCAAAGAAGACATTCAATTTCTCCAAAGTCGCTGGACTTTACAAATTTGGTGCTCATGTTGGAGCCTCAGGGGGTATGTCAACTCGAAAAAAAGAATTAAATCTGTACTAACAACGATAAGGTGTCTCAAACTCTGTTTTAAATGCCAGAAACATCGGGTAAGTTTGCCATTGAAATTATTTAAGTGGACATGTTTTTCTAACAGTTTACCAGAGCAAATAGTTTTGCATTGTTTTTGAAGAGTCCTAGAAAATGGGAATCACCACAGATAACTGAAAAGGAAGAAACTGAATTCAAAAGATTATGTGAAGAACATGGATACGATCCAAAAACGTGAGTTTGCCCTTTAATCATATTATGACTCGGAATTTAACAATTTAGTGACATCTTACCACATGGTTCATATTTTATCAATTTAGCCAACCCAGACCAAGAGAAGGAAGAGAAGGCATACGGTGGATTCTTGGATGATTTGAAAAGATGTGAACAATTAGGAATAGGTCTATATAATTTCCATCCAGGTTCAAGCCTTGATGGTGATCATGGAGATGCAATCAAGAAGTTAGCCAAGAATATAAATAGGGCCATAAAGGAGACTTCTACAGTGAAAATTGTTGTGGAAAATATGGCAGGTCATGGGAATCTAATTGGTTCCAATCTACAAGATTTGAAAGATGTATTGGATCTTGTTGAGGATAAATCAAGAATTGGATTCTGTCTGGATACTTGTCATACATTTGCAGCTGGCTATGATATTCGTACAGATGAATTGCTAAACAAGTTTTTAGATGATTTTGATAAAGTGATCGGAGCTGAATATCTATCTGCAATTCATTTAAATGATTCTAAGGCCCCACTGGGAGCAAATAGAGATCTTCATCAGAGACTTGGGTATGGGTTTTTGGGACTTGAAGTATTTAGAGCCATTGCGAACTCTGAACGTTTACAAGGATTGCCGATTGTTCTTGAAACTCCAATGGAGAAAGATGATTCAGTATGGGGAGAAGAGATCAAGTGAGTACATTATTCAACTAATATTTAAAGCTTCACTAACAAAAAATTCATTATAGACTACTTGAATGGCTGCATGGAAAGTCTATTGACGATAAAGAAGTTGTCGAGAAGGCAGAAGAGTTGGATAAGAAAGGTGCCAAAGAGAGAAAAGAACAGTTGGATAAATACGATAAGAAGCAAGCCACCAAGAAAAGAAAAGATGCCAAAGCTGCAAACCAAGGATCCATTGACCAGATGGTCAAGAAGCAGAAAAAGACCGAGTAGTCTCTTATTTATAAACATCTCATTCTATCCAGTTTGTAGCTAGAAGTCTATACCTCTGTGCTCACCCGTGTATTTTGGCAGAAAAATGGCTGGCTAATTAAACGGGGTTTTCTCGAAAATTAAAACCGAGATGCGATATTGTGTCTAATTTTATAACCAGGGGTGAACAATAATAAGTTGATTGTTTACAAAGTGGTATTGTGAAAAAGCCTAAAGAACGGTGTAAATTGGAAATAAAGGAGTATAGAGATGCTCGAAATGAAGTCACAAGAAAGTTTGGTCAAAGTTAGTGAAACTCGGGACGCGATACCGTGAGACAAATTACTAATCCCTTACATTATAGTTTGTTGATAACCAGACAATACTACACAATTATTTCATATTTGACGAATCAACCCACTTATTTATCAAGCCAGAAGAGAATAGAATCGTGCCTATAGAGGAAGTATTGAAATTCCAGGAAGAATTCGATCCTGATGAAGATTCAATTCTCAGACCCGTGAGGAATGCATTATCAAGATGTTTGAGACGGATTGTTAAACCAAATTTTTATGATACAAATAAACTACATGGTAATGTTCACTACTTGGGTAAAGAAATTCCCAATCTCAAGCCGCTAAAGACACCGATCTATGGGAGCACGGTCAGTGAAGAATCTGTCTCGTTAACAAGAGATTTCCAACATTTATCAACTTGTGATTCAATTGAAGCTCAGGAATATGAAATGTCATTTAGATACTTGGGTTATTCACTTGGTGAAGGTCCTGATAAATTGTTTTTCGTTATAAGGTCATGGGATGATTCTATTGATGGTCCTGATTCTGAAGACTTAAAGAGGTTAATCATATCGGAAAATGAAAGGATATTAAATATTGATAACGTCTTGCATTATGATAAGACTCACCATTTATTTATCGAGACAAATTCAAACGAAATACTCAACCCATTTACATTAGAAATTGAAGATTATTTGAGACAGTTGAAACACAAAAATTATGATTCGATTTTGAGTATTGTTGATGATCTTTTATGTGATAATGACGGAATTCCTCATTCAACTATCTATATCAGAGAAGAAATGGATAAAAATGCTCAGATACTCGATTCAAATACGAGCTTATCCACAATTGTCAATTTCCAAGAGTCACCAATTTTTGTATCATCGTGTGGTAATAGGGCTTTCAAAGATGATGATAATTCAAAAGTTTCAGCGACGGATCGCATTGATAGTTTACAAAATTCCAAAGCTTATGATTTTGAATATTATTTCAGATTCACTGAGATCACCACACTTTATCAATATAGGTTCCCACAAACAACTTTCTTAGTGCAAAAAGATGATTTGATGAATCGTGTGACTCTGGAACAGTATCTTTATGGAGCTTATGATAACCAGGAGAATAATTCCATAGACAAAGGTATACTATCAAGTGATAGAGATGAAATGTTTTTCAGTATACAAAGAAGGAAAATTTCACAACTCAAATCTAAAAAGAATAGTTCTAGCCCCCAATCCAATGGATTTCGAACACCTACCAGATCTCCTTTCAAAATTTCAAAATTACCATCCTCACCATTAAGAGCATCTCCAACAAGATCTACACCAGTCAATTCATCTCCACTCAGATCATCACCAATCAAATCGACTCCTTTGAAATTCAATTCTCAGAGAAGTTCACCGATTAAGCTAATAAGGATACTTGATTCTGATTCTGAGTCTGAAAAGTCAGATTCCGATGTCGAAGTGATATCCACTAGTCAACAAACACAACATGAGAATTTCACACATCGACCAGATCAATCAGCGTTTTTAGCAAATTTAAAACTTTGGAGAAGTGATCTTGATCCATCGGTGGAACCTGAGGATCTGCATAATGGCTCACATAACAGGGTTGAGACTTCTGTACGATCAGAATTGAGAAGTGATTTTAATCCATCAGTGGAACCTGAAGTGACTTCCTCCAGTAGCTCACCTGATAAGAGAATTGAGGATCCTCTACGATCAGAATTTGATGATGAGATTGATAGTGATGAGATCACTAGAGATTATGAAGAATATATAAGAGATATTAATGGGGAAGTTAACGAATTGATAGAGAAGACAGAGCCGGTAGAGAATAGTGAGTCAGATAACGAAGAAATTGAGGAGCTTATTATAGATCAACCAGTGGTTCAAAATCACGAACCAAGTTATGAATTTAATGACAAAGTAGATGAATCGGTTAATGGCGGGAATGAGTCGAGTGATGATTCTGCATTTTTCACACCAAAGAATAATTACTATAGTGATGATGATGATGGCATTTCTAGTGATCAAAGGGCAATTACACCACAAGCTGACGAAAACTTAACCACAGTTTTCGATTTATTGAGTCCTAAAAGTAAATCACAAAGAACTTTAGACGACCCAGACAAGGAGCCTTCGAGAAGACTTAGAAGACGTAATGACTCTGGTAGAGTGGTCCCAGAGCCAGAAGAAAAAGTGGATGGCAAGAAGAAACCATTATATGACTGATTATGACTACTACACCTAGTTTCTATATCAAAACTGAACTAAATCATCTTCTATATACACGAATAAACGAATTTTCAGAATTATTTCATCTTTGGTAAATCTAGACCGACTCTGTTAGCAGTTCTTTGCACTTTATCTTCTTGAGTCATTGTTAAACCTGGATTATATCTTTCAATCAATTCTTGATAAGTACGTTGATAAGATAAAAAATTTGCAATATCTTGGATATGTTTGATATTCTTTGGAGTTTCCTTGGATACAGTTAGCTTCTCTATTAATAGTTGATCCACTTCGACTGCAGGATCTTCAGCATTTTTATTTGCCTCTTTGATATCCTGGTTTATTTGGATTAGTCTATCGGCTTCTTTATTCTTGATGGCATTGATTCTGTGATAGTTCAATAGTGCTAGGTTCTTCTTCAAGGCTTGTGCATTCTGCTTCTTGACAGCCTGCTTGGTGTTTATCAGCAATTGCTTGTGTAGGTTCTGGTACGCAGTGGAGGACATGATGTGTAGTTTCCGATATAATACAAATACATCAACACCTATAGTAATTTAACACCAATATATGAAAATGCAATTCGCGAATATATTATGTAATCATAATCACGTGACAGTATATCTGCCAAAACTTAACGTGCCGCAATAATCAATTCTTCGGTTCCGATCGCATTTGTTTTACGTGAGCCTCGAGAAGCCAAATGGAAAACAAATAAATTTAATCTATTCCTTCCCTTTATTCAAACAGATACGCTATCTAAAGCACCAGAATCGCCCAGTCACAATGCTTAGAGCCGGTATCCAACAATCCAAGAGAACATTCGCCACCACAGTCTCAGACTCCCTCTTGCCTAAGAAATACGGGGGTCGCTACACTGTTACTTTGATTCCAGGTGATGGTATTGGTAAAGAGATTACTGATTCAGTTGTGGAAATTTTTCAAAAGGAAAAACTACCAATCGATTGGGAAGAGATCAAAGTCGCTGGTAAGGAAGGTTCCAAGGAAGGTGTGCGTGAAGCTGTTGAGTCATTAAAGAGAAACAAAGTTGGTTTGAAAGGTATCTGGAAAACTGATGCTACCCAATCAGGTCATGGTTCTTTGAATGTCGCTTTCAGAAAAGAATTAGACATCTATGCTTCATTAACTTTGATTAAAAACATCCCAGGTGTTAAAACCAGATTGAATGACATTGATTTAGTCTTGATCAGAGAAAACACCGAAGGTGAATATTCAGGTTTAGAACATGAATCAGTTCCAGGTGTTGTGGAATCATTAAAGATCATCACTAAATACAAATCTGAAAGAATTGCTAAATTCGCTTTTGACTTTGCTAAAAAGAACAATAGAAAAGAAGTCACCGCTGTACACAAGGCTAACATTATGAAATTAGCTGATGGTTTATTCAGATCTACTGTTACATCTATTGGTCAAAGTCAATACCCAGACATAAGTGTCAAAGATATCATTGTTGATAATGCTTCTATGCAAGCTGTGTCAAACCCACAACAATTTGATGTTTTGGTTACACCAAATTTATATGGTGCTATTTTATCAAACATTGGTACCGCTTTAGTTGGTGGTCCAGGTTTAGTTCCAGGTGCTAACTACGGTAGAGAATATGCCGTTTTCGAACCAGGTTCAAGACATGTTGGTCTTGATATCCAAGGTAAAGGTGTTGCTAACCCAACTGCCATGATTTTATCATCAACTTTATTATTAAGACATTTAGGTTTAGATTCAAATGCTGATAGAATTTCTCAAGCCGTTTACAAAGTTATTAAAGATGGTAAAAAGACTACAAAGGATATCGGTGGTACTGCTTCTACTCAAGAATTTACACAAGCCATTATTGATGAATTGGCTCAAGCTTAATTTTTTACAAAAGAAAACAAGACATAACATGATCATATAGAGATAATATATTGAACGAAAATAAAAAAAGTATTTGATATACAGAATTAAATATATTTAACTGTAGCGCCTATTCATCATCCTCATCCAACTGTTTCTTTTTAACTTGTGGTTTGAATTTTTCGAAAACATAAATTCTTGCATCTCTTTCTTTGGCAACTTTTGTAGTATTTTGTTCACTATTTGTTCTTTTATGTTCATAACCTGGGAAACTATCCCATACAAATTTCCCACTTCTTTCCACTTTCAAGCCAAGTGATTTACTTAAGGATTTGATATTCCATGAATCATATGGCTCACCTTCGAAAACAGATAAAATAATCTTTGGTTCTTTATTCTTTGTAGTGTTGAAAACGTTTAAATCAGTTTGCTTTGCATTGGTTTTATCAGATATTAATTTGAAAACATCAATACACGACTTGAAATAACCAAGAACTAACATTTGATGATCTCTAATATTTCTATCCATATCTTTCATACCTCTCCCAGTATGAGGGAAATTGAAAATGATATAATCTAAATGTGGGAAATTTTTAGCTTTCTTTAACTTCAAGCTTCGTACAAGATCTGTTGCATCAATCTTATATAGCACTTCGACTCTATTGGCAATCAAATATTCATTATTTCTTGGGAATGTATGTGGATATTTAGCAATCAATTCGTCAACAGTATTATCAAAACTTGTCACAACAACATTTTCAGGTTTTAATAGTTCATTTTTTAAACAACTAACAACGAATGATAAATCACCTTCCCCGACAAACATCACTTTATCACTGGATTCAAATGGTATGAACACTTGGTTTGCTTGAGATGCTGATACCTTAGTGGAATCTTCAGTTGTTGATGCATCTGTCTTTTTAGAATTAGCTTGATCTAATTTTTTCTTTTGTACTGGCTGTTGTCTTTTTTTCTTTGCAGCTTGGATTTCAAGTTGTAATTTAGCCTTAGATACTTCTTTACCAAGCTTATTAGCTCTTCCTTTTAGTCTTCTACCCATAGTGGACTAGTATTTTGTTTTTTAGAGTAAATCTATAAAGATCAATATCACACCAAAAAATTTATCGATATAAAAAAATTATACGTGCTTAGGTAAGAATATCGGAGATAGTGGATCACGGACTTATCAGAGATATCTCCGATATAGGTGAGTTTGACTTTGCTCTAATATATTTTACATTCAGAGAACTACATGAATTGTGATTTTACATGTGTGAGTACGTACCACATCCTAGTAAGGCAGCTACGTATGTACTTAGTACTGTTAATTTGAATCATCGACCTGCTAGGCGTCCAGTATATATATATTACACATCTTGTTATACAGTACGCGCGTAGCTATAGCTGAAGACTACTAGCGCACAGAGGGATTTCAAATATATATAGTCTCAATAGATCATGATCAGCTAAATATGATTGCCTTAATTTCAATTGGGCACCATGTAATATAGGAGACTAGCTAGAATATATAACGCTCCAACAAGGAGACAGTACGACGTAAATACACCAGTGGTTATGTACAATTGATGGTGTATATTGAATTGAAATGGTCTTATATATTGTTTTGTGCAAAAAGAAGAAACTGCCAGATTGATTCTCTCATAGTGGTCATTCAAACAAAGACAGGCCAATTTTAAGATCTTCCTCTTGATGAGTAGTATATCCAACTGTTCCGAACATGTGGGTGATGTGTGATGTGATGAGTATTCAGATCCCAGACGTCTGCTAATTAACCTTGAGCTTTTTTAAAGCCAAAAGCACACCAAGAGAGCCAAAAAATACCAACAATATCACCAAAGACACATCTCACTTGAATCACCAACACATTTCACATCCAATTTGTCTGAAGCTTTCAAACTTCAAATGCGCAAGTGACAAGTTAAGTAATGAAAATTTCAGCTCCGAGAATTTCTCGAAACTTTAGTACCTATACCAAATAGACTCATCAAATTTTCGATTCCAACCCACGTTTTCTTCCCAAAACGTACAAATGGACATGTCGAACCACTAATAACGATGGACAGAGAACAGAGAGTAAACAGTCAATATGGTGATGATCTACAATCTACAGAGCAACAAGTGGATCCTCGCTCGTTATTCTCCTGAGATTTCAAGGTATAAATAGATCGAGATATGACAATTCAAAAGTACCTGTATTTTTGATACTCCAGTCACAAGAGCCAAGAGATGAAGATTTCCACGGTTTTATTAGGAGCGTTTGCCTCTTTAGCTCTAGCTGTTCCACTTTTCGACTTGGAAGGTGCTCTTGAGACAACAAACTATTCACCAGATGACCAACAGCTGATTGATATTTTCACCAAGCAGTTGACCAATATTGACAAGTTCAATTCTACAAATGCTACTAAATGTGAAAAATGTATCCAAAGATTAGAACTGGGGAAAACCATTGCCCTGAGCAAACCAGAATTGATCTATCCTGTTTTCACAAATTGGTGTACCGAGAACAAGGTTAAAGATGCAAAAACTTGCCGGATCACTTATGGAAGAAACACTGTTCATAATGCTACATCGGGTACAAATTTTGCTAACTTGTTGAAACTTATGGAACCAAATTCATATGATGGTCAATTATTTTGTCATTTCCAAGCTGACAAGCATTGTCCCTTACCAGAAACTCCAGAAATTGATATGTCTCCATACTGGCCAGAGAAACAACCAAAGCATTTTATTGCTCCAGAACCTAGTAATAAGACATATAACGTGTTACATATTTCTGATTTTCATATTGAGTTGGATTATAAAATTGGTACAGAGGCTAACTGTACACAAAATATGTGTTGTACCACTCATAATTACAATGAGGATCAAGTTGTTGAAGGTTATAACTATACTTCAAACTATACCGATGAGCAAATCTCTCAACTGTCATTCACAGAGGCATGGTATGATGATGATTATAATTTACAGATAGGTGATGCCATTGACGTTTTCAATAACAAGTCTGTTTGGTCGCCAGCTCCATTATGGGGTCAATATAAATGTGATGCACCTGAAGTTTTAATCAATAACTCATTGAAATCTGTGGCTAAATACCAAGAAGAATTGGATTTGGATTTCAAATTTTCAATCTTCACGGGTGATTTGGTTGATCATGATGAAGATACTCATTTAAACTATGAAAAAAACATCAAATCAGAAGAATATATCTTTAGAGATGTTAAGGCCGTGTTAAAAGATGTTCCATTATATTCTGTCTTGGGTAATCATGATACTTTCCCATATGCTCAATTGGCACAAGAGAAATCAGGATATGCCAACTTGTTTAATTGGAATGCTGAGTTAATGGGTGATATGTGGGAGGAATATGGATGGATTAACGAAACCACTGCTAAATATGCTAAAAAGCATTATACTGGGTTTGCAGTGGAGACTTCAACCAATTTGAAAGTTATTGCATTGAATTCAAATGCCTACTATACTTCTAATTTATACATGTATTGGAATGCAACAGATTGGGATTCATTTGGACAATTCCAATTTTTAATTGATGAATTAATTGATTCTGAATCTAAAGATCAAAGAGTTTGGATCTTGGCTCATATTCCATTCATCTCAGAGGCTTTACCAATCCCAGCAGAAGTATTCACACAGATCATCAAAAGATTCTCTCCATACACCATTGCTGGTATTTTCTTTGGCCATACTCACTCGGACCAATTCAACATTTTGTATGATGGTGAAGTGACTGAAAAATCAGAAGATAACGTTGTGAATTTAGCATGGATCTCGCAAGCTGTTACTCCATTATTCCATAACAATCCTTCATGGAGATACTACACCATTGATGAAAAGACACACAGTGTGATGAACTCATACAACTACTTCTTCAGATTGAACGAGACATGGGTCAATGGCACCAATGAACCTAACTGGGAATTCGAATACTCTGCTCGTGAGGCATACGCTGATGTTGTCCATGACTGGCCTGAGACTTCTCCACTCAATGCCACGTTCTGGCACAGAGTTGCACACGGTGTCAATGAATCACAAGAAGTCGCACAGACCTATAACAACTACAAGAGAAGATTCAGTCCTTATGTGGAGCAATGCATCGGTACTGATGAATGTTTGGGCAGTTATTGTTTCCTTTCAAGTTTCACCATCAAGGATCATGAGGCCTGTATGAAGGCGTTCGATCAACCAAATTTCCAATAGATGAGAATTAGAGTATATAGCAATCATTAATCATAATTAAACGTTGTAATTTGTAGTTGTTTGTTAATTTGTTGTTCTGTGCTCAATTTAACCAAAATGGACAAAAGTACCAAATAGGAAAGCCCCGACAAGAACGTTTTCGTATAAAAAACTCCGAGATTCTAATACAAAGCCATATTCAATACCCACGTTGTTAATTGAAATGAACGGGTTAAGCGTTGCAGCATGACTAGCTCGTGTAGCTGCTTATTGTGTGGTTGTAGCTCTACATTGATCTGCGGTGGCTGCTTTAGAGGACGATATAGGGTTAAATATGGAAGTATAAATAGCCATGGAAGTGGTGGTTGTTGAACAGCTTATTTGAAGAGCCAAGAGCAAAAATCCACGTCAAGATGAAATCATTAGCTATTCTGGTATTGTTATTCACCTCACTGGTTTCTGCTGTGCCATTGTTTGACTTGGAAAATGCTTTAGAAACAACAAACTATTCCCCGGATGATCAAGAACTGATCAACATCTTTTCCCGTGAATTGACTTTGATTGATCAATTCAACTCAACAAATGCTACCAAGTGTGAGAAATGTATCCAGAGACTGGTATTGGGTAAAACAATCGCATTGACAAAGCCAAATTTGGTTTACCCAGTCTTTACCAAATGGTGTGTTGATAATAAAGTGTCGGATGCTACCACTTGTAAGATGACATATGCTAGAAACACTGTTGTTAATGCTACTTCGGGTACAAATTTTGCCAATTTGCTAACATTAATGGATCCAAACTCATATGATGGTCAATTATATTGTCATTATCAATCTGACAAGCATTGTCCCTTACCAGAGACTCCAAAGATTGATATGTCTTCATACTGGCCTGAAAAACAGGCAAAGCATCATGTTGCTCCTGAACCTAGTAATGAAACCTATAACGTGTTACACTTGTCTGATTTCCATATTGAATTGGATTATCAAGTTGGGTCTGAGGCTAATTGTTCGCAATACATGTGCTGTACAGGCCATAATTTCAATAAACATCCAATTCCTGAAGGTTACAACTACACAGTGAATTTGACAGCTGAACAAATTTCCAACTTGTCATTCACAGAGGCTTGGTATGATAAGGACTATAATCTTCAACATGGTGAATTTATTGATGCTTTAGGTAACGAGTCTGTTTGGTTCCCAGCAAATACTTTCGGTGGGTATGAATGTGATGCACCTGAAGTCTTGATAAACAGTTCAATGAAATCAGTTGTCAACTACCAAGAAGAACTTGGACTAGATTTCAAATTCTCTATCTTTACAGGTGATTTAGTGGATCATGATGAAGATTATCATCTTGACTATGAGAAGAACATCAAATCCGAAGAATACATCTTCAGAGATATCAAGGCCACACTGAAAGATATCCCATTATACCCAGTTTTGGGTAACCATGACACTTATCCATATGCCCAATTGGCACAAGAGAAATCAGGTTTTGCAAATTTGTTCACATGGAACGCTGAATTGATGGCTGATATGTGGGAAGATTATGGATGGATCAATGCCACTACGGCAAGATATGCCAGAAAGCATTATACTGGGTTTGCAGTGGAGACCTCTACTGATTTGAAAGTGATTGCCTTGAATTCAAATGCTTATTATGCATCCAATCTTTACAATTACTGGAATGCCACTGATGTTGATTCATTCGGTCAATTCCAATTTTTGATTGATGAACTGATTGATTCTGAATCTAAAGATCAAAGAGTTTGGATCATTGCTCATATTCCATTCGTTCAAGAGGCTTTACCAATCCCTGCAGAGGTTTTCTCTCAAATTGTTAAAAGATTCTCTCCGTACACCATTGCTGGTATTTTCTTTGGTCATACTCATTTGGATCAGTTCAATGTACTTTATGATGGTGAAGTAACTGAAAAATCAGAGGAAAATGCTGTTAATATGGCTTGGATCACTCAAGCTGTTACACCTTTAACTGAAAACAATCCTTCATGGAGATATTACACCGTGGATACTAAGACCCATAGCATCATGAACTCATACAACTACTATGCAAAACTAAACGATACTTTCTACAATGATTCTAATGAACCAAACTGGGAATTTGAGTACTCTGCCCGTGAAGCTTATAAAGACGTTACTGAATGGCCAGAATCCTCACCATTAAATGCCACATTCTGGCATAGAGTTGCAAAGGGAGTCAATGCATCAGATGAGGTCTCTCAGACCTATAACAACTTTAAGAAAAGATTCAGTCCATTTACTCCAGAGTGTATCGGCACCAATAACTGTGATGGTAGTTACTGTTTCCTAGCAAGTTTCACACTAAAGGACTACGAAGCCTGCTTGAAGGCCTTTGATGAGCCTAAATTTTACTGAGATATAACCAAATTACTTTATACCTATATACACCGAAATAGAACATACACTTGTACAGTAGTTCCCCAAAAGCTGCAAAGTCCGCTATACTCTCTGCCAAAACCACGTGTAAATATGCATCTGTACTTATCTTGAAATTTCCGGGCCAAAACGTGTATCGAATGGCTGCCTAAAGATTTACAGAGATAGTCAAAGAAAACAATTAAAAGAATATTGAGGTCCCTGTATTTACACTTTGTTGGAGGCTCCAGGGATCAACAGGTTCAAGATGAAGATCCAGGCTTTGGTTGTTGGTGCATTGGCTGCGTTTTCGCTAGCTGCCCCGGTTAAATACCCAGAGTTTGACTTGGAAAGTGCTTTAAAGACAACAAACTATGCTCCAGAAGACCAGGAATTGATCAAGATATTTTCCGGACAATTGCAAAGTATTGAACAGTTCAACGGGACCAATGCCACCAAATGTGAGAAATGTATCAAGAGATTGGAACTCGGGAAGACCATTGCCCTGACAAAACCCAACTTGGTGTATCCAGTTTTTACAAAATGGTGTATTGATAACAAAGTCCTTTCGAAAACAGCCTGTCAGATTGGTTATGGGAGAAACACTGTACACAACTCCACTTATGGTACAAATTTTGCCAACATGTTATACTTGATGAATCCAAACTCATACGATGGTGAACTATATTGTCATTTCCAAGATTCCAAGAGTTGCCCATTACCAGAGACACCAAAAGTCGATATGTCATCGTATTGGCCTCCAAAACAGCCAAAGCATTACAAGGCACCAGAAGTTGGTAATGAAACTTATAATGTCTTGCACATCTCTGATTTCCATGTTGAATTAGATTACGAAATTGGATCTGAGGCTAATTGTTCTGCTAGTATGTGTTGTACCGGTCATAGTGTCCCTAAAGAGTTCCCTTATGACGGTTACGATTTTACTGCAAACTATACCAATGAACAAGTGGGTAATTTGTCCTTTACACCTGCGTGGTATGATGAAGATAATGAAATCCAATACGGTGAACCTAAAGACGAAATTTGGAAGAATTCTTCGATTTGGTGGCCTGCAAATACTTTTGGGAACTATAAATGTGATGCACCTGAAATCTTGGTTAATAATTCAGTGAAATCCGTTGCTAAAGTACAAGAAGAACTTGGATTGGATTTCAAATTTGGATTGTTTACAGGTGATTTGGTTGATCATGACGAAGCTCAGTTTACAGATTATTTCAACACAATCCAAGCTGAAGAAGCTGGATTCCGTGATTTGAAAAAATCATTGAAAGATCTTGCCATTTATGCAGTGATGGGGAATCATGATAATTTCCCATATGGTCAAATTGCTCAAGAGAAATCAGGATTTGCCAACCAATTTGATTGGAATGCAGAATTGATGTCTGAAATTTGGGAAGATTATGATTGGATTGATCAAGAAACAGCTAGAGAGGTGAAGACTCATTACGCAGGGTTTTCAGTTACCACTAAGGATAACTTGAAAATAATTGCCTTAAACTCAAATGCCTATTATTTCAAAAACTTGTACATGTACTGGAACGCTACTGATGTTGATTCTTTTGGTCAATTCCAATTCTTGATTGATGAATTGATTGAATCGGAGTCTAAGGATCAAAGAGTTTGGATCATGGCTCATATACCATTGGTCCAGGAATCATTGCCATTACCATCTGAAGTGTTTGGGCAAATTATCAAAAGATTTGCTCCATACACCATTGCAAATATCTTTTTCGGACATACCCATATGGATCAATTTAACATTTTGTATGATTCTGAGATCACGAATAAAACAGAGCAAAACGTTTTGGCCAATGCTTGGGTTGTTCAAGCCGTTGACCCTTGGGTACAGAACAACCCTGGATGGAGATATTACTCAGTTGATAAGAAGACACATAGTATCATGAACTCTTACAACTATTACACCAAGTTGAATGAAACTTTCTTCAATCAATCCGAGGAACCAGTTTGGGAATTCTTATACTCTGCTCGTGAAGCTTATCAGGAAATTGCCGAGTGGCCAGAAACTGCTCCACTAAATGCTACATTCTGGCATAGAGTGGCTCAAGGTGTCAACTCTACAGATGAGATTGCACAGACTTACAATAACTACAAGAGAAGAGCAAGTCCGTATGTTCCTAACTGTATCGGCACTGATGAGTGTTTGGGCAGTTGGTGTTTCCTCGCCAGTTTCACCTTCAAAGACTACCATGAATGTCTCAAAACGTTCAACCAGCCTCAATTCTGGTGATTAATAAATAGTTTAATAAATAATCTCTCCATACTAAAGTGCCCTTACCGAATTTCACGCTCTGCCATCTGTCAAAGTGCCACTAACCTGTTTTTTTCGCGCATGTATGAATCACAGCGTATCGAGTATCGAGGTTGAAAAATTCCACCACCAAAGGCTGTTTTGGGCTGAATCTCAATTTGATAATTTTGGTATAACTATTGCTAACGCTCATCAGACACAATGCTAAGAACCAGCTCCAACACCACAAAGAGATTGTACTCCACAGCTGCTAAAACCTTGAAAATCGGTGAGTTTTTTTAGAAATTGGTTGCATTTCTCCAGATTTCAATGAAATTTGGGTGGGAAATATGATTTGAGTACTAACAAAAATTTTAGGGTTGATTCCAGGTGATGGTATCGGAAGAGAAGTCATCCCAGCTGGTAAACAAGTCCTTGAAGGTCTTTCCTCAAAACACGGTTTGAAATTCGATTTTGTTGAATTGAAAGCCGGTTTCGAACATTTCCAAGCTACAGGTACTGCATTACCTGAAGAAACTGTGGAAATTTTGAAAAGCGAGACTGATGGTGCTCTTTTCGGTTCTGTTTCATCCCCATCCACTAAAGTTGCTGGTTACTCTTCACCAATTGTCGCTTTGAGAAAAAAATTGGGTCTTTACGCTAATGTTCGTCCTGTTAAATCAGTTGATGGTACTAATGATAGACCAACCGATATGGTTATCGTTCGTGAAAACACCGAAGATTTATACGTTAAAGAGGAAAAAATCTTTGAAAATGCTGATGGTACCAAGACCGCTGAAGCTATCAAAAGAATCTCTGAGACTGCCACTTCAAGAATTGCTAAAATTGCTTTAGAAATCGCGTTGCAACGTCAAGCTCAACGTGATTTAGGTGCTAAATCATTACACAAATCACCAGTTTTAACCATAACTCATAAATCTAACGTTTTAAGTATTACTGATGGTTTATTCCGTGAAACTGCTCGTAAAGTTTATGAAGAAAACAAAGAAACTTACAGTTCAGTTGATGTTAAAGAACAACTTGTTGATTCCATGGTTTACAGAATGTTCCGTGAACCTGAAATCTTTGACGTTGTTGTTGCTCCAAACTTATACGGTGATATTCTTTCAGATGGTGCTGCTGCATTAGTTGGTTCATTAGGTGTTGTTCCAAGTGCTAACGTTGGTGAAAACTACGTTATTGGTGAACCATGTCACGGTTCTGCTCCGGATATCGCAGGTAAAGGTATCTCTAACCCAATTGCCACTATTAGATCTACTGCCTTATTATTAGAATTCTTAGGTTACTCTAAACCAGCTGCTGATATTTATGCTGCTGTCGATGCTAACTTGAGTGAAGGTCAAATCAAGACCCCAGATTTAGGTGGTAACTCAACTACTCAACAAGTTATTGATGATGTTGTTAGACGTTTATAATTCTTACACAATTGAGTTGTGTGGGATATTTATATAACTGAATAGATTAATCGAATCCGTGCCATTCTTCGTACTCTGATTCTTCAGCGACATCTTCATCTTTCTCAACTTCAATTTCCTCATCATCTTTCTTATCATCAACAGAGGTTTCCACATCACCACGTTCAAACAACACGGCAAAGAATCCAATACCACCATCAACTTTTGGTAATGATCTTATACAACCACCAGCCAATTGTTCTGGATTTGGTAAGCCTTGAAATTCTTCAACCAAACCTCTTCTTGGCCACATTGGGATTACTCTAGAACGATTGGCCACTCTCCACCCGGCATTTCTAACCTGTGTATCCTTCAATAAATCAATAACAACTCTTTCATTTTCCTGAGCATGGATTGAACATGTAGAATATACAACTTTTTTCGCATTTGGGAAACTTAGTGCATGTCTCACGATGGAGAATTGAAATGATGATAATTTTTGTAATCTTTCATCACTATATGATCCTTCTGGGTTTTCTTCTTCGTGAGCCCGACCGAAAATACCACTACCTGAACATGAAGGATCCACAACAAGACCAGTGACGTCTTCATAATCTGATGGTTTACTATGTGTGAAATCACCTGTGGTGATCTTAACAATATTGGATGCACCTGCTGTGGTTACCATCTTATCCAAGATCTTGGAACGACGTGCATCCCTTTCAAATGCATTTATAGAGCCTTCACGCTGGATATAACTAGCCAAATGTGTTGTTTTATTCCCTGGTGCGGCACATGAATCAATAACATAATCATCAGGTCCTGGATTTAAAATATGTGCAGGGAAACATGAGGCTCTATCTTGAATAATGATATGACCTTTTTCATATAAATCCATAGAAGTGATCTTCTCTTTTGGATGCACACCAAATAAGTTGGGTATATATTGATCATGATAGATGGTACCAGGTTTGATCTTGGTAATGGAAGATACTTCTTCTAAATGCTCAAATTTCTCTAAAACTTTCTCAGCTGTGGTCTTGATAGTATTTGCTCTAAACCATCTTACTGGTGTATCATCTTCTTCAATAAGTTCATCTAGGCTTCGTACTTTATGTTTCAATTTTAATTTTGTCAATTCTGCAGCTAACCTTGTCTTGTGTTTTAACACTGTTTCTTTCAATGGGGTCTTACCCATCTGGATTCTACCAGATCTGGTGAATAATAGATCATGAACCAATAGTAAAGCCTGTGTTTCTCTTATATTATTCTTCTCCTCCTTCAAAAATTTGGCCTTCTTCATTATATCCAGGATAAATGGCTTATATTTTAATGTTGATGAGACCAGGGCATAAATATGCTTTGGATCTGTCTTGATCTGCTTATTTCTCGAGGCATTGAAGATTCTGGTCTGTAATGAACCCTCTTTCTGGTTCGACGTCAAGAACCTCTCGGCTTCCTTGTACAAATTGGACATGGCTAAGCTGTTTCTCCAGATCAATGGTTATCCTCTTCACTTTAGTGCCATAATAAAAATTTATCTACTGTCTTTAGTGACACGGAAAATGGCAGCAGATTCTGAGAAGTGGTGTCTGGGTGGTTTATGATTTTATCGGGTCTCGAGATTTTCTGATTTTCAGCTAAATTTCCAGTTGTTTTGGTTTCTGAATGCACACTTCAACAGGAACCACATTGCTTATCGGAGAGTTATAGAGGTGATTTTGGCACTGGCTGAGCATAGAAAACACTGATATTAGCTATTTCACTAGTGAAGAATCTCATTTTGCCAATTTGAACTGTCCAATTCGCTTCAAAACCGAGAGCTGTATTTCACTAGAGACGCTCATTGTTTGACAGGTTCACTTATAAAGTGCACACGTAAAGGGTCCCAAGATAGGAAAAAACAAGGTTTCGAATCACCAGAGTATACTGCTAATAATTCCAGCTAAAAGCTCACTTTCAATCACCAATAACCCCGAAATCACAAAATGAGCACTCAAGAGGCCAAAGAAGGAGCTGTCGTCAACTCCACAAGCGAGGAAACAATAACACCAAAAATTGAAAATCCAAAAATCGAACAACAAGATACAATTGTTCCTGATGCAGATACAGAAACTATCAAATCTTCAAAGCGTAAGATCGAGGAAGTCGACGGTATTGTTGACAGGGAGGAAAATGACCATCACCAAATCACAGAACTCAACGGCCATAGCGAAAAATCAATAATTGTCCCAATAGTACCGCCAAAAGTTCATTATATCCCTTTGAAAACTGGTCTTTGCTACGACGTGAGAATGCGTTACCATGCAAAGATTTTCACTTCATATTACGAATATATTGATCCTCATCCAGAAGATCCAAGACGTATTTATCGTATATACAAAATCCTAGCTGAAGCTGGATTGATTAAAGATCCAACTTTATCCGGTATCGATGATATTGGTGATTTGATGTTGAAACTTCCAGCTAGAGAGGCTAAAGCTGAGGAAATCTTACAAGTTCATACAGAGGAACATTTGAAATTTCTTTCAAGTACAGTTGATATGCCAAAGGAGAAACTAATGGAGGAAACTGAAAAGGGAGATTCCGTGTATTTTAATCATGATTCCTTCCTTGGGGCTAAGTTGAGTTGTGGTGGTACAATTGAAGCTTGTAAGGCAGTCGTTGAAGGGAAAGTTAAAAATGCAATTGCCGTTGTGCGTCCACCAGGTCATCACGCTGAACCTGATACACCAGGTGGATTTTGTATGTTTTCAAACGTTGCAGTTGCTGCTAAAAATATTTTGAAAAATTATCCAGAATCTGTCAAGAGAATTGTTATCTTAGATTGGGATGTTCATCATGGTAATGGTACACAAAAGGCATTTTATGATGATCCAAGAGTGCTATACATTTCTTTACATAGATATGAACAGGGGAAATATTACCCAGGTACTATAGCTGGTGCTGCTAACCAATGTGGTGAAGGCGCAGGTGAAGGTGCTAATATAAACATCCCTTGGCCAGTGGGAGGTATGGGCGATGCTGATTATGTCTATGCATTTAACAAAGTCGTCATGCCTGTATGTTATGAATTTGACCCTGATTTAGTTATTATTTCATCTGGGTTTGACGCTGCAGATGGTGATATGATTGGTCAATGTCATGTTAGTCCAGGTGCTTATGGTCATATGACACATATGTTAAAGAGTCTTGCTAAGGGTAATTTATGTGTTGTTTTAGAAGGTGGTTATAATTTGGATTCAATCGCTGTCTCTGCATTAGCAGTGACAAAAGTCCTTGTTGGTGAACCTCCAGATGAATTGAAAACTAAAATACCGAAAAATGAAGCTGTGGAAACAATTGACAACGTTATTGAAATTCAATCCAAATATTTCAAATCTTTAAAACCTGGTCATGTTGCTGTTGATCATTCTGTACCAGTGGCAGAAGGTAATAAAAACTTTAACTTACAAGAGGCTATTCGTAACCAACAATCACATGATTTATTTACAAAATATAATTTTGTCAGCCTACCAATATTAAATGATAAATTAGAAGGAATAAACTCAAACGATGATCAAATCTTAGCTTCTCCAAATATCTATGACTCTGATACCATCATAATATCTGTTCATGATCCAGCAGAAGTTTGGGCTAAGACTGATCCATTGACCGGTCTAATAAATACGAGTTCATCTATAATTGTTGATTCAACATTGAAATTTATCAAATGGGCACAAGAACAAAAATATGGGTATATCGATGTCAACATCCCTGAATCATCAAGATCAGATGAAACATATAATGCATTGAATGTATCACAAGAAACAGTTCTTTATTTATGGGATAACTATATTCAATATTTCAAAGCTACTAAAATTATCTTTATTGGGTTTGGTGAAGCATATTCCGGTATAGTACATTTATTAGGACATCGTGATACTCGTAAAGTTGTTAAGGCAGCTATAACCTATTTGGATAGGAAAACATTAAGACCAATAGTTCCACTGGTGGATGAGGCAATGACTGATTGGTTTTTCAGAAATTCATTAATTTTCACAAGTAAAAATCATTCATGTTGGGGTGCTGATGGTACAGAGACTAAAAAACCAAGAAAGAAATTTGGTAGAGTACTCAAGAGTGATTCAGATGGATTGGATAATATCGTAGAGGAAAGATTTGAAGAAGGTACTGATTTCATTCTAGATGCTATTGAAGACTATGACGATAGTAGTTCTTAAGATAATTAATAGACACGTGTTCAATGTTATACGCATTGCTGTAGAATGTAAAATATTAATCATGCATATTTATAATTATACAATTAAAAGTTAAAGTGCACTAGGGAATCTTTCATTGAAATTTTTTTCCAAGTCATCAATATCTGGAATGGAAATTTCACTAGTTATGCTATTTCTCTTTGTATGAACTTTTAAATGACCATCTAAACCTTCTTCATCATTAACTGCCAGAGTTTTCAAATGTGTAGGTTTCTTAGGTTTTGGAGGCGGTGCCGATTTTTTCAAAGTAGAAGGCGATTTAGTTTCACCACCACCAGTAACAGTGCCCTTTGGTGTCTTTGTAACCGTACTTGGGGTACTTTGCGCAGATAAAGGTGGTGTTGATGGTGTGATCTTTTTGGCAGGAATTGCTGGTGCCTTTTTCTTAATAATTTGAGGCTTTTTGAACCCATCTTTATCAAAATTACCTGTTTGATCTGATGAGTCATTACCATATCCTTTGGCAGTTTTGATTATAGGCGGATCATTATTTCTATTGAGTAATGCTTGTACTCTCTTTTGAATGGAATTTGAACGTGTCAGTTGTTGTCTTTCTGCAGGTTTGATAATTTCCTCTTCAATACTCTCAGAGGATGATCTGAATTTGCTGGAATTTCCAGTAAGAGAAGAGTGAACATATGGTGACTCATGGATTGATGATGCTCTTGAACTTGTGCGACTTTGTGAACGACTTTGCGAGCGACTATGTGACCGACTCAATTTACCCGTGAAAGTTCCAATCAGAGCACTGACTTTTTTGCTACCTGTACTAATACGACGTAGTGATTTGACACTTTCACCAGTATGTTGTGCACTAGCCCATGGTTTACCCGAGTCTTGTTTCTCCAAATTTTTCAAGAAATCAACATTACTATTGATGTGATGATGATCACCCGGTGATAATTCAACAGTATTTGATTGAGACTGACTTGATAAACCTGTGATTATCTTTTTCAGATCATTTACATCACTATTGTTACTCTCTGTTGATCTAAGTTGATAACTCTGCGTTTGTGAAGGTTGAGCATACATGCTTTGTGGTCTTGGTTTTGAAGATCTTGGTGGGATTCTTTTAAAATCATCGATATTTGACTTAGAACGTGGTGAATCTTCAGTTTGTACGACACTATCAACATATTTTGGCTTTGCAGGAACAGGTGGAGGTTTTGAGTTTGATTTTTGAGAATCATCCTGAGAAAACTTGTTCACTGATGCTTTGACTTTATTTAAATTCAGATCACCAGCATTTTTGCTATTGTTACTATAAATATTTGAAGATGAAGATGGTCTTGTAGGTTTTGGAGGGGGTAGAGGACTAGTACTTCTGGCTTTCAAAAATTTAGATGTGTCAATATCAGAGAATGGATCGTTAGAAGATGAACTTTTTGGTTGAATAAAGTTCACTTGAGTTGAGTGAGATGGCTGGTATAGTTGGGTTGTAGATGCAGAAGCGTTTTTCAAATTTGGTAAATTTGTAGCTGATCTTGAGAATGACATTTGTGGTTTATGTTGACCTTGAGATGACGGTAAAGTGAATTTCTCGTTTTGGCCCTGGGATTGAGATTGAGGTAATGGAATCTTGGTTGGTTGAGCTTTAGGTGCAAAAGACGCAGCATTATTTGCATGTTTCTTTTTGGTGAAATCTTCAATAGGAACAGGTACGGAACGCATTCTGCACACTTCTTCTAATGTTTGATAAGCATTTGGACGACGACGTGGATCCTCTCTTAATAGCACTGAGATCAAGTTTTTCAATCTATCAGAGTAATGTGGATATCTTGGGAAGTTGAATTGAGAATGCAGAATAGCCAACTCACCTTTTTCTTCAAAAGGGGTGGTGTAATAACACAGTTTGTATAGAAA
This sequence comes from Hansenula lynferdii, assembly GCA_030582155.1. Lineage (NCBI taxonomy): Eukaryota > Fungi > Ascomycota > Saccharomycetes > Phaffomycetales > Wickerhamomycetaceae > Hansenula > Hansenula lynferdii. Next base: position 165,978 of record JAKTWT010000009.1, read on the forward strand.
GATACCCAAAGCCCAAATATCAGATTTCTCATCGATTGGTAAACCTCTATATAAATCAATCATCTCTGGAGCTCTATACTGAGCAGTGGTATTTCTCAAGACGTCATTTTGTAATATGGCAAATTCATCAGCATCTCTTGGACGACGAAGAACAGGCGAGGCTGAACCAAAATCACACAACTTGTAATCCCCATTTTCCGAGATCAAGACATTTTCAATCTTTATATCTCTATGGATCAATGATGGATCCAGCGCATGCATATTTGCTACCCCCTCGGTAACTTCACCCATGATTCTGAGTACTTCATCTTCTCTGAGTCTATCTTGTAATCTAGTATTCATGAAATCGATTAATCCCTTGTTTGCACAGTACTCCATGAGCACAAACACTTCATATCCTGTACCTGTGGGCATTCTAGCAGCATGTGAGTCTATGTATGAAACAATATGACGATGTCCCTTAACTCTTTGCATTGAATCAACTTCAGCTCTCAAGATATTTAAACTCACCTTGTCAGGTACAGCGACTCTTTTCAAACATGCAATCTTGGAATTAGAATACTTGGGACTGATTTCAACTTTGTATACATGTGCAAATCCACCTGTTATGTTTATTAGTAATCTTGTAGTCAATCAACGTTATCGTTTCTACTCACCTTCTGAGATGTATTTCACTATTATTGCTGTATGTGATCCCACTGTTAGAACTGTCCCTGGTTTATAGGCATTTTGCGGTACCGCTGACATCTTGTGTCACTATATATAGTTTTGCTATCACTGAGTTCAATTGAGGTTTTATGGGTCTTTTTTTGTTTTGTAGACCCTGTTTGTTTATCTTGCGTATGTGTCTTTCTCGATGAAATTGTGAATAGGAGATTGGAACTTTCGAGATGTGATGGTGATATTTGGGATGTGAATAGAGGAAGAACTTCTCACTGTATGAAGCAGTATCACAATTCCCGTTCAATTGAGGCGAAAACTCAGCTTTTCAAGGCTAAGCAAAGGTCACTTGATCTGCTAACTTAAACTCTGTGGTTTGTTTATTTAAAGATTGGTTTTCTTGGTTTTCGAGAAATATGCTGGTGTCTGGATGGTATCGCTTCGAACCACGCCGGCGTCTACATTTATTAACAGTTAACACCTATTGACTTCTATTACAGATTCAATATGGCTTGAATCTGATGTCCTTCTTTGACTTCTTGTCTTTCTTATCTTTCTTGTGCTTATCCTTTTTATCCTTCTTCTCATCTTTATCTTTCTTGTCTTTTTTCTCTTTCTTTTCCTTCTTCTCTCTCTTTTCCTTCTTCTCTCTCTTCTCCTTCTTCTCATCCTTATCTTTCTTGTCTTTCTTTTCCTTCTTCTTCTCCTTTTTCTCTTTCTTCTTTTCTTCCTCAGAAGATGAAGAATCAGAATCAGATGCCGGTGTTGTCTCAGAACTAGCTTCACCCATTTCTACATCATTCTCAGCAACAGCAGTTGATTCTGATGCAATCTGGAAAAAGCTTTCTGGGGCATTTAGCTCAATGTCTGATTTCCATATTCTCAGGTTCCCATCTTCACCACCAGTGTATATCAAGTTACTATTTGGCGGACAGTAAACAGCTCTTATGACCTCTTCACCATGACCACCGTTCAATTTTATTGGTGTTTCCAAGTTAACCTTTTCATTGATAAACGGATATAGTCTTGCATTGGCTTTCCTGTGTTTATGTTAGTAAAAAAGTTAAGCCCCAAAGAGATAAGCGGTATATACATACGAATTAGCACCTGTTGCGATAAATCCAGGGTACAAATCAACAACATATTCACAGTCCCATGCTTCTCTAATATCACCAAATTCAAAAGGTTTAGGCTCAGTCAAATCATCACTCTTATCGTTCAATTCATGTATAGCAAAAGTTTCCATATGTGATAATGTGTAGATTCTCTTTGGTGATAACCACCCAGCTGAATGGATAGAGTCAAAATTGATAACCTGATGTAGGGCATCGTCTTCATCCGGTATACTCAAGTCATAAACATTGACATACCCGTCGGTGGACCCACTCAATAACATTGAATCGTCAGTTGGATGAAATTTTATATCTGTAATATCATCATGATGAGAGTCAACAAATGATCGTACAATTTCCTTGGTTCTTAAATCCCAAATGTGTAGCTCAGCATCGGCTTGTTTCAATTCTGTACCACCAGCAAGTAAATTATTTTTGAAATCTAAGGACAAGAATGGTATATTTCTAGAGTTTTGGAAAATGGCAACTGGTGTATCGTTACTGTTTCTCAAATCAAAGATCTTGATCCCATCAGCAGATGCTGTACCAATCAAATCATGCCCATCGACAGACTTAGAGGCATTGATGGATGAAGTGTGAGCTTTTATGATTCTAATTGGTGCAAAGTTTCGATCTTGATTTTTATCTAATGGGTATAATTTCAAAGATCCATCACTTAAAGAACTGACCAACCCATGGTTTTTCAAATGGTTTAGGCCCAGCACCCAGTTGTCATCTGAGTTATGACTAGCAATTAGAGTGGCAACGGACATTTTATTGGTGTCTTAGCTTTTAAATTCGTAGGAATAGCTGAGATGAGCTTGATGCAGTTTCGGTTATATGTCAAAAAAATTTAACGATAAAAAAAATGTTACATAATCAAAAGAATTCGCGGGTGATTGAGGATAATTTGAATATTAATACGACCTTTCCATCTGAAGACTTAGATATAAAGCTCAACTGTATGATTAATGTGCAACCTGAAACGTAAAGCTGATATCTTGGTTTGTGGGGAATCAGACTTTGAACGCTTATGAGGATGGATATTGTCAAAGAATTCGTGTGACGTTGACTTATACAGAGATATTCTAATGATATTTGTACACGAAACAAACTCTTAAAAAAAATTGCTGGCTCAGATACGCTTATACAATTCATTTTGTTAAATCTAGATGTTTATTGGTAAATTGGTATCATGTGGTTGATTGAGTTCAGTCTCGAGAAACTTCCTAGGTCAAAATCTTCACCAACAAGTCAAACATTACCCATGGGCCGCCTTGATCCAAAATGTTGCTGATACTGTTTGATAATCAAGGCGCAGGAGAAACACGCCAGCTATAGAAAAAATCACCCAGTGGTATATATATATATATATATGTGAATATTTTCCAGCTATTTTACATCTGCTGCTTATATATTCGAAGTACAAAGTCAAAAGTCAAGAATCAAGATGGTTGTGTTAACTTCATGGGTCAGCAGTCTTATTCTAGGAAGTTTGGTGACAGTTCCAGTTGTATTATATTCAAATGAACAATCTCACAGAAATCAACTTAGACTAGAAGAACGTCACCAAAGAAGAGAGCTTTATATGCTAAAAAGGGAAATAGCTGAGCTTAGAAGGGAATTGGACACTCCAGAATAACAATTCACAGGGGAACCTATAAAATTTATAAAAGTACAGACAGAAACATCCACACACATAGAAACAATCACAATAACACATACATCAGCATCCACAGGAGCATACAGAAGCCCAGAGTCATTAGAATTGCCCAAAGGATATCTGTACTAGGTGTCACAAGGTATAATTTCACGGTATAAATTTGAACATTCTTTTCCGGACTTGAGAGTGTAGTTGTTGAAGCTTGATCAGCGAGATTTCTTGATTACGCCTTATGTCGTTATCAGACTAGGGCAAATCTATTTCTCAGCTTTGCAAATCCGCAATCTGAAACATCTGAAATTTTATATAAATCCACTAGTTTGTCCTTATTAATCATTTGGCCACAACAATTCATTCATGGTACTGATAAAAGTATAATATATTTCACAAGATCGGTATTGAAAATAATGGTTGTGATTACAACTTGGTTAACTTATAGTATCGGTGGAGGCCTTTTAACCACAACACTCTTAGGCGGCACGTTGGCGGCAACCAGAGGTCCAACAATCAGTGAAGGGCTTGCAGATGACATAGATGATGTTCACGCCGAAATTGCTCAACTTCGAGCCAAAATTCATGGGAAGCTTTTGTAGCTGGCCTGGTCAAAATTGTTTAATTAGATTGTCGAGCTGCTGTGATCATGAATAGAAATTATTAATATACCAGTTATATACATTTATACGCCTGAGACATGTATAGTATGATGTGATATATGAGTATATAGCCAGTATTAATCTGAAGCTGTATATATTCCAGAGTGATAAAGTCTCGATAAGGAAGCCAGTATTTAGATTTCCTGATCAAAAGGAGAGATAAGTAGAAGTATTATTTTACTAGACGTAGAGTATTGTGTGGTACCAAAATAAAATTGTGAAACCAAAAAACACAAAAATTATCTGTATACATATTACAGATTCTTAAACAAAAATGTTGATCCATCCAAGGATGGCTGATCTACACTCTTATTTAAGTTGTCTGCTACAAGGATATGAGATACTAGTCAGCAAAGAGCTCTGGAAGTTGATAAGATAGCTCTCATATGATGCATCGACCCGATTCATCTGATGAAACATCACTACTCCATCGAGGAACACAAAGCTAATACTGCAAATTCAATTAGATATCAAAATGCAAGTTTATCACTGCCATGCTGAACGTGTCAGAAAAAGGCGTGATATAAACGCACTTCAAATTTCAGATCTACCGGTAAGACAGCTTATATAATCACAAAAGAACCACGAGGACGCCTTGATATAAAGGTATCAAGAGCTCATGATAAGTCTGGAACGCTGGTGAGACATTAAAAATAGATCTACGGGTCAGCTGTATCAAATTATTGCGGAATGTACAGATCTTTTATGCCTTTGTTATTTTGCTTTTAGAGGCAGTTGTTAGCAGTTATCGAGTAATACCTATGATTAGCATTTTCCTTCTGGATAGCCTCATTATTCACGTTGTAATTGATAACTTTAATTCTCACTCTGGAGATTGAGATTTATGATGTGAAAGGAAGGGATCCCACATACAAAGTTAAGTACAGCTTGGGATGTGAAACCATCAGTTCCAGGTCACTTTATTAGCTAATTTCCAAATTCAAAAACTGTATTGAAGAAGGGCATATAAATTACGAAATTGAAGTGCTGGTCAAATATACTGTCAACGAAGTAATCATGCTCAAATAGTCAATGAATCAAGATGGTAACGATGAACAGGCCATAATACTCATGAGCCTAGTGATAAAACTTATAGCAGCTACCACCCAAATGGTTTTAACTAGACTACAGTTAATGAAAGCAAAATATTACTTACTCAACCTACTAGAGGAAATTATAATTAAAAACAGCACGAATTTGTATCACTGCATGGGGGTGCACTACAAAATCGTCTTCTAGCGTTTTAAGATATTTATTGAATACGATTTCTTACATACATGATTATCAAAATAAGATCGATCATCATGTGAAAGTCATTTTAATTGATCAAATTGACACATTATTGAAAAGAAGGGATTCGGTGCCCCAAAACGTCAAAGCATCATAAATTTCACTACTACCATTTTGGAACACAGATTCCATATCAGTGAGATCAGGACTTGCCCCAGTAATCACTAGTGAGATTCTTATATCCCCACAACAATCTTTGGAAAACATTGTATCAAGTAGATTGTTCACAAAACAGACAACATCAACCTCTTTTGATAATGTTTGACCATCAATCTTGACGCTATTCTGCAAAAATCCAACATAGTTCGAAGGATTTAACGGACCTTTCAAAGTAATAAATTCTTTTTTCCACTTATCAAAACCAAGGAGTTCTCTATAAAGTTCATCATTATCGGATCGGACACTGAATAGGTCTTTCCTAGCTTGAGGATTCAACCTATATAAGTCCAAGCCTTGAGCTATTTCTGCTAATTCGAATCTGTATGGGTTACTGTGTATCTCGTCTTGTAATCTTATGAACAAGTCATCATAGGACCTCAACCACATGGGACCCCTACTCGCTACACCATATCTGTCTGGGTACCAGTTATTTTTCCCAATCTTTGGATATCCAATCCATCGATTGTACGTACCAACTTCTGCGGCACCAGATCCAGTAAATTCTCCATCATCAAATAGTTGACCAATGTGCTCAAATATTCCATTTGTTTCGGGCTTGATGAGCTGCGAATATCCACCCAAAACATGGAAGTCCACTGTAATCTCTTTAATATAAGGTTTAATAACCGAGTGTGGATTCGAGAGTATCATATTGATGAACTGCTGGATCCCTTCAAAGTTTTGAAGTGCTGTTGGAAAATTCTTCTTGTACATGTATTTTGAAATCTCTCTACTCTTGTCTCTTGAACCAGAAAATTCATAACTTTCAAATCTGAAGTCGAGAAATTCATATTCATAATTTTCACTTTCTTTGTACCTTTTGTAGATGCCAAACGTGTCATTGGGGTTTAAAGGCTCGTTTGGTCCAAACCTAAGATATGTCTCATCTTTATCTCTACACATGTGAACTGGTGCAACAACCGGATGTAAATGTACCCATTTGTAAAATTCTGGCGCCATCAACTCCTTGAGTTCTTTATTGACTCTGATAAGATTAGCAACGTTGACATCATATTGAATAATTGATAACCAAATCTCCGATGGGAAGAACAAGGTGAATTCATTCATAGTCTTCTTTGGTTCTTTAGTCCCCCAATTCATAGATATCCTTCTCAATGATTTATAAGCATGATCCAAACCTATAAAAAGGTGCATATTTTTGAAGACCTGATCTCTGAGAGCCTTAAATGGTTTGTAAAGAACATAATATCTGAATGGGAGCACTGTATATCTCTTAACTCTCCATAGTTATAATCTGACTGTACTGACAGCTTTTAACCAGAAACTAAGTTCTCTACTATAGTTGCGATGATTGGTCACAAACGGTTCTTGTATCATCCACAATACCAATCTGACATGTTCAGTCGAACTTGTTAGCAAATTTGGTAAATTGTCTATCATTTTTATAATCTATACTTTGAGTGTTGTAGTATAGTGATTGGTGGAGTGTAAGCAGTGTTTCAATTATTCCATGAAATTATTCCATAATCATCCTTCCCTTTTATAGACCAATATTATCTCCAATTTTTCTGCTTATAGTGTGACAGAAAATTTATAAAGTATCACATATATAGGACAATGTTTTCTGTTCACAATAAGTTCGAATTTCCAGCTTCGGCAACTAGTGGCTTAGCTGAGACCATACACCAGGTATCTATGATCAGCCATATCCTTGAACATTGTCTCATTGGGCAGTCGTATAAGATCAGTTGAAGTATATTATGTGAGAAGCTGTTATAAATTGAAGTCATTTGATCTTGAAAAGCTGCGCGAATAAACCAATTTCCGGCCCTAAGCGGCTCCAAAATCAAAAACTGTATTGAAGAAGGTCAAGGGGATATAGATTACAAAATTGAAGTGGAAACCACTAGGAATCACTTTAGGATATTGAGAAGCTGGTAAACATACAGTAGGAGCAGTAGTTGTGATCAAAGAAACAATAACTCAATTCATAAGGTATCGATGAACAGGCCATAATACTCATGAGTCTAGTGATAAAACTCATGGACGCTACCACCGGCCAAATGGTTTTAACTAGACGGTTGGAAAATACATCGTAATCGAGAGCAAAAGATCACTTATTAAACCCCGGCTAATTAACTACACACGGTCCTCTTTTTCGTCACAGGTAGAGTCATATTAAAACTCAACAGAGTCAAACTTGATTTATACCGAAGTCAACATAATTCTGTCATACCGATCGTGTCATCGATACGGCTAGATTTAATTTAGAATTTAGAGAACAAGCATAACTGTTAAACTATATTTTTTGGGAAAAAGTTGCTATTGAACCCAGTTTAAGATAATAAATTTATCACAAAACACAGGAACCTGCATCCGTAAAGTTGTCTTTATCAATAAACCCCTTTTATGAAGCGGCAAGTAACTAATTCTCCAGAGTTTTTATTGATTAGCCGTTCGTTGAAATGAACAATTTGAAATACTATATAAAGAGGGTTGAGAAGCTGAATAATTTATAAATCATGTTTTTCATCACTATCTTTATAATAAACTAGTATGGCTGACATCAGTGGGAAGGATTTTACAATTACTTCATCTATAAATGCAGATGAAGTAAATGATTTTTCAAAGACTAATCAAACGTCTTTGAAGAATCAAAAAAATCCATTAGATGACACTGATATCATTCAACAAGAATTAAACACTGCAAGAGTTTTTGAAACTCGTGATACTAAACTTTCTAGATGGGAAACTGCTAAAAAGTACCCTTTTGCATGTTATTGTATTGGTGTAATGATCTGGACTTTAAATTTAACTTCATTTGATATTGTTGCAGGTGGTATTGTTTTATCAATAACTCAATTTAGAAAACATTTTGGATTTGAAATGCCTGATGGTTCATATGTTGTTCCTGCTAAATGGATTTCTGCATTTTCTGGAGGTCCATTAGGTGCACAAATTATTGGTCAATATTTTAGTACTTTAATTTCTGATAAATTTGGTAAAAAATATGTATTGATTGGATGTTTAATTTGTTCATCTGGATTTATTGGTGTTGAAGTGGCAGCTTCAAAATTATCAACTTTTTTAATTGGGAAAACTTTAAATGGTCTTTCACTTGGTGTTATTCAATCAATTTGTGTTTCTTATGTATCTGATGTTTCACCATTACTTCTTCGTGGTATTTCTACAGCTTTATGTAACATTTCATTTTCCACAGGTCCAATGATTGTTTACATCATTAACTATTGTTTAAGTGATCGTGATGAAAATGATCAATGGACCTATAAGGCAATATTTGCAGCTCAATGGGGGTTTACAGTGGTTAGTCTAATTTCATTACTTTTCATTGTGGAAAGTCCAGTTTTCCATATAATGAAAGGTAATTCTTCAAAATCTTTTAAATCAATTAATAGACTTTATAAAGATGAAGATATTTCCAAAGGTCAATATGATGTCTTGAAAGCCACGGTGGATCAATCACAAGAAATTGCTAATAAGACTAGTTATTTTGATTTATTTAAAACTAAAATGAATCGTATTAGAACTATGATTTCAGTGATTCCATTTTTAATTTTACCAAATTCTGGTATTTTTTTCACTGCAGCTTATACAACATATTATTTCCAATTATCAGGGTTTGATGAAAAAAAATCATTTAGATTCACATTGGGACAACAAACAATTTCATTATTTGGTTGTGTTGTGGCATTATGGTTTGTTGATTCATTAGGTAGAAGATCTGGATTTTTATATGGATTAGGTATAATGATTGTTTTTGATTTTATTATTGGTATTGCCGGGATTTATATTCATTCTTCAGGTGCTGTTTTAACTACAATTGCATTTATGATGTTTTATGGTGGTACTTATAATGTTTTCATTGGTTCATTAGTTTATCCTGTTGTTGCTGAAAATCCAACTTCAATCTTGAGAGCAAAGACTATTGCATTAGGGTTGGCTTTGACAAATATTATGAATATGATTTGGTCATTTGTGTTCCCTTATCTTTTCAATCCTGATAAGGCAAACTTGGGTGCTAAATCAATGTTAATATTTGGTGGTATTTCAATTGTCTCTTGGTGTTATCTTTATTTTTTCCAACCTGAGACTGCAAATAGATCATATGAAGAGATTGATGAAATGTATTTAAAGAAAGTTCCTTTCAGAAAATTTAAACACTATGTCTCTTCAAAGGATACATTTACTAGTGATGGTGGTGATGATCATATTTATAATACCAACTCTGAAGGTTCAAGCGGTCGTGCTTTTCTACCATGATAGTTATAATAGTTTCTAAACTTTATAGTATACTATATATATATAAATTAAACGAACGTAGACCAGCAGCTATAATATCCAACCTAAAACTGCATTAAAAAATACCAACCATATGTATAAAACGAATGTAAAAACCACAATAACCAAATACAAACCCAAACCAAATGTACTCTATATGTACTCTAATAAAATAATATTAAATTTATTGTTGAATCAAATTTACAGCTCTTTGTCTCCATTTGAAACAATTCCAATAATTACCATAACTCCATGTTAAATTTTCTGCACCTTGCATATATCCTGAATATTTATTAAATTGTTCACTTAATGAACCGTCTTGACCAACATGTTCTCTAATAATCTCTAAAAATGAATCACCAAATGCAAACAAATTTGTTACTGTTTGATTGAAAGCTAATGAATTGTAAGGGATTTTCAAAACTAGATTTGAGTCACCCATATGAGAGGAAAATTTTGAAGAATAGAAAGAATTCAGCTCAACAACATGGTTATAAAAAAAATGTTGGTTTGTTGAATCAATAACCAAGTCTTTTTCAGATGTATAAAGATTTGAAATCATCTTGAACAACAATTCACCAGCGGATAATGTGGTTAAAAACCACGGATTTCCCTCACTTGTCTTTATACCATCATATATATCTTCAGGATATCTACCAAGAGCGACACCAAGATTCAAATTAATTTTGGAATGATTAATTGGGTAAAGATATTGCATAGTCTTGATCAATTCACTAAGTGTATTCAAAATCAATCCATCAGTAACATCAAATGGAATAACATCATCATCATCGTCATGTGTGAGCAAAGAAGCAATTAAAATTGCAGAGTCCAAACCTGAACGATCGTGCAAGATAGCTGGTGTTTCCACAATGTGATTTAAGTTATAATTGATATATCCAGAATCTTCATAAATAAATTTTGTCAAGTCTTTGAAAACAACTTGTAATGAATCACAAAATATAGTTTCTTTATCTTCAAATTGATTAAAATATTTCAATCCAATCTTGATAGCTTTCAACTGAGTCAAGGATGTAAAGAAATGATGTGCATTTACTTCTTCCCAAAGATCAAAAGTTTCCAAGTTCCAATTTGCCACAATGAATTTCAAATCTAATTTGATAATCTTGGTATATAAATCTTTCAAATCTGATAAAATTCCATCCTTTTGAATGAATTCCTTTTTATGGTTTGACAAGGATTTGATGAATTTATCCGTGGAAATGATACGTAAAGCAGGTCCGTCATTTTGAGGTCTCCCCCAAACCTGATTGAAAGGAGTTGAATCAACATGGAACTTTGGTTCACCAAGATTCTTATAAGAGTTCAAAGGATCACTTGTATCGTTAAATTTCCCACTCCAATTATCAAGTCTTTGTAAATGATAGTTATTCTTGATATAGTTCTCCACCACTTTCTGCAATGAAATGTTTTGGAAAGAATCATAGTCATTTAGGTGACTAATGACAGATTGAATAGTTATAGCACCATCTCTAACCCATTGATAAAAATAGTCTGGATTCTTCTTTGAAGTAGAGGCAAGATTAGCACCCGCACTAACATTATCCTTCTTGATCAACTGATTATTCAACTCTGGGTCTGCAATGTTTTGTATAATTTTTTCAAATGATATTGTGAACTGCTCCTGGGTCCATTTCTCAAATTCTAGTCTATTGATTTCATTATATGGGTATATATTGAATAGCTTGAAGTTTGATTGTAGATTGAAATTATCAACAGTGATAACCTCTTGATTTGGCAAAGGGTAGACGTTTGAAACCCAGCTATTGATCCTTATGGCGTTCAGATCAAGATTCACAGCAGAATTGAATATCAAGTATATGACACCTAATAGAGGAATAATTGTCCAGATCATGATGCAAATTAATCACAGGTACTAATAGATAAGCTTATTATGAGACCCAAAGTAAACCACAAGATCAAACTCAAACAAGTGAACTAAACAGCACAACACAGCTTCACACAAAGCCTATGAATTCCACCTTTGTAGCCGAAAGATCTAAACATGGTAGCAATGAATCAAAATTTCACCAGGCATGACACTAAAAAATAAGAAAATGTCACAAAGATAACTAAAAAGATGTTAATGTCCGGAAATGGAAATGACCCGATACAGCCGAGATTATACAGAATAAAATCTTTTGTTACCGGATTAGGAAGTCGACCGAGATAGGAAATTATTCGTTGACGTCACCGTTGACATCAGTTTTTCGCGACGCAGCAGAGCCAATTTAGTGGGACGACTCGGCTAGTTCTAGGCAGGCTCGCTTGACTCAGCGCCCAACAAGTTCCGCCTGGGCAGGGGGCTAGGCGGGCGCTAGGCGGGCGCTAGGCAGAACCCAGGCTAAAGCTAGGCAGAACCCAGGCAGAACTCATCATCTCAACAATTTTCAAAAACGTTGACATCACTTCTTTGCATCATATCCAATCTGTAGATATTGACCAATAAACAATTTCAACAAACGGTGAAAACCAGGGCTTATCCACTTTTTCAGAATGATAATCAGGTGGATATTACATCGGCGTCATTGATTAGGCAGGTGCGCGTTAGTTTTGATCAACAATAGTCATTTTAATAGTCACTGTGAAAATTCATCTGAAAATATTTCAAGTGTATATATAGACAGAGTTCCCAATAATTCTTTTATACTTGTGTTAACTAGTGTCAATGCAAGCATTTAGATCCAGAGGATTGATCAATCATATACCACAACTTAGAAGAAACATACACAAGATGATACAAACCCAACAACAACCACATTACGCTCAAGAAGCCCAATCACCAATCGCTACTTCACCAATTGATCATAGTCATAGTCATGATCATACTGATTGTGAAGAATCCCCATTCACATTAACAAAGAACTCAAGTTTAAAAGACTACTTATACAACAATAGACTATGGGCCGAAAAAGTCAATGAACAAAAACCTGGTTTATTCGAATCAAACGGTAAAGGTCAAGCTCCACATACTTTATGGATTGGATGTTCAGATTCAAGATATAATGAAACTGTGTTGAACATCTCGCCAGGTGAAGTTTTCACTTTCAAAAACATTGCAAACATGCTTACAATTGATGATTTAACCACTGTTAGTACTTTAGAATTCAGTATTAATGTGTTGAAAGTCAAGAAAGTTATAATATGTGGACATACTGATTGTGGTGGTATTTGGAACTCGTTGTCTTATAACGACTTGGGACCTTCAAATGGGAACTTGCAACATTACCTAAAGCAAATTGATGATTTACGTGATGAAAAAATTAAAGAATTGGAACCAATTAAAGATTTGAAATTAAAAGCTAAGAAATTAGCGGAATTTAATGTCTTGAAACAATTGAGAGTGCTAAAACAACAAAAACCAGTTATTAATGCCCTAGCAAAAGGTGAGCTAGAAGTCTGGGGGTTGATGTACAACGTTGACAGTGGATACCTAGAAGTCATTGAAAACTAGAACAATACAATATAGAACTATAGAGAGACACCAATTGATTTTTGTAGGCCTATAGCGATTACTCAGCGCTGACATAAGCCACAGATATTTGTGATTCGCGCCACAGATTTCAATTTAAGCCTTATCTTTAATCTGTCAAAACTGATTAGAACCAAATCTAAATTGGATCAAGAACTGTACTTGATTGATAAGACAGTTTTATATAAAGACACAAAACGACAAAAGCTTTGTTAAGTAGTTTAAGTCTGAGTAGAAGCAGAGCACACTCTTGGGCTACAGAACTGGTTGACAAATAGTGTTAGATCCTGGGGTTCGCTTAAGGTGCTAGTTTTTTCACCCCGTCTTTTCATAATTGCCACCCTTTGGAATTGAAGTGTTGGAACATCAAGGATTCACTGTCAGTATGAGTCTCGATCAGAAACCAGGTTATTCATTCAAGGATATTGCTCCAAAATCTAGACCATTAAAGCAAAGAAACTCAATGTCCGGTGAAAGTGGATATGTTGGTGGTCATAATAGAACACAAAGTAACAATTTGGAAAATTTGATGCTGCTAAATTCAATCAAGATTCAATATCCAATCCATCAAATCCCTAAAGACACACTGAGATTCATCCCTGAAAATCAATTAAACTTGATAAAACCCATTGTGGATAGTACTGCTTCTCAACATGTTGGTGTTCATAATGATGGTTTAAATACTTTTATCCAAAAGAAGAAGTACTCCACAAATGTTGACGATAGAAACTATCTCACAGTGTTTGAATACAAATTGAATGAAAATTGGATCATTTGGGATTATTCAACAGGTTATGTATTTTTCACAGGTCTTTGGAAAAGTTGTGGTAATAATAAGACTGATATTGTTAAATTAGTGGAAAATTTCCCTAATTTATCAAATCTTGTCAAGAGAGTCCGTGGTGGGTTTTTGAAAATCCAAGGAACATGGTTACCATTTGATGTTGTTAAAAATTTGGCTAAAAATTTCTGTTTCAATATAAGATATTGCTTGATTCCAATCTTTGGTGAAGAATTCCCTAATGAATGTCTGTTACCAAGTGATAAGAATTTTGGTAAATTGATTGATTTAAACTCTGAAGAACAAGTTAACATGGCTAGTCAACCTAAAAGAAGAAGATCCACAACAACATCATCATCTTCAAGTTTCATTGCAATGAAACCAACTTTTAAGAAAAGATCAAGATCAGATGCTCAACATCAGATATCCACAGTTTCCAAAATACAATTAACAGAATTAGAAGAGATTTTAAAAGCTTCTAAATCATTACATGATCTTTCATCACCAAGACAAATCATACCAAGTTTAAATTCAAATTATCAAACTTGGTCTGGTAAATCACAAAATTTCCAATATGGTGGATTTATATGGCATTGGAATGATGAAAATAATTTATGTATTATTGGTAGAGAAAATGATAATGCAATAATAGATGATGATTCATCACCACCATCATCTTCATCAAATTTAAATCAATCTGCTATCCCTAAAAATTATGATGAATTAAATATATTGAATGCTGCTCATCAATTAATGAATTTCCATACATCATCACAAAATTATCAATCATCTCAATTTAATTCAGCAGTTTCAAGTTCCCAAATTACACCAACTTTAACAAATGTCTCGGTTCAAAATAATATTGATCCATTAAAGACACCAGAGAGAAACAAGATGAATATAAATGGACTGCTGAGTTAGTTGAGCAGGATATCTGATCTCTTTCCGGGGCTATGAATTTAACTGGCTTTCACATATGGCTGGTGATATTTCATATCTCTATTTTTTATTAATCTTTTTTTTTATATGGTATAATTATACCACATCTCTTTAACAATACCACTTTCCCAGTGTCTGGTGGCACATATCTCCCCTTCTTTTCTTGCTTTTTTATATATGCTTATGTTTTCTTGTTTTATTTGGAGTTTTATCATATTGATACATGTCTTTTTTATATTTTGGTTATGGTTGGTTTAGGTTTTTTATATTTTTTGGTACAATTGGTTGGTCGTTTCTTGGAAGAATTCTATGGTTTTAAGTTATACAAACACACACTATGCTTTGCTTATGCTTATATACAATTTTGGTTAATATATATCATGAAACATATGATTTGACTCTTGAACTTGTAATGGACTGTGATATTTTTGATCTGTTTCAGTGGTGAGTTTCATGAACACCTGGAACAAAAGTATGAACGTGACAAATTGATAGATTAGATGTACTTTGTCACCTCACTTATATTGAATAACCACTTGAATAATCTTTAGTTCCTTTAAACAAAAGCTTAACATTTCTTTGTGAATAGATGATCAACTTGTGAAAATTCGCGGGAATATAATGTCAGATTTTTTTTTTCACTTATATGATGAGATGAGTTGTATGTCAAGGTGATTTAATAACTACTAGCCATAAAAGATGTCTGAGATCAAGAGGTATGTTTGGAAATTTTTTATATTTATGAAGCTCTACTGACATTTTACAGAACTTCAAGACGTGACTTATACAACTCAGAATCGGAACAATCCGATGTGGAAGATTCATTACCAATATTGCCAAATATTGAATTTGATATAATAGAAAACCCAACTGATACAGAAAAAAATGGTGATAACGATGTGGAAATGGATGGATCTCAAGAGGAAGAAGATTTCGAATTCCCATTGTTTTCATTTGGGACAAGTACAGAGACTAAAAAAGAAGACGATAAGGAAGAAAAAAATGAACGTGGTAGAAGTGAAGTAAAACAAACAAATGTCATGAGAGTCACATTGAGATCACCGTCACCAGAGATAATAAATCAAGAAAGACCAAAAAGCTATTATTTTGCCGAATATAATGATCAAGATCGTGAGAATTTCACTAAAAGCGCCATATCAGGTGATGATGTATGGGCTCAAGCTCATACAAAAGTGATACCCTATGGTCCAGTTGGGAGAGTTTTGGATTTAAAGGAACACAATGCTAAAATCGAGAGAGAGCTGGCACAATCAAAGAAATCAAGACCTGGTAAGAAGAAAAGATTAGCTTCGATAAAGGGTAAAGAAACAAACAAGACAAAGGCCAAAATTCAAAAAGAGATTGATGCCAAAGCCAAGGCCAAGCTCATGAAGAAAATACACCACAAGAGAGGTGGGAAGAAGAACAAGAAGAAGGGTGCAAATGCCAATGCTAAACCAGCTGAGAAGCCAAAATATAGAACTGAATAAATCTGTGAAAGTTTATACATATTACGTAAACATATTTCCGCGAATCTCCGCGAATTGAACATCTCGAATAATGAACAACTAGATCAATAACATTGGAAACAAATCAACAAAGAGAATTGTAAGAATTCTTCAAATTTGAAGCCGTGAAAATGGATTTCATCGACTATGAAACATTCCAGAACAATGATACACTGTCATCAACTGGGAATGATGCGAGTTCATTACCAGAACCAGCACCACCATTGATTTTACCTATTAATTCAGATATAACAAATGGGTTCAAGAACTTGTCGCTATTGAAAGGACAGTTTTCCCTGGGGAAGACCGAAGATAAGAACACTATGGATAGAGACAATACCAGTGATATCAACATCACGAGCAAAACAGCGGAAAAATACGCAAAAGTATCATTAGATTTATTAAATTTACATCAAAATGGGACACATGAAAAAATGATATCTGATTTACCTGGTACAAAATCAGGTCAAGAGGATAAATTATCATCTCATTTTCAATCATCAAAAGGATCTAAACAGACATCAGTGTTAAGTGCCAAACTTTCAAAAGTCTTGAATACCTATGATAGTAACGATCCAAAATTACGTGATGCACTAAACTTATTACAATCCAAATCTATTATGGATATTGATCAATTGGTAAGGTCTGATTTATTAGGTTCCATTGCTAGAAGGAATTTTAGAAGTGAGATTGAAAATGATTTATTAAAACAACATTCAAATGTTTTGAAAGAGTTTCAACCAGTGGTAAACAAGATTGAAAGTATTGGTACTAAAATTGAAAATTTAAATAAAATCAACAATTCATTCACAAGTTTTGACAAACTGGACCCAAAATTAATGACTGAGATTGAGACATTATCTAAAAAGAGAAATTTGTTAATTTTACAAAAATCATTACTTTTAAATTTCAAGAAAAAATTCACATTGACTCAATATGAAGAACATGT
The DNA here is from genome assembly GCA_030582155.1 of Hansenula lynferdii. Lineage (NCBI taxonomy): Eukaryota > Fungi > Ascomycota > Saccharomycetes > Phaffomycetales > Wickerhamomycetaceae > Hansenula > Hansenula lynferdii. The sequence continues at coordinate 183,445 of JAKTWT010000009.1, forward strand.
CTTAATGAATGAAGATATCTCATTAGAATTTTTCCAAGTGCTGACCAAATGTAAGAGTATCCATTCAAACTGTTCAATTTTGTTAACTTTAGGGAATCAAAAGATTGGATTAAATATAATGAAAAAAATGGATAATTTTTTAAGACTTTCAAATCAAAGATTAACTTTTTACCTAGAACAAAAACTTTTTAAAAATTTAAATGAAGAATCACTTTCACAAGATCCAAAACAATTAAAATTTTTAAAAATTTCAATAGCTCATCTTTCTGATAATATTCAAGATTTTGATGAAATTATAAATAAATTGATTCAATTACGTTCCAAGACATTAGTGGATGAATTCTTATACCAATTAAATAATGCTGACTCTCAGGAAACACATGGATATAGACCTATTGTTCTCTCAGCACATGATCCATTGAGGTACATTGGTGATATATTAGCATATGTACATTCCATTGTGGTTAATGAAGTTGAATTTATGAGAATCATATTCTCCAAGCCACAACAAGGTGAAGAGATTGATGAAACTTCACAAATAGGTGCTTTGGATAATGAATCATTGATCAATGATACATTGGTTAAAATTATCAACTCATTAGCAAGACCTTTAAAAATTAGAATTGAACAAATCATAAGAAGTGAGAATAATCTTGATGTTATACAAAAAATTTTCAATTTATTAGACCTTTTCAAATTAATGTATGAAAAAATTTTAACTATGGATCATAAAAATGTTGCTATATTGGAAAATTTAAATTCATTAAAATCATTATCAGTGGAGAAAATATTTGGTATTATTAATCAAAAATTAACATTAATAAATCATGAGATCTCTTCATTAGATCATAATAGTATGGATGACTTACTTTTACCACCAGATTGGATCCGTGATTACTTATCAGATGTACTTATTTTATTTGAAGATGTAAACATTGGATCAGATGAAAAAATATTTAGTTTATCAGATGATGTTTCCAATAATTTACTTTCACTTATAGTGGATTCACCAATAAACAACTTGTCCAAATATGAAAAACTAATTAATGATTCAAGAAACTATAAAATTTTCAAATTAAACAGTATTGATTTAATTCAAACTAAAATTATAACCATCCCACAACTATCAATCAAATGTAATGAATTAAATGATCAAATCACACAATTGAAAGAAAATTTAACTCAACAACAATATGAATTATTATTACAAGATTCACAATTATCAATTCATCAACAATTAATTACATTAATTTTCCCTATTGAACAAATTGAAGTTGATGATGATTATGCAATGTATGCATCACTAGTAGAGAATAAATTATTTGGAATACCAAAATTACAAGAAATTGAAGCTAGATTACAAATTTTTTTACCAGTGGCATTAATTGAAATTCAACAATCATTATTTAAAATATCATCACCAATTTTAGCTAATGATATTATAACTGATAGTTCATTGAGATTTTTAAAACTTTATAAAGTTTTCTATAGAATTTTATTAGAACTTTATCCAGATACTAAAATTTTACAATGGAATACATTTGATGTTGCTACATTATTAGGTGTTGAAGAAGCATACAAGTCATTAGAATAAATATAAAATTTATACGTTAACAGAAGAATGATCTGGAACTTTACCACGACCATAGCCATCTTTCCCGTAATAATCCATTGGATAATAATTTTCATTCCACATTTTATCTTGTTTCATCATAACATTTGCCTCATATGGTGTTAATAATGGTTTATTAAAAGCATACCCCCAATCAATTGATAATCTTGGACATGCAACTTGAATAAATGCATCAATATCATCAAACATTGATAATTTTTGTGGGAAAATTTCTGAAAGAATAATTTTAACAACGGTTATACCTCTTGAATTTAATTTTGTTTCTATATCTTTTAATGTATTAACATTCCCCTGTCTCCCCAGGGCACCTAATATTAAACCAATTTTTTTAGCATTACTAGCAGTAGTTATAGCATCTTCACGTACTTTAATCATTTGCTTTTGGTCATAATATTCTCTTGTAAATTTTCTTGAATATGGATCATATCTATAAGCTGGAATTTCAGGGTTATGAATCATTGCACTTTCTAAATGAAATCTACCATCACCAACATAAATCATTGCATCAATTTCTTCTTTATCTAATCTTTCCGAAGTACAACCCAAAACTTCACCTTTCGATAATGGCATGATTTGTGGTGGGATTGTATAAATAGGTGTTTCTTCATCATTTGCTAATTTATCCTTTATTGAATGAATTGTTGGATTAAATTGAATAGTACCAAAAGTGGCAATTTTGGAACCTTTTGTGAAATTTCTTTTTATTGTTTTAATTAAATGAGATTCATCAATATTAATTGTAACAAAGATATAAAGTACTTTAATTAAAGTTATATCAATTGGAACAAGACATGAATGAGCATAATGAACAATAAAATCACAATTTAAAGATCTTGCGGTGAAATCATCAATACAACATGCACCATAAGAGACATCACCCATGACTATTGTCTCTACTTGACAAAATTGTTCCAATATATCAGAAATTACCAAAGAATAAATTAATAAACCTTCAGGCATTTGTAATGCAACTCTTTTAGCATTTTGTTTTCTTATATTCCAAACGGTTTTATGGATTTCGAAATTATAATTTGAAGGTAATAATTTGATAGCTTCGTTTAAATCTTTATCATCCAAGATATCTTGTGGAATTTGTGTCATAACTCTACCAACATGATTTTTTAATCTTGATGTTTTAACTAATGAACCATCAGCACTTGTAGCAGGTGTTCCTCTGTTTCCCACGAATCTCTTTCTAGGCACTCTCTTGAGCTCTTTCTTCTCTGGCATAGCAGCTGGTTGTGTTTGCACTTCAGTCATTTTTGTACTATGAAATCTGGCTTAGTAGGTATTAAGTTGTTGTATGATTTTTTATCTCATCTTATATTTTTTTTTTGTATTACGTAATATATTTTTTTCTCTTTAACTGAAATTTTTTGACAGATTTATAAACTTTACTTTATATATATTTTAAAATTAGTTAAGTTACAATGCTTACGCCTTTCTTCAGTTGTCACCAAGATGAAGAGTTTGTTTATATCGATATCAAAGTTAGCCATATCAGGTTTGATGCTCCTGGGGTGCAAATAATAGCTGAAAATGAATTATTTATTTTCTCACTAAGTCCATATTATCTAAGATTAAGATTTGATAAACCATTAATTGATGATGAAGAAAGATCCAATGCACATTATGAATCCAAAGAAGAGATGGTTAAAGTGAAGATACCGAAGTTGAATAAAGGTGAAGTGTTTGAAGATTTAGATTTACCACAAAAATTATTAGCAAGATCAAATGAAAAAATTGATAACCCATCACCAGTTATGGATACAAAGGATTTATTAGAAGAGATTGGTGTCAAGACTGATGCTGGGTTGATTAAAGAAGTTGATGCGGATTTACAAAAAGATGAACCGACTAGTAAAGGACCGTTAATTCAAGAGATTGGAGGAGATTCGAATGAATTACAGAAAACATTAGATGAAGGTACAGAATTTAATTGGGAGATTAATCAAGATTTACCTCAACTTTCAAATGAATTAAAGATTAAATATGGGTTTGATAATAGATATGATTCGATTATTGGAGTTTCCGTAACCAATGGGAATGATATTAATGAATTAGATGATCCAGAGCATACCAAACCAGAAGATCGTATTAAGGAAAGAATTTTAAAAGAAAATTTTAAATTTGATGCTGAGTATTATGCAGCTGATTATATGACTTCTAAATATAATGAAGATGATCCTGATTTATATTCTGAGATTAATGATTTATTAAAATGGGAAAATCCAATGATTGGATCTATGGATTTTACAAATGATGAAAATGATAAAATGTTACAATTACCTAAAAAGACATTTTTAATAACAAATCCTAAACCATTGTATTATACAATAATTTCATTATTATTTAGTTATTCATTTGAAGCAAGAGAAACCCAGGGGGAATTAGTATTGAATCTGCATGGACAATGGGGAAATTAACACCACAAATTGCCCTATTGGATCAACAGTTGGTATTTGAAGATTCTAATGTTTCAATTTTCAAAGCATTGGTGATCACGGGGATACGAAGAGCTCTGGCATTCCCATTACATAGACATTATGGACTCACGTTAGCTGCGTGGGCTGACGTGATTGGATTTTTAAAATCTGGTAAAAAGCCAGTTTTAAGGGCACTTTTAGCCCTGAGAGAGACATTTAGATTTCATGATATATATTATGCATATGATAAAGTGATCTTGGAAGATTTGATTAATTGGTTGATTAACGATCCAAGGGATAATGATTTTGTTTTCAAATCGTTAGCCGGGCAATTAGAAAGCACACTAGACGCGTTGAAAAAAGATGAAATTGTTTTCGAAACGTTGGACGATGAAGGTGATGTTGATACGTATCTCAGCATCCAAGAGATCGAGACGATTGCAGAGACAATGTATTTAGAAAGTAAGCAATAGACGTGTATAAGTGGTATATATGAACTGAAAAGATTAAGCAGAACTTAGGATATTATTTGCAAAATTTGGACCTGGACCCTTGGGAGTCTCTGATTCATGTTTGTCGTTTCTGTGTGGAGTTTCCTGGTTGGATTGTCTTTCCCATAGATAATTCTCAGATCTTGTTCTGGAATGGCCCTTTCGTCTAGACTGTTTCTTGTTATTATCCTCGTCTTCCTCCTCTATGGCAAATGTTGCGATTTCATCATTCCTGCTTCTCTTTTTCCCGGGGTTTTCATTAATGAATTGTAAAGAACCATTATTTGCATCTTGACCATTATTTGAGCTCAATATTGGTGGAACAGGTTGTGGTTCTGTGCTCAGAACACCCATCATGGACTGCTGCTGCTTGGGGACACCTTGTGCCAGCGAAGGTGAGTTCACCACGACGAGAGGAGCACTGGGTGAGTTGGAGGGCATCGACTGGTATCGCTTGTGCACTGGCGAAGAAGGGTAGCGGGCCCTGTCGAGCTGCTGGACGGCTGCTCTGCCGATCTTGGCTGGTGATAGTGGTCTGGAGAGCGATACTGGTGGTCCCAGGTTGTGCTGTTGTTGATATGCCGTGTAGAGAGGTCTTGGAGATGGAGGAACAGGTGGTTTCTGGTGGGACGCGAGTGTCTTGAGAGAGTCCTCGCTAACAGCCTCGCCAGCAAACACCATGGGTATCAGATACGCTGGGATGCCCACCTGGACACAGTGGTGCATGAGCTCAAGCGACCTGTTTCTGTTCTCGAGCCTGTAGTACTCCTGCTTGGTGATCTCCTTCTGCCTCTGGAGCTCGATGAGCTCCACCAGCGCAGCCTCAGAGTGCGGCCACTCCGTGCTGGAGCCCAGGCCCAGCAGCCTGGCGAGCTGTTCCGGGAGTTCCATGGTTGTGGGTTGTGCTGTGTAGAATTCACGGTGTAGTTTATATCTTCATTTATGTCTTGCCAATATGGGCTGGAAGGGCCACACACGTCAAGACCAAACGGGAAACCAGAGTGGCTGAATTGGGAAGAATATATATAGGAGATAGAATATAGAATATAGAGTATATAGTGTTAGAGAGAGGTGGTATATATTGCATTGGTAGTTATTAATTGATTACTATATACTATACTATTTATATCATGATACTATCTTCCACTCAACCCTACCTCTTGTAAATATAGTCACACCATCGCACACAACCGTTTCTCGAATAAAGATTATTCCACAGTAATTCCAACAAACCACTCTTCAACACACTCCTTGATGTTCAGAATTCACAGAATCACAGGGTTAAGGCTCAACAGAACACTCTCCACAATGCCACTGCCTTCCATCATCCAGAAGCACAGACCAGCCCAGTCTCCAGAAACAGACTACTCTACGCTGTCAAACTATAGGGATTTCAAAGTTGAAAACTCCAAATTGGACATTGAGATCCTGTTCAATGAGCAGAAAATTCAAGGTAGTGTCACTTATAACTTGGTTCCACAGAGCTCTACACCTAAAATCATCCTAGACACGAGTTTCATCAAGATCAACAAGATCTTTATCGATGAAAAGGAGACAACGGAGTACAAAATTAATGAAAGAGTCGAACCATTAGGTGCCGCTTTAGAAATCAACAATGACAACCAGGCCTCATTAGACTTGACAATCAACTTCGAAACAACAAGTGAATCCACAGCGTTACAATGGTTGAAAACTGAACAATCCACAACAGACGCCTCAGACTATGTTTTCACCCAATTAGAACCAATCCATGCTCGTTCATTATTCCCATCTTTTGACACTCCATCTGTTAAATCAACATTCATCACCACAATCAAATCCAAACATCCAGTGGTATTTTCAGGTTTACCAACCTCTAAAATATCAGACGACATTTATTCATTTGAACAGAAAATCCCCATCCCATCATATCTTATTGCAATTGCCTCTGGTAATATCACTTCTGCAAAAGCTGGTCCAAGATCAACAATCTATGCAGAACCTTTCCGCCTCCAAGATTCCATAAATGAATTTGAACAAGATTTAGAAAAATTTATTCAAATTGCAGAGGAAATTGTTACTCCATACATTTGGACAACTTATGATATCTTGATAAATCCTTCATCTTTTCCCTATGGTGGTATGGAAAACCCCAATATTACATTTGTAACACCAACTTTAATCTCCTATGATAAATCTCAAGTTGATGTTATAGCTCATGAATTAGCTCATAGTTGGAGTGGTAATAACGTTACAAATGCTTCATGGGAACATTTTTGGCTTAATGAAGGTTGGACCGTTTATTTAGAAAGAAGAATCACTGGGAAATTACATGGTGAAGCATTTAGACAATTTAGTTTCATTCAAGGTTGGAATGATTTAATTAATTCAATTGAATCTTTACCAAAATTTGAATATTCAAAATTAGTTCAAAATCTTGAAAGGGGTAAAATTGATCCAGATGCAACTTTTTCATCTGTACCATATGAAAAAGGTTCAAATTTTATTTATCATTTGGAAACAAAGTTGGGTGGTGTTGCTGAATTTGATCCTTTCATTAAATTTTATTTTACAAAATTTCAACAAAAATCAATTGATACTTATCAATTTATTGATTCATTATATGAATTTTATTCTCAAGATCAATCTAAAATTGATACATTAAACTCTATTGATTGGGAATTATGGTTATATACACCAGGTTTACCTCCAAGGGCAAATTTTGATACAACATTAGTTGATAATGTTTCTTCCTTAGTAAACCAATGGATTTCTAAAACCCAAGAGTTTACAAATCAATCTCAATTCCAAGAATATTTCCAAAATGATAAATTAATCAATTTATACAATGATTTTTCATCTCCACAAAAAATTTTATTTATTGATTCATTAATTGAAGCTTCACCACAAAAATCATTTTGGTTAGATAATAAAATCGCTTCAGATTCATTAATTTCAATCTATAAAGATTTACAAAAATCTCAAAATACTGAAATCATATTCCGTTGGTTTAAATTTAAAATCATTAGTGGTAAATCTCAATATTACCAAGATTTAGCAAATTGGTTAGGTACCGTTGGTAGAATGAAATATGTTAGACCAAGTTATAAATTATTAAATCAAGTGGATCATCAATTAGCTGTGGAGACATTCCATAAATATCAATCTTATTATCATCCAATTGCTGCAAATTTAGTTAAAAAGGATCTGGGTTTATAAGTTAAAGTATATTATATATTTCTGTCATTGTAGATCGTGTCAAAGATCTTTAAATTTCGCGACAGCTTGTTTTTTTTGTGAACACGAAACTGAATTTGAAATGAAAACAACTTGATCTGAACAATTACTAGAATTCTAAATTGTCAATTAATCCACCCTGATACATCATGAATCTTGCACAATTCTCAAATATTCCAGTATGTCATCCCCCTAGCTTGACTTTGAGAGTATACTAACACACCACAGTTTTCACAAGTTACTGAAAGATTCAGTATTGAAAGATTAAAAGTGAGTATCAATCATTACTATTAAGAACCCCATCACTAAACATTCTTCCAGTCCGAAGCTAGTTCCCTTCAATCAAAATTTTCCAATATCCGTCCTCCACAGGAATTTTTCGATGTCAAGAGATTATCAAAACCACAAACTTTTGGTGAAGTACAATCAAGAGTTTCTTATAATTTAAAATATTTCCAAACAAATTATTTTTTAATTATTACTGCACTAAGTGTTTATTCTTTATTAACAAATTTATTATTATTATTTGTTATTGTTTTCACTTTAGCTGGTGTTTTCGGTATAAGTAAATTACAAGGTGCTGATTTAGAATTAGGTCCATTAAAATTAACAAATTCTCAATTATACACTGGGTTATTAGTTATTTCTATTCCATTGGGGTTTTTAGCAAGTCCAATCTCTGCTATTTTATGGTTAATTGGTGCTTCATCTGTTAGTGTCTTATCTCATGCTTCATTTATGGAAAAACCAATTGAAACAGCTTTTGAAGAAGAATCTGTTTAAATTTATATAGATAACCTGAAAATATGTACATTATGAATAAACTTTTATTAACAATCCATACAACAATCTGTACAACAACATGCCTCTATCAAACAACAACAACATAAACATTTCCAAAAACTTGAACAACAACCATCTTGTCTTTGTGGTGGTGCTTGTTGAATATATATTGGTTGTTGTTGAGAATAATAACCTTGTGGTGGACCATACATTGGCTAAACGTTAGTCTAGGATTCAGATGCATAATTCCAATTAACTCACTTGTTGATATCTCATATTGATTAACTGTTGGTGTAGTTAAGTAACTATAGTAGATCGATCTTGATATATTCTGGAAAGATCAACTTTTATATACTTTTATCCACGGAATGTAATCATGGCCCTCGGGCTTAATAGCTAAGCCTTACATGTATGAAACATCATGTACAAAATTAACTTTACAACCTCAAAAACCGAAAACCAGTAACATAATCTATGGGTGGATTTTATGCAGATAGTCATAGAGGTCAAGGCGAAGGCATCTTTAGTTGTGATTGCTTACCATATTCTAAAGAGCTCATCGTTATATTTGGCTGTGCATGGCCACGAAATAACGATCATACTGATGCGCGCATGAAGATATAATTAGAACGTATAAACACAATCCATATAACACTCTACTTTATAGCCTGGAGTAGGTACATTTATTCTATCATCTTATATAGCACATATCAATTTAAACGAGTGTCTTTGAACGGGTTTTAACATTGGAATATGGATTTTTTCAATAACCATCTCCATAACCACCTCCACCACCATCCATTTCACCACAGATGGCACAACCTAAAGCTTCTAATAAACATCCACAAAGGAAAATTTTACAACATGTACCACAACATCCACTTTCTTTTTTTTGTGGAGGTTGTTGAGTATAAACAGGTTGAGGTTGTTGTTGATAATAACCTTGTGGTGGTGGACCTTGTTGATAATATCCACCTTGTTGAGGTGGTGGTTGTTGATATCCACCTTGTGGATATCCTTGACCATATCCTCCTTGTCCTTGCTATTCTATTGTTAATAAATTTGTACGTGGAAATTGTTGTTTAAATAACCGTTATTTTGACTTGGCAGAAATTGGTGTCAGCATAATCAGATTTCAATCTTATACTGGAAAAAAACTCGTTAAAATGCTTCCAATCGGTGATTATCGAGTTCCCAATCAGTCATCGAGTTACCACGGCTGAACAATATCACTCACCTGGTAGTATTGACTCATTTTATCTCAATATGCCTTCCAAAACACCAAATTCACCAAAAACTCACCGAGATCTCTTGCTTTATAAGTAAATCTTGAATCTTTTTGGACGCGAATTTCAGTTGCTTATGTAATTGATTATCTAATCCACACCAGCCAAAAGGGCTTCATAACCACATGAAATAAGCAATAAGCAACTGAAGATATCATTTTGACACTATTTAAAGTCTCGAGGTACCTAACTTTGTTCGTTGCTTTTTACAAAGTATAAACAATAGAATATTCAATTGACAATATGGGTTTCAACTACGCTCCACCAGATGCTCCTGAAAACACAGGTACTTTTGCTCCTCAACATGGGTATGCAGACCTCCAAGTTGACACACACAAGTTCAACGGGAAACCAGTGAGTATTTCACAGAGATACATTGAGCTCAATACTAACCCTTTAGACTCCACTAAATCCAACTACTCATCATGCTCCAAACAACTTTGAGAAATTCTCCAAGAATGAAAACACTAAAAAGGCTGGTAATTTCGTACTAGGGCATCTCAAGGGGTTTTTATTAAGTAAAATCTGTGGTTAATTTATATATCAATGAACAATTAAAATGTATTATATTAAATTCTATGTAACTAATCAGTTTGCCATTTACCAATTTTTTTATAATCATCATATAATGATCTATAATATGTACGACCAGAATTATCCAGTAGTGTACTAACAAGTACCAATTCATTTTGTGATAAGATATCAAAAATGTTGAAAATACCTGGTAATATAGCTTCTCTAACTTTTGAATCAAATGAAAATTTTAATGCTAAATGAATATATGATAATAATAAAACTGGTAAATGCTTTCTTAATGAACGTTTCACAATAGAAGTTGAAGTACTTAATGATGTCTCTTGTTTATCCTTATATGATGTAGGAGGTTCACAAAGATTTGATAAAACACGAGCAAATGATTCACCTGATAAAACAGATTTTTGTAAAATTTCATTATTTTCACCATGTCTTGCCAATACTGATAACAAGGATTTAAACAATCCCATAATGATATGATGACGATTTGATAAACGGAATCTTTGAAATAATAAAATTGTGGATAATGTTAATGTTATTGAACCATAAATCTCCTCACTAAAGTCATTATTACCTTGGTGTAAACTGTATGATGCCCTTGTCAATAATGTAAGAATTAATTCCAATGCATATTGATTAATTATCCATGTTTTTTCAACTAATGTAGTTCTAACAGCTTTAATAAAGATATCCAATGCTTGCCCATTAGCACTAATTTTGGTAAATTGTAATAAAACCGATGAGATACACTTAACGAAAAATTTCGATGAATCCTGTTCTTCACGTGAGAAATATTTCATATAAACAGACAATAACTCCAAAATTGGCAATGTATTCTCATCATCATCGTTATTTAATGAATATAACAAATGGATCAATGCCACTTGAAAATTATCATGAGATAATTTGGAAATAAGTAATCCAAAACCTTCAAGTATATTATCATTTGCAACACCAGATTTCCTCAACACAAGATAAAGAGCTTCAAAATATTGAACATTTGTAACATCTGCTTTCGAATATTTGGTTAATAACAAAAAGATATTAGCTTTAGCATCAACAGCATCTTCTGTCAATGTTTGACCAAATTTTTGTACAACAGGTTTCAAAAATTCGAAATCCTCCTGTGTTAAATCTAATTGATACAATGTTTTCAATAACCATGTGATCTCTTCATATTTCTTGCTTGGTTTTTCAATGAATGAATTCAACAATGTTTTGGAAACGTTGATAAATGATGATTGTAATTCAATAATATCTTCCTGTAAGGACCCACTATTAGACAATATAGTGAATGCAATGTAAACATCACTACTTAATTTACCATTTTTAACCTTTTTCAAAGATTTATTAGTCTCCTTGATGATATTTTGCACATACTCTTGACTGACTTGTTCTTTCAATTGTGAAGTATGATGATCCCATATTTTTTCAAAAATTGTTGATTTGGGGAGTATTTCAACTAATTTGAAAATTAATTTAATATCATTTTCAATCTTGGATTTAAATGTTGGTGTTTCTAAAATATGTTCCACTGTTTCCAAAATCCCTGATTCTTCGCCCTGACTGATAACAGTATCAATCAGATGATCTAATATCACTGGTTTGGTCTTTCTTGGATAACATTGTATTGGAATCTTATTCAAGATATCGATACTATGACTAGAACCCTTATCACCCAATGATTTACTAATGACATTGATCAAAGCCTCTGTGATTTTCGGCTGTTCAAATAACAAATCATTACTCAAAACTTCAGTAATTTCGTCATGTTGTAAAAATAATGACATGATATTCTCAATGTCTTTACTATTGAAAAGTTCATTAATTATAACAAACCATCTTGTGAAGATTGCTTCAAATACCGGTTGGGTATCTTTTGTGGTTTGAATAAATTTGATAAAGGCTTTTGCAATACCATCAATTTCAAATTGATGAATCTCTCTTATACGGAACAACAAGTAGAAATTATGTAACTTTGAAGGTTTGGAACTTTGATCAACAATATTTTGTAATTCCTCTTCTGACAAAATATCTTCATAAAGACACAACAATTGGTATTTCAATCTCCATAATGATTCATCATTTTGTTTGGTGTTCCAAATTGGTTTAAATAGCTCTTTGGATTGTTCAACTAATGTAACATCATTAGCCTTGAATAAACCTTGAATCACAGAATTTAATAAAACGATTTGTGCAGATTCAACATCCTTAGAGAATATCCCATCTGTGAATGTCTTCATTTGTGAAATTGATAAAACATGAATATTATCTGAGACAGCGTCAATAAATTCAGAGCTAGACCATAAGGAGCCAGAATTCTTGGAAATCACACCAGACCAAATATCAAAGAAATTGAGTAATTCTCTAGCTCTGATAAAACAGTGTAATAATTGTTTCCCCAAATCTAACCATATTTCACTTTTTTGTGCCTCTGATCCAACTAATATCTCACTTGCATGTTTGATACCAATTTCAATATCTAACTGTAGCACAGATAGTATAAGACCCCAGTTCTGTGTATTTTTGGAAAACTCCTTCACGACAATATCATCTAAAAATGTTTGTGACAAGGTTCTTTTCAATTTGGATAAATTCTCCAATAACTTATCAGTGATGTTTTGATGTTTCTCCGTGATCAATGTGAATAGCTTTTCCGCGGTGGTTATATCATCTTTGGAGATGTTATTTATTATTATGCTGAAATATAATACAAGACTCTCATCGGTTGGTTTGGCTGTAAGAAGGGTTTGCAAATTGGGTATCAAATTCTCCTTTTGCTCTCTGTTCAGTAGTACCGTCTTGGTTACAGATAATAGATGTAGATCTTCATGTTGTGTTGATGCTTGGTATTGTAAAATGACTGGTAGCGCTATGGATGTGAATTTGGAGATGTATTTTTTGTTCAGTTTCTCTGCATTGATTATATCAAGATAGAATAATGAGATGTCTTTCACTAAGTTCTCTTTTTGTTCCTCGTCTATTTCAGAAGAGTGTTGTATTAGTTGTAGATATCTTGCCAATATATCAACTGAGAATTCAAGAGTATTTGAGCTAGCGAGCGATGACAATCTAATCGAATTTATGATTTTATCAACAACAAATGCGAAGCTTGGACTGGTTATCTTAGACAACGCATGTGAAATTGCTTCCCCAAATTTAAAACTTTGAAACAATCTGTTTCTAAGCTTGAATTGTGTTTCCAATGCTAACCACGTACGATGGAAAAGTACCCATATTCCTTCGTTTTCTCTGAAATTTGAAGTTTTAGCGTCACTGAGCCTATCACAAAGAAGCTCAAACACAAAGTTCTCCCTATTGGGCAAATAAATGGCCAATTCCCCGTTTAAAAGCTCATTTGATACCTCAACTACCTTTTCTACTGATGTATCTTTCGATCTCAGAAACTTGGTGATCCCTTCAGCTGATCGTATCTGACGCTGTAAATTAGTACTAGCACTCACCAGAACAATCTCTTTCCAACCATACATACCATAGACATCCTAATGTCCTTCTTTGTCCTCTTTTCCCGCAACTGATCAACTTTTCACTTCTCGAGAGATGAGTTTCCTAAATAAATTTTTCTGCCATACAAATTTCAATTCCGGTGACTTTTTTGACCGGATCTCCGATTTTCAGCTTCAGAAAAATTAAACATCAAAACTTGTTTACATTTGAACTTGAGAAAAGCTCGAGATCCAATAAAAAGGTCAATTAAGGTGGTTTAATCACGTATTGCAGTGTTTTCGAAAGAGCTGCTCGTATATTGCCTTTGAATGATCTTGCCTCCAAAGCCATGCAATTCCACATTCATGAAGATAGATCAGGAGATTCAAAGATCAAAGATGTTGATCTGATGGATGAGACTTTTGATTTTGTTGACGATGACGAGGATGAAGAGATTGAAGAAGATCAACTGGATCAAGAACTGGATCCTGTCTCGAATGTTTTGCTTGAAAGATTCGAAGATGCTCCAATAGGCCACGGAGATGCAAAGAAATGGAGCCAAACATCAAGAATTTTGAAATTCAAATTGAACCCAAATGGTACAGATGGTGTAGGTTTTGTTTCCCAAGACCCCAGCTCTGATGTGGAGATCAAAGTCTATCCACAAGACTCAAATCTTTATCCAGCATCTATCCCACAATCAGATCAGTCATTAGCATACACAGAGTACATTTCTGGATTATACAGCATATATGAAGCCTTGGGAGATGAAAGATATTATTCCGTTGCAACAATTGGGTTGATTAAAAAAGACGCACAACGTGAACAAAACAAGGTCTTGAATGATGCATTCTCTTTAACCATAAAGGAATTGGAACTTTACATTGAACATAAACAAGCACAAAATGATTCAGATGCTAGTATATTTGAGCTTGAAGAATGTCTGTTTATATTGAACGCCTTCAAAGCTATATATTTTGCAGAATCGCATGAAGTGCAGCACTTACTATCACATTGGATCAATAGAGCCGATTCACAGCCAAGTATTGAATTAAACGAAGCAGTGATGCAATCAGAAACACCATATAAACACCCATATTTTTGGAAATTTATAAACCAATTGGTGATCAGAGGGCTATATCACAATGCTTCTGAAGCAATTAAGCATTCTGGTTATTCCGAATTAAATCTCACAGATTCTAACCTATTCAATCTTTTCACTGATGCTGAAAATCTTTTAGCAAATTACCCAGAACAATCAACTCCAGAAATTTTCAAACAATGGAAAAAGGCAGCAACAACTGCATCTTCCAATGCTTCAATAAGGAATACATCTAATACAGAGGTAACAAAGGGGATCAAGACTTTGTTGAACATTATATCGGGAAATAAATCCACTATTCTTGAAAATAGTGAAACTTGGTATGAGTCGCTAGTTGCCCTGTTATACTATCACATTCCATCTGTCGAATTAATAAATGAATATTTTGTGGAATCTTTGAAACATCATCAACCTGATAGAACAGTTGTTTGGGAAGTTGCAAGTGTGGATATTTTTGAAGGGAATTTCATTCAAGTACTAAGATCATTAAGTTCATTCAATAGCGCCACTGCAGCTTATATATCTGCATTATGTGAAGCTAAAGGTTTATTAAGAGGCTATTCATTGGATGAAGATGAAAATGGGAAATTATCGACAAATTATCTATTAGATCAAGAAGATCTTTTCTCCACTAGAAATGTTTCTGAATTTTTACTTCATGGTCATGCTTTAGATTGTCTTGCTATTGAAAGATTAATACCTGTTGGTATTGGTCTATTGGCATTATCAAGAAATCCAACAGCAAGAAGTGTAATTGCTGAATATTTACCAAAATATAATTTTAAGACTAATGATGATATTGAATGGGCTTTGACAATTTGTGCTAAATTGAAACTACCACAAATTGCTCATGTGATTTTCAGAATCGCTGCACAAAGATCATTAAATGATGGATTATTACTTGAAGCATTAACTTTATTTGCCCGTGCCGGTGAAGTAAACTATGTTAAATATCATACATGGTTAATTTTTGAAAAATCCTTAATCTTGGGTGAACCAATTGATGATATAATTATCAATGCAGTTGTGGATGATAGTATTGTCATTGAAGATGTTGATCCTGAAACATTGAAATTATCACCAATATTACGTCAATTTTTGGCACCATATGCTATATTATATCAATTTTGGAAACTGAAAAAATCAGGTTCATTAAGTCAAGCATTACAAAGATTAATTTCATTATTAAAATTCCCACATTTACCATCAAGATTATTTGGTTTATTAATTGCACAAATTTTACCATTCATTATATTTTTAACACCTCCAAAAGTCTTATTAAAGAAAGATCTTTTAACTGTTGTGAAAGTTTTGGATAAATTTGATGCTACAATTATAAATAAAAATGATAAGCAATCCAACAAGATACAATTCGATGCTGATCAACTATACAAGATCTCAATAGATGAAACCAAGTTGGAGAATAAACCTTCCAATTATTGGGTTAATCAATTGAAAGAGACAGAAATTAGTGCACCAACAGATTTTTATAATTTGTTGAGATTAGTTAGAAGAAATCTTGCAGTGGAAATTGGTAGATCATTTTTAGAAGAAAGTTATTAAAGACTACATTAGTATAAGGCATTTTCTATAGTTAATAATTCACAGTAAATTTATTTTTCTTGGAATTTCCGAGTGATATAAAAAAATAGTAGTTTCACAGACGTGCTTGCACGCAATTTTAATTTGATAAAATTATGTTCCCCTTTCTATGATAATTGTGTTGTGAGTTGAAGAGTTTTTTTGTTTTTCATTGATAGAATCTTTTATGTTTAACAGACGACATCTTGAGTAGCACGAGAGTTTAACAATAGAGCAACAATTAAACCATAAAGACCTAAAACTTCAGCGAAAATTAAAATCAAAATCATACCAACGAATAATCTTGGTTGTTGAGCAGTACCACGAACACCAGCATCACCAACGATACCAATGGCGAAACCAGCAGCTAAACCTGATAAACCAACAGATAAACCAGCACCTAATTGGATGAACCCAGTGTATAAAGCTTGTTTTTGTTTTAAAGAATCAGAAACTAAAACAGAAACAACTAAACCATAAATGGCAATAATACCAGCCATAATGACTGGAACAATGTTTTTAACTAATAGATCTGGTCTTAAAACAGAAGTGGCACAGATACCAACACCTGATTTAGCAGTACCATAAGCAGCACCAAAACAGGTGAAGACAATAGCAGCGGCACAACCTATAGAACCAAAGAATGGAGCGTAAACTGGACTAAAAAGAGAAAAGAGTTAGTATTGAAACATCTAATTGGTACTTTGTTGTGGTGGATTTGCATTCATTGTCGAGGAAATCTCATATCAAGTGCGCCCTTATTGTCATTTTCCTTATCTATAAAGACAAAAACATTGTCAAATACGGTGATATTTCAACAGTCTCCACTGAAATGAATCAAAACCTATTCAGCCAAGCTGAATTGATCCGAGTCTCACCCCCAATTGTCCACAATCAGTGATTCCACACTCATCAGATCTCAATCATTCCAAGGGAATTCCATCAGTCTTGACACGTTCAGCACATTTCCTCGACTTCCAACCCAGTTAAACCCACCACAGCAGCATCAATTCAACACTTACCAAAGATCAGACATGACGATATGCAAATATAGACGTTTCTTGAATCAAAAAGTAGCAAGAATCCGGGAACTCAAAAGTTGATAACACTTAGTTTATGTACCATGAAATCCTCTCAAGGAAAAATTGGCCATTGGGTTTTGGAAAGGAGAAAGGCTGCCACAAATGGTCGCGAAACCGCGAATTTTACCCGGTAGTTGAGCTCTTTACGGAACTCTGCGGACTTTTAGGTGATACTAGCTACTAAATCTGGTTGCAGTGAGCTGAATAGTGTTGTTGAGTTTAATTATATACAAAACATCGCTTTGTGTGCAGTTTTTAATCACTTTAATAGCATGAATCACCTTGACTTCCTGATTCGGTAATGATTGTGCACAATCTGCACATTTTGACCGGGTCACAAACAGTCACGTGACTCTGTAGAAAAATTTCTATTGCAAAATTTTATACATAGAAAAAAAAAAAATCCAAGCGATGCCCTTCTAAACTGTTACATCTTTCCCTTCTTTAGATCAATTTCTCATTAGAGGCGAGCTATCTTAAATTTATTACCAGTGCTGTTTGTTACTTTGCAAGGAACCTCTTCTTCACAACAACCAGAAACAAATTATAATCCTACAACGTTTTCCCAAACAAGTTTATTAAATCAAATTTAAAAATGTCTGCTCCAAATCCAAAAGCTTTCCCATTAGCTGATGCTGCTTTAACTCAACAAATCCTTGATGTTGCTCAACAATCTCAAAACTTGAGACAATTGAAAAAAGGTGCTAATGAAGCTACCAAAACTTTAAACAGAGGTATCTCTGAATTCATCATCATGGCCGCTGACACTGAACCAATTGAAATTTTATTACATTTACCTTTATTATGTGAAGATAAAAACGTTCCATACGTTTTCGTCCCATCTAAAACTGCTTTAGGTAGAGCTTGTGGTGTTTCAAGACCAGTTATCGCTGCTTCAATCACCACTAACGAAGGTTCAACTTTGAAAAATCAAATTTACGCTGTTAAAGATAAGATTGAAACTTTACTTATCTAAGTGGATTTTCAAAATGGTTTACATTGTATATTACAACTAAAAAAATAAACTCAATTTTCAGCACTTTAAATCATTATCTGTAGTTTCTCATAAAAGTGTACATTTTTCTGAGATCAGCTTTCCACAAATACTTTGAGAATCGTACTTCTTGATCAAATCTCCATAAATAACACTAATTCCACCATCATCGGTTCCTTCAAGTTTTTTATATTTCTCAAACTCGTCATTTGGATTTGAATTTGGACCTATCAATACAGGATGCTTGGTATTTATTATTGAAGTTTGACTCTTCTCCAATATAGATATAAATTCAGGATCAAACACCAAACTTAATAAATAGATACCACCATTAACAGATCCCAAGACAAATGTTGGTATAACATCATCTATTTCATCAAAACTTTCACCATCTATCAGTCTTAACATTTTTTCCGATGTCAATCCATTCCTATCAATAGCCTTTATACAATTAATTTGATCGTTCAAGTTGAAATCTGCAAACGGATTACTGAATTCGCCCACTGGAAATTGAGCCCTTATGTTTTTCAATGAATCAGCCGTGATACAAATACCTGCAAAAGTTTCAATTGCTGTCAACATGTGAACATTATCTATCTCTTTAAAACTTTCTTCAAATTTAAAGATGAATTTCTCTTCACCAATGTCCTCTTTCACTTTCATTTCTAATCGTGATATACCTTGGATCAAGTCCCCCACTATAACATCACCACCTATAGATTTAATATGAGATGTAAAATATCTTGTTCGATATGAATCAGATATCCTGCTCAATGTGAAAAGTGAATCGGCAACAGAATATTCAACTTTATAAGCAATAATTTCATCACCTGCACCGATAATTATTCTATTTGCATGATTTGTTAAACTTTGGAAAGATGTACGTGTCTTGGGGCATGAACATTGATATTCAATTTGACCAAATTCATCCACAGAGAAAAGCATCAAGGGTGAACCATAATCATCCTGAGAATGATATGAACATGAAATCACAAAACATTGAGATAAAATATTTTCCATTGCATGACCAATATTATCTTCTTCATATGTATCAATTAGTTCTTTATAATATTTGGTGTTTACTGCATCTGTAATCTCAATTCCATCTTCTAATGTAAATTTTGACTTGGTCTTAAAACTATTATTATCAATAACGTGTAATTCACTTTTCCAACCCTCTTCCCCCGTTGTTTTATTAATTTTAGTAGTGTTCATCACAAACAGACTTAGATGTAGAAAATTTTTAAATTTGACAGCTTTCCTAACTAACATTGGAATAAAAGTATCATTCTTCAATGTTTCCAGTGAATTCTCCACTGATAGTTCTTGGATCTCAAAATCAACAAAGGATATAATACTGTCTTTCTTTACATCATACACCAAGCACAATGGAACATCTATATTTAGATAACCCCTATTAGAAACTTCACCATTCTCTGAATCCAATTCTATTTTAACAATATTCTCTGAATTATAAGCCAAGATCGAGTTCCCCTTATAATCAGCAACAGTCACTGGACTGGATCCAATTTTAATAGCAGTTGAATCATCACCATTATAAATGTTAACATTACCTTCTGCATCTCCAGAGATATATGTAACCAGTGATTCTAATTTCTTCACTAATACTGAATTGACAGTCAATGTCGATTTTTTTAAAAATTTCTTGATCCCATCGACAATGATTTCAATAGATCCATCCCAATGACCCACCAAAATATGAGTCTTCTTATTCTCTATCAACGAGTGAACAGCTGATACGTCATCCGCAATTTGATATTTATCATTTTTGTACACTAATGACTTCCCTGTGGCATAAACTGGAACAGAATTTTTCAAAAAACAGCCCGATGTGATCTCAGCACTTTCGATTAATTTACCATCAATATAAATTCCCTTTTCAGTAATCACAGATAGTTGACCTTTGAAAAAGATCATATCCAATACGTCACCATCAACATCTTCTAGACCATGATACTGATGTACTTGTACATATTTCCCAAATTGCCGCTTTAGGATATGTAATCCTTCTAATGTTCCAATAACGATTGTATCTTCCAAACTCCAAATCTTAGAAGCTGTTTTTATATCGGGGAATTTGCCCATTAATTGAGGTTTTGTTGCATACCCTGAAAACTCAGTCTTTATATATCCATGGTGTAGATCAAATCCACCACAAAGTTGAATCTTGGGCAGTGTAGTACCCGATATGTTAAAGTCCATAATAGGAGGAGTCAATGATGATTTTTGTAATGATTTGAATTTAGATGAAGTGATATCCAACTGAATGAGCTCCAATGAAGATGAATTTTTAGAAATCACAAGTTTGTGGTCAATTGGAGATAATATTTTTGCTGCATTGAAATTCCCTTTCAATTTATGCAAAGTCCAAGAATTCACATACATTTCACCTGTTGTGATGTCCTGTTGCGTTTTCAAAGTAGAGATATATAACTCATTGGTTTCTGTTGATACTAGTATATTTGTCTCATATTCACTTGAGGATATAACAATTATAGATGAAGCATCCCAGCTTGAGCCCAACGGCAATGTTTTCTTCACATGGGATTGTTTCCCATTGACTATTTGAAGTGTTGAGTTGTCAGAAGAATTGGTTTCATTTGTAAGTCCAATATTATTGTAAGAAGGTGAAACGACAAGTACAAGACCAGTCTTTGAAGCTAGGAATGACCCAAGTTTATCTCTCAGTATTATTGGCTTTACAGCTTCTGAAAGTTGTACATTTGTCAAAAATTTCATCTTTTCCTGTTCAAATTTGAATGTTTTCAAGTAGTAGTGGAATAAATCATCACGATATAGAACTGTTGTATAAAGTTCCGATTCATCATCACCAATTAATGAAAGTCTTTCTACCAACATGGGTATTTTAGCTTCTCTATTGTGTTTCGGGAATGAAGATACAATAGGTTTCCGTACCAGCTGCTGCTTCCTTTTCTTCTGTGACTTATATGACTCCAAGTCTAGTCTTGCCAGTTTTGGATCAATCCAGAATGACACCAGCAAACCTTCTATCGTGTATAGCACAATCAAGTTATTATAGGGGCTCACATCCAAGGTTCCTGGCTGTATGGATAGATAGACCTCCACGTCTTTCAGTTTAAATTCCTCTAGGACGTAAGCCTTCTGTAAAGACTCGAGACCTGCAATGATCAGCTTATTGGATTCCGTTGCAATCACAAAGAACACTCTATCATCGAACAGCGTTATCGTTTTCACGTCCAGGACGTGGTCGTAAAGATTGACTTGGCCTTGTAATTTCAGCTGATTATCATGTTCATGTGAGTAGATCTCTAGCACATTAGCCTTTGCAATCACCACATACTCTGTATTCCCCAGGAGCTTTGCCTTGAATATCGCCACGGTCTCGTGCGGTTCTGAAATTGTATTCAGCACAAATCGCATTTCATATCAGCTGGGGTTCATATTTCACAATCCCATTAATCTGGGGGTTATATTTCTTTTGGAAATTTTTCAAAGGTACCAGATACTATAGACCTCATGAAGTTGATCTTGATTCTCTATTTAAAGAAATTGAGAATAATCCAGAAGATCCAGAGCCAAAGCTGAAAGGATGGAAATGGTTGACATTGCTTTGGTCTTGATTAAAATTTTCTTTACATAGAACAAGAATGAACCTTTTATATTTGTGCTGAACACATGTAGCTGTACTTTTGAGTCCGCTTATATCCGTCTTTCATTTTCGTGATAAAAAACAGGTGCCTCAACTTTTAGATTCACAATACTATGTCCAAAAGACCTGCATACAACTTTATCAGCGATTCCTTTTAAATCCTCAGAGTCGCTTATAATGAACTTTGTAAAAGCCCGTTAAATACCCCAGATGTTCTTTTTACCATTGAGTTGCACTTAAAGTGCCGTAAACTTCATAAAGATGCCATCCAAGTCAGACGCCACACTCCACAATTTGCAAAGATGCCCAAACAATGAACAACGGGTCGGATCATCGAGAAACTTTAAACTTATTTAAGCTCATTGGGATAAAGTATAAAGTTTAAACGTTTTGACACATTTTGTTCTGATCTTTGATCGATATTTCGCAAGATAGATAACTATGGGTGCTGATAAAGATGAAACCAACACAAGGGTATATGAATCTAAAGAAGTTGACTCTATAAATTTTGGCCAGAATAGTCATGATGATGCTGAAAAAGGTGAACTTAATATCAATACTTCAAATGGATCCCAAGAGGAGCCCGAATCAGATGGATCATCGGTGTTTGGTATAGATCGTAATAAATTAACACCAGCATTAAAACAACGTCATTTACAAATGCTTGCACTGGTTATTGTTTTCGGTACGGGGATTTTTCTTTCTAGTGGTGGTGTTTTGGCAACAACCGGTCCAGCAGGTATGTTTATCGCATATGGTATTGTTGCAATTATTGTTGGGTTGAATCAAGTTGCATTGGCAGAAGTAGCTGCCTTGATGCCCGTTACATCTGCTACTGTACGTCATTTGGAACAATTTGTTGATCCAGCTTTGGGATTTGCTGTGGGTTGGATCTATGTCTATACCTATATAATTCCTGGTGAGGTCAGTGCTGCTGCAATTATTGTATCGTATTGGACAGATATAAACCAAGCTGTGTGGATCACTGTGATTATTGCTTTGGTCATTGCTGTTAACTCATACAGTGTGAGGTTCTATGGTGAAGTTGAGTTTATATTTGCAATGATCAAAATCACCTTAATTATTGGTCTTATCATTGTGTCTATTGTGATTACCGCTGGTGGTGGACCAAATCATAAATCTATTGGCTTTGAATACTGGAAAAATCCAGGTCCATTCAGTGAATATATAACAACTGGATCTTTGGGGAGATTTGCAGGATTTTGGAAGGCATTGACAGTTGTCGTTTATTCATATGGTAGTGTGCAAACTGTACCAAACTTAGCTGCAGAGGTTAAAAATCCTAGAAGAACGGTATTTACTGCATGTAAAAGAGTGTTTTTCAGAGTCAGTATTTTGATGATGTTGACTGTATTCTGTTTGACATTAATTGTTGCCTCAAATGATCCAGCTATTGCAAATTCTTCAGGTAATGCTAGTTCTTCACCATTTGTTGTTGCCATGAAAAATGCCAAAATTAAAGTCCTACCACATATTGTCAATGCAGCTGTGCTCACTTCAGCTTTCAGTGCAGCCAATGCCTCTGTGGTGAATAGTTCAAGAACATTGTTTGCTCTAGCTGTGAAACATCAAGCCCCAAGGATTTTCCTCAAAACAAACAGATTTGGTCTTCCATGGGTTGCTAGTCTTTTCACTTTTGCATTTTTACCATTGGCATATATGAATGTATCTAAAGGTGCTGCTAATGTCTTTGGTTGGTTTCAAGCATTAGGTTCTGCTAATCTTTTGTTAGGATGGACTTTGATTTCAGCTAATCATATTCATCTTAGAAGAGCCATGAGAGCCCAGGGTATACCAAAAAGTAAACTCCCTCATACAATAAGATTGTCTACACCTGCTGCTTGGATTTCAGGGCTTGCATCATTTTTATTACTAATTACTGGTGGGTTTAAAAATTTTATTCATGGTCATTTTGCCATTGCAGATTTCTTTAGTGCTTATTTTGTCCTACCTTTATTCACATGTTTATATGTGTTTTGGAAATTTTTCAAAAAGACAAGATACCTAAGACCACAAGAGGTGCAGTTAGACGCATTATTTAAAGATGTTGAAGAAAATCCAGAGGATCCAGAACCAAAATTGAGAGGTTGGAGAATCCTAACGTTATTGTGGTCTTGAAGAAATGAAATGTTTTTTGTTCATTCGAGCACTGTAGAAATTCCATACAAGTTACCGATGCCGTTTACACCCTTTTGTTATATTGTTAGTTGATAGACATCAAAGAAGAAAAGAAAAATGTTGAAGATCTCGGCTGATAGTAGTTATATATTACACTATTGAGCTAGATCCAAAAGGAGAACGTGGAGAGATCACATCGAGATCTGCTTAAGGTCAAAGCTTTCATTTATGATTGTTCAAAGTAAAAAAAGGCGCTTATTTCCGTGTTTATCTCGTATACTAATTACAAGATGTTTGACATATATAAGAATCGATAAATCATGACTATACATGATCTGTCTCCATATTAGTATACCAGTACTTTTCATGGATCAAATTAATGAAAATTGAGTTTATTCCAAGTCCATAATAGATTATCATATATAACCACTATAGGGTGCTCAATATCTAGGTTCCCCTTACATATGGTTACAAATTGTGAAATAATAAAAATCTCCACCAAAAGCTTTGTGGATCTCAGCACAAATTTTTGAATTATTTCCATAGTATGATGTATATCGGATATCAAAACAATAAATTTTAAAATTTAACAGAGCTTTGGGGAAGCTTCAATATTTTCTGTATATAAATTCAGAGGAAAAATTGAGATATGTTTGAGGCTTGGTTCTTTGTTTTAAAACCACCGTGGATCTTCGTCTGACTCTTCGTCTGACTCTTCTTCCTCTCTATGTCCATTGAAGTTTTCCATTTTTTCTTCCCATTGTTCCATAAGTCCATTATTGAATATATTGTCTAGCCCCTCATATGCATCTGTACTCACAGTTTCCAATTCTGGGTCATACTTATCTTTAAATCTTATTGCTTTCTGCTCAGAATTCATCCCCAATCCACTTTCAAATTCACTGATGACACCTGAAATTCGAGAGAAAAAATGATTAAATTCGCGTAAGTTTGGAAGTGGTGTATTGATAATGATAGAAGGTAGGCTCGAAATTCTATAATCATAGCACAAATTTAGTGAAATTAGTTTTTCAAGGTTTTCAACCACAAAAAGTTTCAATTCTGTATCAGGGAGTAATATCCTCTGTAATTTAGGAAAATTCATACCCGTAATGTGAAGCTCATCAAGTTGAAATCCGCAAATGAAAAGTTCCTCCAAGTTTGGTGCTTGGAAATCTTCAATAAATTGAAGCGAATTTATAGACCCACGGTGTCTTTCTATATGCAAAACTTTCAACTTTTGAAAAATGCAATTTTGTATTGTTAATTTTGCAGATCCAGAAAATCCCAAAAACATTGTTTCAATATTTGAATGATGTAAATCTTCAATTTGAAAATACCCGTTATTTATATCTTCAACCACTATGTTTTTGAGATTAGGATGACAGTTTGATAAATACCATGGTATGTTGACCAAATTGTAAGCATTACTTATCACCAAGGTCTCCAAATGGAAAGCATGTGAAAAAAGAGGAAACGTATACTCGTCCCCTAAATTAATTTGAACTTTTCGAAGTCTGGGAAATGGGTTGTCATATATAAGGATAGGCCATTTACTATATAGACTGAGCCCTAGTACCTCAATGTCTTCTGTAAAAAAATTGTGAATAGCCTTGCTAAATTCAATAAGAACCACTTCTTTTGATGATATAGACTTTTTAAGGTTCAATGATACGTTATGACTTTTCATAACAGTTCTTTGTAAGTTTAACATTCTTGAGTTTTTCATTTCAAGCTCACCTGATACCATGAAATTTTCAAGAATTGGGAAATCTGTATCTCTAATTATACATTTACCTTCATTCAACATTGTGAAATCTTTGAGTTCGGGAAACCTGCAATCAGCAATGAGAATTGAGCCACCATTATCAACTAAGTATTTTTCAGTTTTTTCAAGTCTCAACAACTTGAGGCATGGGAAATTGCACTTAGAAATAAACAGCTTATCAAAACACCCTAAAAGCTCAAGTTTTTCCAAATTTTGAAATTCTGTGTTCAGCTTTAAATTCGAAACGCCATCAATTTTCAAACTTTCTATATGCTGGCTGATTTTATCTTCAATTAACCGAAGTGTCAGATTATTAGATGAATTAACCATATCTAGATGTATGAGTTTCCCAAGATCTATTAGATCCGTTTTGGTCGAGCGTAAATAATAATCTTCAAGTATTTTAAGATTTGGGAATTCAATCTTTTCAGGATATACAACATTGGTGCTAGCCCAGTTGAATTTCTCCACTGCTGGAATCGAAATCAAACTGAAGTATTCATGGTATGTCAGAAATGGTTGAACATCAATGAATGGCTCTTCATCATTAAGAACCAAAATTTTTTTGTTTTGAGAATTAGCAACCCAGCTCGCCATCTTCCCAATCCTATTGAGATCAGTCCCTTCATACAGCTCTATAGTTCCACTCTTTATGATATCATTCCCCAAATTATCAGCAAAAAGACGAGATTCGAAAGGGATATTGTTCAAATATTTCACCTCTTTAGTTTCCGTTACCAAACAAATCAGTTCACCTAATCTTTCACTTATTGATGTAATTGAACACAAATTATTGATGTCCCGCCATGATATACTTTCCAATACTTTAATGAGTATTTCATTAGGTAGATCCACCAGAGCCGCCATTGTTTATCAGCTTTCAAGTTGATATCAACCTGTTCAAACAAATCTTTGTTTACAATTTATTTTATTGTGTGGCTCGACTCAAAAATATTAAACTTTCAAATACAAAACATGGAAATAAATAAATAGAGATTAAACTAAACAGTGTCTTAAAATCATCGGACCGGATAACTCGAATATCGAACTATCGACCTATGCTTCGAGCCACATGAGCTAACAATATACTGGAATCCATCAAAATACAACGGTTCGAATGGCTATTGCAATATCAAGCCGTTCGCCATTGGGAATTATAGCTCTTTCTAGGGAAATTGGATCATAATACTGTGGTTATTGGCTTGATAACCAAATGGCGAAATGTGCTGCCTGTGGTGAAATGTGGTACGCTGATATTATCATGATAATGCATAACATTTGGCTGTATTCTGAAGAATTTTCAAAACCTGAGAATAGCTGTGGCACAGCTGATAAGACAAATTGTGGGAATACACAGTATGAAAATCAGACAAAGTCACAAGTAATCAATCCGTAAATGACTGCAACAGGAAGCGATTGGGGGATCACAATGATCTCCTTTGGCTGCTAGTCATTTGCGATAACTGTGGAAAATCATTCGGGATCATATATAAAGCCAAGAAAGTCCATTGATGGTTTGGTGATTATTTGATAAATCCATATTATCTTGGCTTCGGACTTTTAAAGTGGGTACGATGTCACCTACAGGGGAAGATAGAGTAAAGAAAGTGACAAAAGACTCCGCCAAGAGTGATGTTGTGGATATTGTCGTTGATGAAAACAGTTCTGGTGATGAAACTTCATTAGTGAAAGGTGGGTTCGATGAATATCAAATTCCATTCAAGCAAAGATGGAAATTATTTTGGACTTTAAAACATCCAAGAGGTGCTAAAGAGAAAAGAAGAAGATTTTTTTGGACCCCACCAGGTCAATCCAAATATGAAACTAAGCTAGTTTTCAAATTGGATTGTATCATTTTGTCATATGTTTGTGTCAGTTTCTTCATTAGATACTTGGATCAGTCAAATGTTGCAAATGCTTATGTGTCTGGTATGAAGGAAGATCTAAATCTACATGGAACAATGTATAATTGGCTAGGAAACTCTTTTTATCTGGCATACTGAATCGTTGGATTACCTTTAACAATTCTTATCACAAGAGTTAAACCTCACATTTTATTACCATTGTTAGAGGTTCTTTGGGCTTTGATGTGTTTACTTGTTATTACATGTAAAAACTTCAAGACGTTGATGGTGGTTAGAACTATTCAAGGTGCTCTTGAAGGAGGATGTTTCCCGATTTTACATTACATCTTGGGGAGTTGGTATACACAGAACGAGTTGAGCTCAAGAACTGCATTGTTCATTGCATCTGGGGCTATTGGTACTATGTTTGGTGGGTATATTCAATCAGGGGTTTACAAGACACTAAACGGTAAAGCAGGTTTACCTGGATGGAGATGGATCTTTGTTATTGACTTTGTTATAACAATTCCTGTTGCGGTCTTTGGTTATTTCTTCATTCCAGATTCCCCTGATATGGCAAAACCTTCAAGACTCTTATCTCAAGAAGATTTAGATTTTTGCAAAGAGCGTGTGAGAGTTGTGAAAAGAGTTGATAACGGTAATAAATTTGACTTTAATGTTGTGAAAAAGCTGTTGACATCATGGCAATTTTATGCTTTTGTCATATACTACTCTGTGGGTCATCTACCAGAAAGTGCCTCTTCTTATTGGGCCATTGTTTTGAAATCACAAGGTTATGATGTGTACAAGAGAAATAATATCCCAACCATTAAATCTGCTGTTGATGTTGTGTCTTGTTTATTAGGAGGTTTCTACGTTGATATGAATGGGAGATATTGGGATGGTGTTGCCTTAGTTCACATAGTTTGGCTTATAGGTATAGCAATTTTAGTGAAATGGGATGTTCCAAGAGCTGCTCAGTTTTTAGGATATGCTTTAACTGGTGTATCTGGTTGTGTATCCACGTTATGTTGTTCATGGGCAAATGAGATGACCAGGGAAGATAATCAATTGAGAGCAAGTGTTTTGGGAGCTTTAAACTTGATTAATATCGGACCATCCATTGCATTATCAACAGTCGCATTCAATACCGATTATGCACCAAAGTTTGAATACGGTACAAGAATTTGCTTGGGTATATTGTGTATAAGTTTCCTTTGGGGGTTTGTCATTCTATTATTTGATAGATATCAAAGAAGAAAAAGAGATTATATCGAAGATCAAGCTGCACTTGGTCATGGTGATTCATTCGATACTCAGGAACCAAAAGTGGAAAATGTACAGGCTTAAATCCACACAATATGATTTTTAAAGATTTTGTATAGGCGTTAAAACGAAGGCGCGTATTTCCGGAGATTTTTCATTAGAACGTACTAACAAAGAAAAACAATATGAACGAATTTTCGACTCCTACACGTTTAATCACCATCTTAATTAATGTTATTGGTTCTATGATAAAACCCCTTGAACTAGCACTGACATAGCAAAATTGGGCCATTGTGACGTTGATGATTAAACTTCTGTTCAAACTCCAACACTCTTCTTCATCAGAAGGTACACACAAGGTCAGATTTCATCAAATTCATCAAGAACATCACCACAGGAACTACCTCTGTATTCTCTCTCAAGCTCACATTTTGGGTGATGATATCATTGAACTATTCTTCATGTTGTTCTTCAGTTATTGCTTCAATTGATATCATAATTCTTTATGATGTAATGTCAAAGACTGATTGATCTTGGGCATTCATCCCAAATAATGTAGATAGTACAATATCATATCATTTAACCATATAAATCATCAATTTTTATAAGCGATTGTCTGACTTGTTGTTTGTAATTGTGGCGAAGGTCATAATCTAATTCATAGTCTGTATCGAGGTCTTTGAACACCTTGGAAGCATCTAGACAAAACATTATAAGATCGAAAGTGTAACTGACAGCAAGGTCTTCATGATACGAAGTGAACCTTTTTCTATTTTTAGGCCAGACGGTGATTCTCTCGATGTAAGCGAAAGCATATCTCGAAGCCACATATACCAAATTCTTGTGGAACAAGTCTTTTGAAAAAGTGAGTAACAAGTAAATCTTTAAATTTACAATCTCTTTATTAGTTCCCGAATATATCCATTCGATATCACCAGGCATACGGAAAGTAGGGTACTTATCAGTCTCTTTTGCAGAAGTCCCAGTTGAAGACTTGCTTTGCTTTTGCTCAAATACACTTTGTGACTTGTTCCTTATATCATCCATTTCACAAGTGTGATTTAGTTGTGAATCATCTATCTTAAGCGACAATAAAAGTGTCAGAGGATTTTGCATTGATACAAACAACATTTGGTTGCAAAATAGGCAACTGTAATGCACTTCCAACGTTGATGTATCAGATTTTTCTCCAGACGTTTTTTGTGAGCTTTTTTCTTCAAACATGATACCTTTTAAAACGAAAAAAAATAGGAAAGCCCCTTCCAATAAAGCATCGGTGTTTTTGTAGCGATTACCATTCTTGAAACCCTTCTTAATCTTTCGCTCTCCCATTACAATTAATATGTGATGGCGCAACATAAATCCTCGATCCCGAATCTTTTTCTTAAGCATTGTCGAGGGAGCTTTCATGATCAAGTTATCATCTGTAACAGCCTTAAATGGTCCATAGTTTCTTCTCCTTCTTTTAGCTTTAGGTTGAGTCTGTGAGGCTTTTTGTGGAGGTTAGTAGAAAGTACCTTGTGGTGGAAGTGGAGGTTGTTCCTGTGGAATAGTAGGTGCATGGACTTGTGATGGAGGTGGAAACTGACCTTGTGGAGGCATAGCAGGAGGATAGAATTGTGGTTGAAATTGATATGGATATTGATGTAATGGAGCAGCAGCATGGGAGTACTGTGGAGGTGGACCTTGATATGATGGTGCAGCAGAAGGGAGTTGATATGTATTTTGTGGAAGTTTACCTTCATGTGATGGTGCATCAGCAGGATCATGGTAGTATGAGCCAGTAGGGAGATGATAGACCTCAGTATTTAATGAAAACCCCTGAGAAACCTCAAGTTGATGATGTGATTGACTAAGTGGAACATTTTGAAAATCATTAGTTGACTTATTTTGATCTGGTTTTAGCAAAATATTTCGACAAGTCGCCAATAAAGCATCTAAAGGTCCCTCTGAGGGTTGACCATGAAGTTTGAGAAGCTGCCTGGGGTCCTCCTGAAATTTGTCTTCTTTTGACATTGAGATATTATGATTTAGTAGCACTTGCCACTAGGTGAATAAACTAAGAAATGAAGTGTAACCATTAACGCGTAACGCGTAATTTGCAATATATTATATAATCAACTTTATACTCAAATCTTTAATCTTAAATCACATGGAATATACAGTATGTAGTAGTATATACTATAATTCGTTATACGGCTCACAAATAGCATGATTTGCCATAGTTCAAGCTTTCAAGTGATTTGCCAATGGTATGATCGATGATCTTCATACTTTAGACTCCAAACCGTTGAGACTTGGAGCGCTAATGAGTTTCGAATTGCTTGTTTACATAATTGTGGCATCATAACCACAGCTACTATTGGATGTATATACACAACCAGGATAGGGATGCCGAAGTGCGTTGATAAAGTAAGGATAAGCGTAACTAGGTACACATAGAAACACAGACTGGCTGCTTATGAGTACTCGCCATGGTTCAGATCATCAGTGTGGTGGATATTTGGTAACTATAAAAAGTGCAAAGATCTCCTGTATTGGTAGGAAGATGATTTAACATGATATCACAAAGAAGACCATTTTCTTTCAGACATATTCAAAATGTCATCCTTAGGCAAAATTGAGACTAAGGAAGTCACAAAAGAGGCAACAAAGGAGGGAATTGTTGATGTGGTTGTTGATGAAAATAGCTCTGGAGATGAAAATTCATTGGTGAAAAGTGGATTTGATGAATATAATATCCCATTCAAACAAAAATGGCAACTGTTTTGGTCTTTTAAACATCCAAGAAACTCCAAGGAGAAAAGACAAAGATTTTTTTGGAACCCACCTGGTCGTTCCAAGTATGAAAAAAAGTTGGTGTTCAAGTTGGACTGTATAATCTTGACATATGTTTGTATTAGTTTTTTCATTAGATATTTGGATCAGTCCAATGTTTCAAATGCCTATGTGTCTGGTATGAAGGAAGATTTAAACTTACATGGTACTATGTACAATTGGCTGAACAGTTCATTTTATATTTCCTACTCTATCTGTGGGTTACCATTAACTATCTTGGTTACAAGAATCGAACCTCATATTCTATTACCACTACTTGAAATTCTTTGGGGGTTAATGTGCTTACTTGTCATAACATGCAAAAATTATAAAACTTTGATGATTGTTAGAGTTATTCAAGGTGCACTCGAAGGTGGTTGTTTCCCAATTTTACATTACATATTGGGTAGTTGGTACACCCAAAAGGAACTGAGCTCAAGAACTGCATTGTTTATATCATCGGGTGCGATTGGTACAATGTTTGGTGGGTATATTCAATCTGGTGTTTACAAGACTTTAAATAATAAAGCCGGCTTACCTGGGTGGAGATGGATCTTTGTTATTGATTTTTTGATTACTGTCCCAGTGGCTATTTTCGGTTATTTTATAATTCCAGACTCTCCAGGCATGGCAAAACCTTCAAAATTCTTGTCTCAAAAGGATATAGAATTTTGTAAAGAGCGTGTGAGAGCTGTTAAAAAGGTTGAAAATGGTGACAAATTTAACTTGAAAGTGTTAAAGAAGATGCTTTCATCATGGCAATTCTATGCATTTGTTATCTATTACACTGTTGGTCATTTACCAGATCATGCCTCTTCATATTGGGCCATCGTATTGAAAGCAGAGGGCTACAACGTTTATCAAAGAAATAACATCCCAACAATCCAGCCTGCTGTCCAAGTGGTTGCTTGTATTTTGGGAGGGCTTTACGTTGATATGAGTGGAAGATTTTGGGATGGTGCTGCCATTGCACATCTTATTTGGATCGTTGGTGTCTCCATTTTAGTGAAATGGGATGTTCCAAGAGCTGTTCAATTTTTAGGGTATTCTCTTTGTGGTGTTTCTGGATTGGTTGCTACACTGTGTTGTTCATGGGCAAATGAGATGACAAGGGAAGATAATCAATTGAGAGCTGCTGTTTTGGGCTCATTAAATTTGGTGAACATTGGTCCTTTAACTGCACTTTCAACTATAGCTTTTAACACAGACTATGCACCAAAATTTGAGTACGGTACCAGAATCAGTTTGGGTATTTTAATTGTGAGTTTCTTATGGACGTTTGTTGTCTTATGGTTCGATAGATATCAAAGAAGAAAAAGAGATCACATCGAGGATCAAGCAGCTATTGGTGAAGGTGGTCCTATAGAAGAGTTGAATGTACAGGCATAGAATGACTTATTTTATATAGTGATATTATTGTATGGAACAAAATTAAAGGCGCGTTTTTCCGAATCTGTAAAAATGGCGAGAAACCAAAACCAAAACAACAAAATATAACAAACAGTTATATTATATTATTGGTTTAATCTGCCAACATTTCCTGAAATACTTCAAAAGGAATATAATACAAAACGGAAAAGCATAAAATTATAATAACGGTCTTATCGTTCATAAAATTATCAATGTTTCCGACGTTTTTGTAAGATGAAGCCACATAGACTCTGAAAGTTATAGCGCATAGACTTCGGAGAGAAAGAACTGTGGATTGATTGATGCTTGATTATCATTCAAGATGCTGCTTTTTTGATCAAGAGGTCTAAGGTCTAAGATGACTAAGATCTATCATATAAGCTGTATATCGGTAAAGGAGGAGCTAATAACCCGATGTAAATGTGATGGGAAATACCACAGTCCACAATTCATGAAGAAACTACACAATATACGATGAGAATTACTACAAGGACCACAAAAAAACGGCTGTATTGTCTAGATTAAGCATTGATATTGAACGTATATTACTGCTCTTCAAATTTCCGAATCCCACTGTGGCATTTCCTTCTTTTGATGTGTATAAAAGATAAATGATCAGCACTCATAAATTTATATCCAAATCTCAATTCTTTCATCAAAATGTCATCATCTGAAAAGGTTCCAGTGGAAACCACCAAAGAGACAACAAAGGATCAAGTTTTTGAAATTGCTGTTAATGAGAATAGCTCTGTTGATGGAAACTTAGCACCAAAAAATGAGTTTGATGAATATAATATCCCATTTAAACAAAAATGGCAATTGTTTTGGACCATGAAAGATCCAAGAAGTACCCAAGAGAAAAGACAAAGATTTTTTTGGAATCCACCAGGACGTTCCAAATATGAAAAAAAATTGGTTTTCAAATTGGATTGTATTATTTTATCATATGTCTGTGTCAGTTTTTTCATTAGATACTTGGATCAATCCAATGTTGCAAATGCATATGTTTCGGGAATGAAAGAAGATTTAAATTTACATGGAAACATGTACAATTGGTTGAATAATTCTTTTTTCATTGCATACTCTGTATTTGGATTACCATTAACAATCCTAATCACAAGAATCAAACCTCATATTTTATTACCATTGTTGGAGATTCTTTGGGGGTTGATGTGTTTACTTGTGATCACATGTAAGAGTTTCAAAACGTTGCTTGTTGTTAGAAGTATTCAAGGTGCTCTTGAAGGTGGATGTTTCCCAATTTTGCATTATATCTTGGGGAGTTGGTATACACAGAAAGAGCTAAGTTCAAGAACTGCACTTTTCATAGCTTCAGGATCTATTGGTTCAATGTTTGGAGGGTATATTCAATCTGGTGTTTATAAAACTTTGGATGGTAAAGCTGGATTACCAGGATGGAGATGGATATTTGTTATTGATTTTATCATTACAGTTCCAATCGCTATATTTGGATATTTCATAATCCCAGATTCTCCAGAAATGGGGGAACCTTCAAGATTTTTATCTCAACAAGATTTGGATTATTGTAAAGAACGTGTGAGAGTTGTCAAGAAAGTTGATAATAGTAATAAATTTGATTTTAAAGTGTTTCATAAATTGTTAACTTCATGGCAGTTTTATGTGTTTGTGATTTACTATGTCGTTGGTCAATTGGGGAATATAGCTTCAAGGTATTGGGGTATTGTGTTGAAAGAACAAGGATACAATGTCTATCAAAGAAATAATATTCCTACAATCCAGTCTGCTGTTCACATTGTTACCAGTATTCTAGGTGGTCTTTATGTTGATATGAACGGTAGATTTTGGGACGGTGTTACTATCTATCACTTGCTTTGGCTTGTTGGTATCTCGATATTGGTTAAATGGGATGTTCCAAGAGCTGTTCAATTTTTAGGATATTCTCTTTGTGCTATATTTGGTTCTCTTGGGGCATTGACTTGCTCTTGGTTAAATGAAATGACAAGAGAGGATAATCAACTGAGAGCGAGTGTATTTGGATCTTTAAACGTTGTGGGAATTGGTCCAACAACTTTATTGACAACTTTTGCCTTCAACACAGACTACGCACCAAAATTTGAATATGGTACCAAGATTTGTCTAGGTTTAGTGATTGTGAGCTTTTTATGGACATTTGTTACCTTGTGGTTTGATAGATATCAAAGAAGAAAAAGGGATTATATTGAAGATAAAGTAGCTGAGGGAGAGATTGACAGAAAAGAGCCAGAGATTATACGTGTTTAGCTGAGCTTCGGAAGCTGTGTGTATAATAAAAAAAAAAGGCCGCGTATATCCGGATTTTTTTGTAAATACGCGAAAACAAATAAAATCTATTTCAAAGCACAAAGCTTGATTTAAGCTTATCTTCATTGATATCGGCGTTATCACCTAAAGCGTTGAGGGTCCGCCCGGAAAAGATTAAATGAAGATGCATATCAATCACGATCCAAACCCTTAACAAAATGTACAAATTGCTTTGTGATCAAAGGCAGCTATAGTCATTGGCTAGAATCTAGATAAGGAGGGAGAAATCGATTCGATATTGTTTATGGCTCAGGGATTTTATACTTAAAACTAAAGTCACTATTATTGATGAAAATGTTAAAACACACAGGAAAGTTCAATAAGTTGTATTCTTGTACAAGTCATACCACGCGCCGAGATAATCACAGCTGATAAGGTAGATCGTGGAATGCACATAAGATCGGATATCTAATATTTTGAACCGAAAATGGGTTGAACAAGAGGCGATTGGAAATCTGTGATTATATCTGGATTCTGATATAGCTGACAGTTTGAGATAACCAGATGAGATATGGTTATGAATTTATATAAAGTCGAGGGGGTTCCTTCGATAGTTTGATGATAATTTGATTAGCCCATCTTTTTGGATCGGACTTTATCCTTTGGCCATGTCATCTACAGAAGGGAATAAGGATACCACAAAGACAGAAGTTGTTGATATAGTCATTAATGAAAACTGCTCTGGGGATGAAAATGTATTGGTGAAGAGTGAGTTCGATGAATATCAGATTCCATTTAAGCAAAGATGGAAATTATTTTGGACTTTAAAACATCCAAGAGGAGCTAAAGAAAAGAGGAAAAGGTTTCTTTGGACACCACCAGGTCAATCCAAGTATGAAGCTAAATTGGTTTTCAAATTGGATTGTATCATCTTGACATATGTTTGTGTCAGTTTCTTCATTAGATACTTGGATCAATCGAATGTTGCAAATGCTTATGTTTCGGGAATGAAAGAAGATTTAGAGCTACATGGAGACATGTATAACTGGCTGGGGAATGCATTTTATCTTGCTTATTCGGTCTTTGGATTACCTTTAACAATTCTTGTCACTAGAATTAAACCTCATATCTTATTACCATTGTTAGAGGTCCTTTGGGCTTTGATGTGCTTACTTGTTATTACATGTAAAAGCTTCAAGACGTTGATGGTGGTTAGAACTATTCAAGGTGCTCTTGAAGGTGGATGTTTCCCAATTTTACATTACATATTGGGAAGTTGGTATACACAGAACGAGTTGAGTTCAAGAACTGCATTGTTCATTGCATCTGGTGCTATTGGTACTATGTTTGGTGGGTATATTCAATCAGGGGTTTACAAGACACTAAACGGTAAAGCAGGTTTACCTGGATGGAGATGGATCTTTGTTATTGACTTTTTGATTACAATACCTGTTGCAGTCTTTGGTTATTTTTTCATTCCAGATTCCCCAGCGATGGCCAGACCTTCTAGGTTTTTATCTCAAGAAGATTTGGAATATTGTAAAGAGCGTGTGAGAGTTGTCAAAAAGGTTGAAAATAGTGATAATTTTAACATAAAGGTTTTGAAAAAATTATTATCTTCATGGCAATTCTATGTGTTTGGTATTTATTTTACATTGGGTCATTTACCGGAAAATGCCTCTTCATATTGGGCTATTGTTTTAAAATCTCAAGGATATGACGTTTACCAAAGAAATAATATCCCAACCATCAAATCAGCTGTTGATGTTATCTCATGTATCGTAGGAGGCCTTTACGTTGATATGAATGGAAGATTCTGGGACGGTGCTGCTTTAGTCCATATAGTTTGGATTATAGGAACGGCAATTTTAGTAAAATGGGATGTTCCAAGAGCTGTTCAATTTTTAGGGTATTCCCTTTCAGGTGTATCTGGTCTTGTCTCGACTCTTTGTTGTTCCTGGGCCAATGAGATGACAAGGGAAGACAATCAATTGAGAGCGGGTGTATTAGGATCTTTAAACCTTATATATATTGCTCCTTCCATTGCACTGACTACAATTGCATTCAATACTGATTACGCACCGAAATTTGAATACGGTACGAAAATTTGCTTGGGTATACTGTGTTTAAGCTTTGTCTGGGGGTTTGTAATCCTATGGTTTGATAGATACCAGAGAAGAAAGAGGGATTACGGGGAAGCTCAAGCAGTATTTAAAATTGAAATGGTGTCAGGCTGAAAGTTACTTGATAGTGATAATATTGAAAAGTATATTGGCGCAAATATCCGTAGCTTTCCGAAAAAAACAAATGAACATTTGAAATAATTGTAAACAAGCTTTCAACAGCTTCAGCGACTCGATCAACTTTGATCAACTTGGGCTCAAATTGCAGATATGAGGCATCTAGTGAAATGCTGAGATCCACAGTTTGAACTTTAGATCAACGAAACTCACATTTGTTAAGATGTTAAGATGGATAAAGTTATCAGTTTAGACTGTAAGATCCAAACATCAAGACAGTGACGGTTATAGCTCTTTTTAGGGAAGCTTTAAAGAAATGTGTGGTATGGCTGAAATGCGCGGTTTATAGAGGAAATTACAATGATGAAAGACAACACTGTGCTGAATTAATGAGATATCATAGGGGGTTTTAAGGATGATTTCGCAGATCTAAAGAAATGTGGCATCAGTTCGAGATAACCACAACTGATAATGTAAAAATGTGGGAAAAGAAAAGCAAGACGTTAACCAAGAATTTCAAAGATTTGGACAAGATGGGCCAAGACAGACAAATGGATTGTACTGTATTTGTTCTTGTGAATGGTCTTGGCTAAGAGCCATGATGAATATCTAAAGACCTATATAAAGCCATGATAATTGTCTTTTAAATGCTGTGGATTATCAATTTATTCTCAGTTTCTCGGAGTGTTTTCGATTTAAAATGTCATCGGGAGATACAAAGTCAAAAGAAGTGAAAGTAGAGTCACTAAAAGAAGCAAAGGATGAAGTTGTTATTGTTGAGGAAAATTCATCTGGAGATGAAAATTCATTAGTGAAGGGTGAATTTGATGAATATCAACTTCCATTCAAAGAAAAATGGAAACTTTTTTGGTCTTTCAAGGATCCAAGAAATTCTAAAGAAAAGAAGAAGAGATTTTTTTGGAATCCACCAGGTCAAACCAAATATGAAAAAAAATTGGTGTTTAAATTAGATTGTATCATTTTAACATATGTCTGCTTAAGTTTCTTCATTAGATATTTAGATCAATCAAACATTTCAAATGCTTATGTTTCTGGTATGAAAGAAGATTTGAACTTGCATGGAACCATGTATAATTGGTTAAACAGTTCATTCTATTTAGCCTATGCTGTTTGTGGGTTACCATTGACTATATTGATCACAAGAGTGAAACCACACATTTTGTTACCATTATTGGAACTTCTTTGGGGGTTAATGTGTTTGTTAGTCATCACATGTAAGAATTTCAAGACTTTAATGGTGGTTAGAACCATCCAAGGTGCTCTTGAAGGTGGATGTTTCCCAATTTTACACTATATATTGGGTAGTTGGTATACACAGAATGAGTTAAGTTCAAGAACTGCACTTTTCATCGCTTCAGGTTCCATTGGGGGGATGTTTGGTGGGTATATCCAAT
Source organism: Hansenula lynferdii (assembly GCA_030582155.1). NCBI lineage: Eukaryota > Fungi > Ascomycota > Saccharomycetes > Phaffomycetales > Wickerhamomycetaceae > Hansenula > Hansenula lynferdii. The sequence goes on from JAKTWT010000009.1 coordinate 222,833, forward strand.
CAGGTGTTTATGCTTCGTTGAATAATAAAGGTGGTCTTCCAGGTTGGAAATGGATTTTTGTCATTGATTTCATTATTACAGTACCAGTGGCAGTTTTTGGTTATTTTATTATTCCAGATGCCCCTGCGCAAGCCAAACCTTCAAGATTTTTATCTCAAGAGGATTTAGACTATTGTAAAAATCGTGTTAGGGCGATTAAGAAAGTTGAAAATGGTAATAAATTTGATTTAAAAGTTGTGAAGAAGATGTTTTCATCATGGCAATTTTATGCTTTTGTCTTCTATTACACCGTTGGTCATTTACCAGGAGATGCCTCTCAATATTGGGCTATTGTACTTAAGGCTCAAGGTTACAATGTCTACCAGAGAAACAACATCCCAACTATCCAATCTGCTGTGAAAATTGTTGGTTGTGTGTTAGGTGGTTTATATGTAGATATGCATGGTCGATTCTGGGATGGTGTTGCAATAGCACATGGTATTTGGATCGTGGGGATTGCCATCTTAGTGAAATGGGATGTTCCACGTGCAGTGCAGTTTTTAGGATATTCATTATGTGGTATGTCGGCTATTGTATCAACTCTTTGTTGTTCATGGGCAAATGAGATGACGAGAGAGGATAATCAATTGAGAGCAGGTGTTTTGGGCTCATTTAATTTGATTAATATTGGACCTTCTATTGCTCTCTCTACTACAGCATTCAACACTGACTATGCACCTAAGTTTGAGTATGGTACTAGGGTATGTCTGGGTATACTGTGTGTTAGTTTCCTTTGGGGGTTTGTTATCTTGTGGTTTGATAGATATCAAAGAAGAAAAAGAGATTTTATCGAGGATCAAGCAGCACAGGGGAAAGTTTCCGTTGATGAGGATAACTCGAGAGCTTATCGAGCTGCTCAAATCCAAGGCCAAGTAGCTTTGAATGTTTAGAAACCAACTAAACCAATAAATATCTTGATAATTTGTACTTTATAAGCATTGTCACGTGATGCGAAATCACCCTTTTAGTCAAATCTGTTGATCTGACATGGCAACGGTTCAAACTTCAAAACAATTCGATAATCATTGATCAACTAAAAAACGCATGCAGCCAGGTTTGTAAAAGCCTGGTAAAACGCCGAATTGCATTTGAATTTCACCAATGAGATGGCCCTCAAAGTAATCGGCTGGTCCTAAAGGCGGTGGTGATGTTGCATTGGATGTATCAAGACCTTTTGAGACTTTATGGTGATGATTTACAGAACCTGAAGTCTGGTGGAAGAATTAGGGCGTTAGAGCCTGTGTGATTAAAGACCATTTGGTGTATTTCTTGAGATTATACTGGGGATTCAAATCGAACTTTCTAGTCTAATAAGTTCTATTTGCTGTGATAAGTGACTTTTTCTACAATTGAAAATCAATGAGGACCTAGTTCAATGATTTCCTACTCAATCAGTCCACTCAAGATTTGGCCAAATGCCCTATGATTCCTCAGGTTTCATCAAACCATTAGATCCCCGTACCTTTCTCACTGTACAGATCTTCAAGACCCACACTTTAGATTTTAGCCTGTAAGAGTCGATACGAGTCCCATGAGAAACAACCCCTTACACAAGATACTTTGTCCCCATTATGGGTTATAAATCCCTTGATATCCTCACTATGATACAAATTTACGATAAGATTCAGAATACATTAGAAAGTGCTGGCGCTTTACCAAAAAATTGACCTAATATGAGTCGGAATGTTGAAGATATCGAAAACAGGAATGTTGATGTTGAAGCTCCCCATGGGAAATTCACACATTCAAGTGATGAGATTGATCTAGAGAAGAACAATGTCATCACAGGTAAAGAGACAGATATTGAAGAATCATCAATATTCATCGAGGATCGTCATCGTTTACAATGTTCGTTGAAACAACGCCATATCCAAATGCTTGCCCTAGTTGATGTCTTTGGAACAGGTATTTTCTTATCGAGTGGTAGTGTTTTATTCACTTCAGGTCCAGCTGGGATGCTTATAGCTTATGGTATTGTGGCAATCATTGTTGGATTGAATCAAGTTGCATTGGCTGAAGTGGCAAGTTTAATGCCAGTTTCTAGTGCCACGGTACGTCATTTAGAACAATTTATAGATCCAGCTTGGAGTTTTGCATTAGGTTGGATCGGTGTATGGAGTTGTATGTTACCAGGTCAAATATCATCAAGTGCTGTGTTGATCTCATATTGGACCAATATATCTCAAGCAGCATGGATCACTATTATCATTGCTTTAATTTTGATTACGAATTGTTACAATATAAGATTTTATGCTGAAGTTGAGTTTGGATTTGCCATAATTAAGATCTTGTTAGTGGTTGGACTAATTATAATATCCATTTTAATCACGGCAGGAGGAGCACCAAATCATGAAGTCATTGGATTCAGATATTGGAAAGAACCTTTCAAGGAATACATACATAAAGGCGATTTGGGGAAATTCACAGGGTTTTGGAAAGTTTTAACAACAGCAGTCTATTCATACGGTGGTGTTCAATCTGTTCCAGCATTAGCTGCAGAGGTTCAATATCCTAGAAGAACAGTGTTCAGTGCATGTAAGAGAATTTTTTACAGATCAGTCATACTGATGATGATCCTGGTTCTTTGTATCACATTGATCGTTTCACCTTATAACGAAGCATTGACAAATTCATTTGGTAATGCTCAATCATCACCTTTTGTCATTGCCATACATGCTGCTCATATAAAAGTTGTCCCGCATATTATCAACGCTGGTGTACTAACTTCAGCATTTAGTGATGCTAATTTATCTCTTGTCCACGGGGCCAGATATTTATTTGCCCTTGCGGTGAAAGGCCAGGCTCCAAAGATCTTTTTAAAAACAAATAGAAACGGCCTTCCATGGGTTGGTACATTATTCTTTGCATTATTTACACCATTGGCTTACATGAATGTCTCTAAGAACTCGGCAAATGTTTTCAACTGGTTCCAAACATTATCGTCGGCAAATTACTTACTTGGATGGATCTTGCTGTCTGCGAATCATATCCATATGACAAGAGCTATGCAAGCCCAGGGAATTTCAAGGGATAGGTTACCTCATAAATTTCAGTATGGTCCTCAGGCTGCTTGGTTCTCAGGTATCGCAGCTTTCATTTTATTATTAAGTGGTGGGTTTAAAAATTTCATTCCGGGGTATTTCAGTATAAGTAACCTTTTTGCATCATATTTCATCATCCCATTATCATTGGGGCTTTTCACATTTTGGAAAATTTACAACAAGACAAGATACCTTAGACCTCATGAAGTAGATTTAGCTTCGTTGTTCAAAGACGTTGAGGAGAACCCTGAACCTCCATCACCAAAATTACAAGGTTGGGAAGTCATCACTACACTTTTATGGGCATAATTGCCCATATACACATTCATTGTTCATATCATTTTTGGTTTTTTTAGCATTATTGTACTCTACTGCATATTCATTCGTTTGTGTTTATAATCATTTCATTCATTCATTTATTCTTAATTTATTTCTTGTAAACATCTGTTATTAGCTCTTGAATTCTTTTACCATACTTCTTTGCAAGTTCAGGATCACTGCCATTGAAATTTTCAATCAAATCTCTTGGAGTGCGGAAATCTCGCTGTATAGTAATAGCCTTCTCCAAAGAAACGCCTCTTATCGTCATCAACATCTTGATGAATAATTCCCTAGTGGTCATAAGTTTAGATTTCGATAACATGGTATCGAATGTAAAATATTTATGAACACATGCTATATCTTCATCATTAAATTTCACTCGAAATTGATCCAAAATATCTCTATAATCCTGTTGATATTTTAAATTTCTTGGTTCTAATACTAAAAGCCTCTTGTTCTTATAATATTCCACCACTTGTTTAGTGATTCTTGCGATGAATTGAATTGTATCATCTGCATCCTTGGTTCTCTTAACATGAAACCCATTGGTGGTCATAGCCATACTCATCGATGTTTGAATTGCATCAGCCATTTGTTGGACATCAGAACTTGTCACTTCTTCAATCAAATAAAAGACATTATTCACAGCAGATCTTTTCAAACGGACTTTCTGTTCATTATAACGACCATCTTGAATGCTTTTTGCCAAATCATCCAATCTTTTCCGTTCCATGATATAATCAAGTACAACTTCTTCATTTGTACGTTTATTTCTAGCTATCCAAAGCCCATCACCCACAGTTAAAGGTCTTGAATCTGCCCTTAAACCTAATTGTTGAAGCTTATGTTCAAAAAAACTTCTTTCACTACGTGATCTAATCTCCCTGTTATCCACAACAAATCTCACGGTGTATGATCCTGGTGACCAAAAATGATAATTCACACCTTCCCAAGTATGTATAACTCTATTCTTATCAGGTGTGACTATAGGTGTCGGGTCAAAAGCGATTTCTGCAGATGTATCTTCCATACTACGACTATGATTCCTTATTGGTGTTTGATTGGTTTTATCACTGGTGGTCGCATCTGGAATTGTTTCATCACTTTCTTTCAAATGCTCAGCTAATTCTTTCCCTTCTTCCGTTAGATAATAATGTGCAGGTCTTCCTTCCACTTTAACAAGTTCATTGTTCAACAAGGTCTTTACACTACTCCATGCTGAATAGAATTGACTTGTACCAGGGTTGGATGAAAAACTCTTATCACAATACTTGGTGGCAATCTTGGTAATAGTATCCTTGGTTAACCCATCACAATTTGGATCACGTTCCAAAAGGGCAAGCATGATGGCGTATCCACCAGATCTTTTCACAGGGACGTATTTTTTCTTCTTTGTCACCCTTTTCTTAGTTGGTTCAGTAGGATCATCATCATTATTATCACTGGGTTTCGATCGTTTACTTGATTTCAAAGCATCTCTTTGCACAGTGGTAGCACCAATAGGTAGTGTATATCCATTCTCTTCACAATATTTTGCAAGCTTCTTCTCCATATGCCCCACAATCTTTTCACCAATAAATGGAACGTTTATGAGCTCTCTTGGTGTTAGGACCGGTTGTGTATAGTTTCGTAGTTTTTCCAAAGCACGCGTGTATAATAACGCTGATTTTTGACTCCTGAGCGAAAAGGCCAGCACGCTTTCCTCAAGCCATGTTATATAAAGATGCTTGATATCATTGGGAAGCTCCATGATTACCTGAGATTTGTATTATACATGTCAATGTTTTCGTGTCAAGAAACAAACAGAAGGTATAACTTTTTTTTGAAGACGCGCGCGTTCGCGACTTTTTTTTGCTATAAACATACACTACGACTTTGACAGATTGACAGAAATTTTCAATTAAAAACAGATATTATTAAAATTATCAAAAGTCTACTCCAAAAACCACCTTCCACTCAGCTTTTGAGTACATGAGATTAAGCCAATATGTAGGGAGCTCACCTTTTGCTACTTTTTCAAGATCTCTTTGAAATTCAGCTTTCAACTCTTCTTGTGCTTCAAACAAATTGGTAAATCTTGATTCTGTTCTAGTACCAAAAGGCATTGGAGTTTCTGGTCTCAATTCCATAGATTCAGTTAAACTTCTTTGTCCCATTTGAGCATCATAGGCATCACCATCAAAATAAGCTGGATGTTGAAGGAGGGAATATTTATCTCCCCAAGCTTGAACATGACGTGGTCTAAAAAATTCGTAATTATAAACAACAGGTGAAAGTGGTGCAGAGTATGCTGAATCAACATATGGTTCAGGTTCTTCTTCGACAACAGTATCATCATCACGGGCTTCAAATTCTTCAAGGGCGCTTTCAAACTCTTCAAATGAATGATAGATTTCAATTGGTGCAGAGGTCTGGAGATCACCTTCATCGAATGGACTAAGTAATTCATTACCCATTTCACTATCAACAAGAGAAATATCATCATCATCATCATCATAATCATCTTCCAAAGTCTCATTAAGAGCTGAAGGTAAATCACCTTCGAAAAATGGTTCCAATTCTCTTTCAGGAATTGGTGGAGGGAATCCATCAGCAAAAGTACGACCATCATCAACTTTCAATGATCCTTTTGATTTAATTGGATTTGCATAAATAGTACCAGAGATTGGTGCAGGGAACCCATCGGCAAAGGTACGACCATCATCAAGCTTATTGAATTTCCTTTTTGGAATCACTGGTGTTGTTAATTCTGGTGCTGAATTAACAAAGATGTATCTATACTGTAATAAACTTTCTGAAGAAGATTGGGAGTTGATTGAAAACATTTTAATGAGAGCTGTGTTGTAGAAGTTTTGGTTAAATTATGATAGTGAATGGTAGAAGGAAAGAAGAAAATTACATTGTTGAGAGTAATGGACTCTTTATATAGACAGTTGAATATATGAGTTATCTGTTCATTTCATATTAAGTTCTCTTGCTGCTAAGACCTTTAAAGTTGTTCTGTTTTCTATATTTTCTGCCCAGATGAGATAAATACACGGATGTAAAAATTTCGGAGTGACGAAAAAAAGAGTATCGTGTTCTGTCCGGAAACTACAATTTATGGCCACTATAGAGACAATTAATTCAAGCATTCATTTGCTCGTCACTCCTCTCAATGTCAAAGCTGACATTTATATCATCATCACTTGGATCATCGTATTCATCTAGTATTTGATATCCTTCATTTCTTGAACATCTAGGATTTACATCCATGGAATCGGTATCAGCATCAGATATAATTCTAGCCCTTTTCAATCTTGAATGTAATGATCGATGATAATCTTGTGGTTGTATGGCATCATATGTATTGAAGTATCCATCAATCAATTCTTCATTTGTTGGAGGTGCGAAACAGTTTCTTGCTGGTATGGTTCCTTCAATTCTCTGTGAAAAACTTTGACGAGTTTGTGGACGACCTCTTGAAAGAACTCTTGAACGTTGTGTATACGATGTATCTTCTCTTTGTTTCCGTTTACGTCTAGTTGATTGGTCTCTTGAGAAACCAGGATCGGGTCCCATAGCTATCGGTTCAGGGAACTTGGATTGATCAAGTGCTCCAGGTTCTATTGAAGTTGACGATTCATCTATAGCATCAGCGACAAATCTCTTGATACGTTTGCGCAACTCATTTGGTGAAAATTTCCGCACAAGCTTACCGGTATCACTCCATAACCCATATGAGATCCTTATGCTCCATTTCAAATTAGATGTAAATGTCCTTTTGAAATGAAGAGTCTTTATGAATAGCTTCCAACTTGCCCGCACCATTTCTTTGATTAGATGCAAGGCGGTTTGAGCCAAAATTGCCATGAAAGATATAGCTCTTCTCACAACACCTTTTTCATATTGTTCCTCTAATGGATCATCAATCACAATATCCAGCGGGACTATTTCATCATCACCAACATTCTTCACTTTCCTATAGCAACTCTTGGACCTATCATACAGGTGAGCCACGCCCTCTTTAATGAAATAAGCAGCTTCCAAAGGTTTCACCAATAGTAAGTTTTTCCAGAAGACATAGGTAACATAGAGCGGGAAGATCAAAATCTTGAAAATTGTGCTAGAAACTGATCTGATTTTGGATTTCTTGCCAGAGCGCTTTGATCTTTTTTTACGATTCTTCCTGGTTGCCATTCTTATGGGGTTTCTGTAGGAAGATCAAGTAATTTTTTTGTTGATGATTCTGATTTTTTATCAAAAGCTTTAAAATTAGCCGCCGAGTTTCCACAAACAAAAAATCCATCAATTAACAGCTTTAAGGAAAAACTTGGACTCGTGATGTAACATGGATTTTCTCAACTGGTTTTCTGTTAGACCAAAATTGATGAAAAGGTTTGATATCAATAGTGATTCGATACTAGAAACGTCCTTCTGTTGTAATGGTTGAGCATTGGTTATTAGAGCCGAGTAAATCTGTTGATATGCATCTTCTGTAGAGCGGAACTCATCAATATACATCTTGTCATCTTTTGCATCATCAGGTAAGGGAAATATATCGAATAGTCTCTTTTGTTGTAATGAGATGTCTGAGGAATTTGGATGATGAACAAATTTGTTTGTAAACCAATCCAAATATTGTTCAGTTTGTCGTTCATCCCAATCAATTATATCTAGATGTGAATTTTTAGAAACCAAAAGAGAGCTCAAGACGTTATTGAAATTTGAATCAACATTCCCATCCAAGTTAAGTCTTTCTATGGATTCACGCCATTTCACCCAGTCATAAATCTGTCCTTGACGATCATGTGCTGATATGAAATAAAGCTTTGTGATTGTGATTATAAGTGAAATCAACTTGATCTCTGGGAATGCATAGATGAGTCCAATTGGTCCTCTATGTTTCTGTGTCCAATTCACATGTTTGATATTTGTTGGTTTGGTTTTAAAATCAATATTTTTGAGATCTATGAATCTCTTTGTAGCAACATAAATCTCTGGTGGTAAGATCAATTCTTTACAAATTTTGAATAATAAAGGTTCATAATTCAATTCAAAATTTTGATCCAAAGATTCCACAATTAACGACACCACAGAGCACAAATCACCTTTTAACGGAGGTCTTGAAGGTTCAAATAATCTAATTAAATTCATTGGTAACAAATCACGTAAATTCTTTGGTAAATCAAAACTTGCCCTCATATAGGGGATTTTTCTTGTTATGGTCCACGAGACAAAATCATTCAAATAAATAGGCAATTTTAAATATCGACATGCCAAATAACAAATAGCTAAACTATCAATATGACTGGGTAATTTTTTAAATTTGAAAATTGGTTCATCAGATTCATCAGCTGTGGTGAATAATGTATCTGCAGAATCATAAGCAGATTCCACACCTGTACCTATATTTACATCTGTTTCGAAAAATGCCATCAAATATTGTACATAAAGCTTCTTAACCACAGTTTCAAATACTTGTGGGGCACCATGTTCTTTAATCATCACTTCAACTTGTAATTTCAAAACACATTGGAAACACTTGAAATACAACTCACGTGCAGCAGCACCAAACAATCGTCTCTTGGTTGCATCCTTATCTAGCCCCGGAGTGATCTGTGATGCCTGTGACATTCCAGGTGTATTTTGCGGGATGTTTAATCTCTTGGTAACTATAAAATTATCATCTTCATCATCGTTATAATCTATATGACCTTCGTTAACATGTCCATATTGACAGATCCTTCTCCCATCTGCGGATCTATAATAGCGTGAGAGACAGTTGTCAACACCACATCTAGGACCTTTGATCCATGATCCACTCATGATCAAATATATAACTTATCACTATGGATTTAATAGTGTGTAGAAAATTAAGTCTATAACTTTTCAAAATTCGCGAGATGAGCAGATTACATAATCATAGCGAACCAAAATGTAAACATGTAGGAAACCACAATTATTGATAAACTACACTGGTGTTTGATATATTGATCAGTATAAGTCAATTGGTATTTGAGGAGTAGGTATAATGATACTGGGTCATTACAGGTGACATTGTTATACTTTTTTCTTCCCTAATCACAGTTTAATTAACACGAAAAAAGATATTACAAGACGCGTCAATTATTACAAGAAGCATCATAACTCCACTTAGTAACCAAGAAAGACTTTTAAGAAGTGCAAGATTAGCTCATCATCGTAGAAGGAAATACCTAAAGAGACAAAAATCAAAGAATGATTATAAACCACCAATCAATATTGAAATGAATGCCTATTCAAATGGGACAATAAACGTTAATGGAGCTGTACTTAATCAAAGTTATCCAGCCACTCAGATTAACTCACCAGCTGCTGGAGGAATTGATAAAGATAATGTAGTGATAACTGCAGATGGAGGAACTCAATTAAATAATACACAGGGTGAACAGATCCATAATACCCAGAATGAAGAGGATCATTCCACAGAGCCACTTGGTCACCCTGAGACCGATATTAAAAACTTTGTTGACTCGATAAAAGCAGTGAAAAGAAACCTTGATGCATTCCCCACTGTTCTTGATCTTTCTACAAGTTTGATAATGTATAATATTGAAGCTCAGCAAAAGGATAGTGAACTAAATACTCCAGTTGATATTGAATTGGTGGAAGAAGTGCTAAAACCTATTTTGTCAAATTTTGAGTATAATGAATTCAAGAGATTAAATAAGAAATATTGGGCTGAAGTTACAAGAGCCATGCAAAGTAGACAGAATGATTTAGGTATTGGTCCAAATGTGATGAATGAATGATAAGCTCATTTTTATTGCATGATTGCAGTTTGATCAGGCGCAACGGCGCAACATAAATATGGTATGATCTATCCGGTTAAGCCTATATTAAGTCTATAAATATGAACAATTGTAAACAATTACAAACAATGATAAGAATAATTTACCATGTCATTATATAATATTTGAATACAAGTGACTTTCAGATTAAAACATCATGGTTGACTCTCAAAAGAATCATGTTTCCACCAGAAGAACTCGTTCTTCTGCTACTAAAAATCGTGTATCGAAGCCAATACATGCAAACAAAGTGTCAAACGCCAAAAGTAAAAAAGCACAAAAGATCATAAAACATGAGTCAAATGATAACAAGGGTACAAAACAGTCAAAATATTCCTTGAATGGTGATCAAAATACTGAAAAATTAAACCCTAAGGAATCTCCAACATCCAATTCAACTTCACAATTCAAAAAAGATGAGAATAGTCATGATGATTCCACTGAGAGTAGAAAATGGACCATGGGAATGATGCGAGATCTTACAGAGGAATTTATTGAAAATGATTCATTTAGAGTGAACGATTCAAATGAAGAGTTAAGACCAGAGGGGTACGAAAATATCAGAGATGTCCTTTCATATAGATATCCAAATGAAGCTAAGGATAATATGTTTACCAATAGCGAGTTAAGATCCGCCCTAAGAAGATTAGAAATTCTTTATCGCTCATTTTTCCAAATTGAATCCAAGGTATCAGGATGTATTTTCGATGAGGCAAGGGGATATTTGGTATTTGAAGATTTGGATAATCAACAACTTGATCCAGTGGTAAAATTTCAAAAGATCCACCATAGATTAGTTTCTAATAGACGTGTACGTTACATACCTGAAGAAATGCAGTTTTTTGGTCCAGAAAATTTGTTATTTCTGCCCCGTTATGGTGAGTTTTATGAATCATGCGCCTCCTGCATCTATTAGTTCAAAGTAGAGTGAGAATAAGAGAAGGAGCTTTAAAGATCAGAGTTGAGGCTACCAATGAAGAAAACATTCAACTTCCCAACCAAGAACACCTTGAATATACACAAAGCTAGTATAAAGTTATAGGAACAATTGTGTAATTTTCTGATTCTTCCTCAGACTTACTAGACGTAGTAGAATAAATAGTGTAGGTAATTATATCAACCATTGATTAATCTATAATCATAACCCACCACAATTGCTATATTGTCCTTGATGATCTTTCCATTAGAGTTCTCCGAGGCAATCAATGGGCCACCGGAGTATCTTTAAATATCCCACGCTTTTATATGTTTATTACAGGAAAATGATGATTATAAAACTAATCAAGAACAAATAAATAAAGCACCAATACTGAAATACAACAATCTCTATTATATTCTATTATACTAATATTCTAACTACATCTCCCCACGCTTATAGTTATAATAGTTATAATATAACCAATTTCCGTGGGGGCACCGTACTCCACAAAATTCGCGAATTTTCATTTCCCCATACAATTGTCATTTAAATTTGCGTCCTTGTCATAGGATAAATAAATCTAAAGTCTCGAGAAACTTAAACCAGTTTTAAAACCCTAGATCTATCCCCTGTTTCTATTATTTTGTGATTATACTCTATAGAGGCATATCATGTACCGAGCAGGCCATACATTGAGGTCTATAGCCAAAAGTCGGTTCAATACCAGAGCTTATAGCTTTACTACAAGATCTAGTCATTTCAAGAATCAAAGTAAATGGATAACAGGTATTTCAATAGCCACAATTACTACTTATTTATACACCCAAAGAAACAATTATCTACACTCAGATGTCCCGAATTGGAAAGATATCGAGCTAACACCGGAGATTGTATCACAACATGACCAAAAAGATGATCTTTGGGTTGTATTAAATGGTCAAGTCTATGACTTGACAGATTTTTTACCAAATCATCCTGGAGGTCAAAAGATCATTTTGAGATACGCTGGGAAAGATGCTACCAAAATATTCACACCGATCCATCCACCAGACACGATTGATAAATTTATCCCAGTGGAACGTCAATTAGGTCCATTAATTGGTGAGTTTGAGTTTGAAGAAGAAGAATTGACAGATGAAGAGATTGAAAGATTGGATAGAATCGATAGGAAACCACCATTAGCGCAAATGATCAATTTGCACGATTTTGAAACTATAGCAAGACAAATATTACCACCTCCAGCGTTGGCTTATTATTGTTCTGCAGCAGATGATGAAGTTACATTAAGAGAAAATCATAACGCATATCATCGTTTATTCTTCAACCCTAAAATCCTTGTTGATGTTAAAAACATTGATTTATCAACACAATTTTTTGGTAACAAAACCTCTGCACCTTTTTACATCTCTGCAACAGCTTTGGCCAAACTGGGGAACCCGGAGGGTGAAGTTGATATTGCAAGAGGTGCCGGTAAAGAAGACATTGTTCAAATGATCTCGACATTAGCATCTTGTTCATTTGATGAGATTGCAGATGCTAGAGTCGAAGGCCAGCAACAATGGTATCAACTCTATGTTAATGCTGATAGATCTATAACTGAACGTGCTGTAAGACATGCTGAAGAACGTGGAATGAAAGGTTTATTTGTCACTGTGGATGCTCCATCTCTTGGTCGTCGTGAAAAAGATATGAAGATGAAGTTTGATGCTGATTCAGATGTCCAATCTGGTGAAGACGAAGTGGATAGATCACAAGGTGCAGCTCGTGCTATAAGTTCATTCATCGATCCGGCATTATCATGGAAGGATATAGCTTTTTTACAATCTATAACCAAAATGCCCATTGTGTTGAAAGGTGTCCAACGTAAAGAGGACGTATTATTGGCTGTAGAGTATGGACTTCAAGGAGTTGTATTGTCAAATCATGGTGGTCGTCAATTGGACTATACAAGAGCACCAGTGGAAGTTTTAGCCGAAGTTATGCCCATTTTACGTGAGAAGGGATTGGATAAAAAAATTGAAGTCTATGTTGATGGTGGTGTTCGTAGAGGAACAGATGTACTGAAAGCTTTATGCTTGGGTGCTAAAGGTGTTGGATTGGGGAGACCTTTCCTATATGCCAATAGTGCATATGGTGCACAAGGTGTAACAAGAGCAATTCAATTATTAAAAGATGAATTAGAGATGAATATGAGATTATTAGGTGTCACCAAGATTGAAGATTTAGGTCCTGAATTACTTGATACAAGAAATATCTTTAATAGAAGTGTCCCTGTGGCTAAGGATTATCTATATGATCAAAACTATGGGAAAATGAGTGGTGCAGCATTCAGACCAGGAATTCCAGAGGATTAAATCTCCAATATATATATATATTCAACGAACATATGTAGCATCAATCTTGGCAACTTGTGGTAAAAACATTATTAATTTTCTTCTATAACTAGTTGGATTTTGTAATTGAAGGGGATTTTGCTCCAAATATATGGTATCTAATTCTTTTAGTCCCTTAAGTTCTCTCTCCACTTCATCAAATGATTCAATTTGGTTAGAAGAGGCCCATATATCGGTTAATTGTGATAAATGGGATAAATTCTCCAAATGTTTAATCTTATTCCCCGTGATGTCTAATGTATTTAATTTGGTATTATTCTCAAGACCTTCGATTTTTTCCAATCCATTATGTGAAACATAAAGTTCTTCCAAGTTTACTAGTTGATCAAGTCCTTGAAGTTTAGTGATTCTATTTGATTGGATTGATAATATTTTCAAATTTTGTAATTTATTCAAGTTTTCAAAAACATGAATTCTATTCTGTCCAAGCCATAGTTGTTCTAAATTAACCAATGCATCTAAATTTTCAATCTTGTTGATTCTATTGCCTCCTAATTCCAAGTTGATCAATTGTGTAAAATTTTCCAAATTTACAATCTCACTAATCTTATTCTGTACAAAATACAAGTTTTTCAAATTAATCAATTTTTCAATATTCTTTATATTTCTAATCTTGTTGAAACTTAGATCTAAATTCTTCAACTGTGTAAATTCATTCAAATGACTAGAGATGTGTTTAATTCTATTATCGTAAAAATCTAATTCTTCTAAACCCTTGTTTAAATTCTTAACTTCTGATATAGAATCCAATATATTTTGTCTCAACACTAAATTCTTCAAATTTTTAAATCTACCAAGGTTTAAATCCTCCATTGATCTAATCTTCAAATGTACCAATTCAACATATTCAGAATCATCAGGATAATCCAAAGTTAAATCAACATCTGCATCAATTTCTCCTGGGTTTTCATCTGGTATGATCTGTCCTTGAATCCCCTGAGTCGGTTGAGAATCTTGACGTTGTTCTTCTTCAACATCAGTCTCTTCAGCTTCGCTTTGGCTTTGGTCTATGGCTTTTTCAATTGGTTTATCAGATGTCATTTTGGTGGGAATATTAATGATTTGAATACAATGGCAAATAAGTACAATGAATTTATTTTTATATCAATAAGATGTGATGACTAATCAGTATGAAGTAATTTACAAATTCAATAAAATAACCACTACGAAAACTTCAAAGAGTTAATGGAAAATAGCATGGATATTATATACAATTGGTAAAGCCCTTAAAGTGGCCCGTTATCCTGGAAAATTATAAAATCTTGAATCATATTGTTGTTGTAAAGTTGATTTCATACAATGTCATCATCATAATGGCATAATCAAAAATGAAGATCTAATGAGCATCTGAATTTTTCAAATATTCAACAACTTGACCAACAGTTTTCAATTGATTAGCAACTTCTTCACTCATTTCAACATCAAATTCTTCTTCAACAGCAACTAAATATTCAGCTGCATCTAATGAATCTAATCCTAAATCAGTAACAATGTTTTGTTCTGGTTTTAATTCTTCAGGAGTTTGATCTAAATGATTTGTAGCTTGTTTAATACGACGTAAAATTTCATCTTGTGATAATTTAGTTGAATAAAAACGAGGTTGGAAAAGTGATTGTTTATAGAAAACAGTTGCTGAAGGTGCAACGGTTCTAGAAGCAGTGGTTCTAATAGAGGCACGGATGGCTGATTGAGTGGCTAATCTGAACATTTTAAATAATGATGTATTAAACTGATAAGTATGTCAAGAATATGTCAAAATTGACCAAGATTTATAATCCTTTATATCAACCTTTTTTTTCGTTCACCACTTTACAAATTCCGAGCGGGACCGGTAGACTTCCCGATACGGCAATAAGGATGTTCTCGCGCTTCCATTACACGACAATTATTAACACATAAATATAAATACTAAATATACAATTTCTATTATGGAGCTTCTTGTCTAGATTGTCTCCAGTTTAAAATAGATCTTTTTCTACCACCACTACCACTTGTCATTTGTGACAGTCTTGAACTAGATTTTTCTGATGTTCTACTATCAACTTTTGATAAAGTATGTCCATTACCATTACCATTCATAGTGGCATTCCCATTAGATGAAGCAGTTGATGTACTTGTTGAAGTTGATGATGCCAATGATGGGATTCTTTGCGCAGCAGCATGGGTTTGATTTTGTTGTGGTTGTGGTTTAAACCCACTTGAAGATGATGTTGAATGTGTTGAATTTGAATATGGTGAATTGGAAACTTGTGGAATTGAACGCTTTAATTCTGCAATGTCAACATGAGTTCTTTTAATCTCATCTTTGAAATTCTTCTCAAAAAGATCAATCAATACAATATGTGAATCTCTTAAAGTATCTGGAACCATTTTACCATGGACCATTAAACAACGTGAAATACAAATTGCTAAATTATCAAATGAACTTTTCAAAATGTTTAAATCAGTTTCAAGTTCTTCATCTTCAGCTGAAACTTCTAAATTGAAAAATTCCTTATATTGACCAATACCACCATTAACTGGTGCATCCACTGTACCTGATAAATTTCTTGATAATTCATTAAAAGATTGAGATTTATGTTCACGATTCTTTAAAGATTTTTCTGCACTAATCTCGGCATTAACAAGATCTTGTGTTTTAGCCATCAATGTTCTCAAGGCGTTTTGAATTGGTGATAATTTAGTAGTGACAGTTTCAATAACTTCACTTCTATTCATCAATGTTGGGAAATAATTGTATGTTTCATAAGTTGATTCCTCAACCCATAGATCCAATACCGATGTAGATTTTTGTAATCTTTTAGATGTAGTGAAATATTTTAAATCCTTATTCTCCATATATAATCTAGCTGCACTTGATAAATTACCATGATTACTTTGGAAATCAACTTGTGGTTTGACAGTGACAATATGTAAGAATTTACCATTTGGTGTATGTTGAATCAAATAAGAAGCTTCATCGTCATTTGAAATAATCTTTGCACCAGTATGTAATCTTAACAATCTATTATGAATAGAATTAATATGTTCAAAAGTTAAACCTTCATAAATAAAAGATCTACCTCTAACAGTCTTTGGGAATCCAAACCCGATAAATGAAACTTTAAAATATGTTGGTGTAGATCTATCAGCTGTGGTTAAATCCATGTAAAGTTCAGATAATCTGCTATGAACAAAAGATAAACCTTTTAAATTGAAATTAACTTTATCAAACATCTCTGCAAGTTCTTTATAAATTAAAACAGCTTTCTCCAATTTATTACCTTTAATCAAATTTGAAGCAATCATCTTGTACAAGAATTCCTTCCTTTCAAATGCAGTTTGTGCAGGTAATCTTGGTTTAATGGAAATTGGTAATTCTTCCTCAACATTCCATTCATAAGTAGATGCTAACAATTCAAGACATAAAGCAGCTTGTGTAAAATTATTCTTGGAAATGTTTCTCTCATATAGATCATCCAATGAAGCATGGAACTTTTTAGCATTATTAACACGCATCAAATGACGTAAAATATCCAAATCATGGAAAGTTCTTTCATCATCATATTCATCACCTTTTGGTACAGAAGTCATATCATTTTGAATATCCAAGAATTCACTTAGATTTTGAATAAATGAATAAACATCAGCAAATGATTCATCTTCTGGATCTAATCTAACAACCATTTTCAATCTTTTAATGAAATTTCTTTGTTCATAAAGTCCAGGGATATATCTTTCGGATTTGAAAAACTTATCAAGACCAATCATTAAACCCTTTTCAACAGCCGCCAATTTGTTATGAATAGGTTCATCACTTGTCTCTTGGACTAATAATTCAGCAATCATAATGGTCCATAACACTTTAACACCAACAATTTGACATTGAGAATTTCTTTGTAAACAGAAAACAACCAATTCTTCCAAGATACCATAATCTTCTTGTATAAATTCAACTTGATAACCAGCATTTTTCTTGACATGGAAACGAACATAGTCTCTCTTTAACGAGTCCCAACCTAAACAATCCCATGATTGATTGATAACTGAGGCACATCTACCACGAATATCACCAGTTATTTTCCAAGCAGCTTTTCTTGGAACTTCAGCTAAATGACAAATAGATGCAGGCATTGATGATGACATTGATAACAATGATTTTAAATATTTACTCCATAATGATCTATCAAAAGAATCAGGATTGTTGACTGATGGGATATGATCTCTTATCAAGATGAATTTAATTAATTCAGATGCACTAGTCGTACTTTCAATCATTAAGGCATGTAATGAAATCCATTTTTCACATGGGAAAAACTTGGATTGGATTAATAATCTATTTGTTTGAATGATTAACAATAGATCCTCTTTGGTGAATGCAGAAATGAAATTTTTCGATGTATTAAATAACGTATCATTTTGAGCAGCTTCCAAAATTGTAACAAAACCTTGAGAACTTGACGCGATGTTCTTGGAGATCTTGGTGATGAATGCATATATAACAGACAACTCAATTAAAATTTCCACAACTGTAATATCATTAATAACAGAACCTATAATTAATTCAGCAAATGGATAACAATTTGGGAACAAATGGGTATAAGTTCTTTTAGGTTCAAACAAGTTATTATTTCTTGAGTATTGATGAACTTTATGGAATAATTCACCCACAGTGACTAATAACCTAGAAACACTTCTTGGGAAAACATAATTTTTTTCGTCCTTCTCCACAATGACAGTCCATGCAATGTGACAAGTGGACACTAAACATGAATTTGCCAATCTCAATACATCTAGATCCGTCACAGATTCATCATAGGCTTCAATAGCCCAGTTAATGGCACAAAAATAAAATCTTTCAGTAACTTCTTGGAACTCAGTATCTTCAAAAATCCAACTGTTTAATAGACGACGGATTAATAATAATTTTGTAATAAACATTTTAGATTCTTTGGCTTTCATCTTGGAATTTTCCTCTGTACCACTAGCCAACCCTCTTGTCCCTACTGAATTGATCAATGTGATACCAAATTCTGCAACTTCACTATCAGTGAATAAACCTCTCAAATTGACTAACAATAAATCAACATATTCCAAGACTAACAATTGATCTGGGATCATGGATTCCACTTTTAAAACCAAAAATTCATTCAATACTTGACTCAATGCCTTCCATGCCAGTTTAAACTCTTTAATCTGAGACTGTGTTAACGCTAGGATGGAAATTTTCAATAACAATGGTGAAATACGACAAAGTGTTCTACCAACAAAATTCCATTCTGATTTAGCCTTACCAAAATAACCAGCGGTTATAAATATCAAATCAGCACCAACTTTTGGTAAGTTGTTATCGAGAGCAGATTGTTCTGCAACAAACTCATGATATAAATAGGTATATTGCTCTTGTCTTGCAATAACCACATCTAATAAATGAATAAATGCATAAAATGAAGCGGTTTTCAATTTTGGTAAGTTTGATTCAGTGGCAACTTCAAATATTTGTAGTAAATTCACCAATAATTCTTTAAAATATTTGATAGCTTGCTCTAATGAAGTTTGATTTAATAATTTTAGAGTGTCAATTAGTTTTTCTTCATGTTCTGGGAATGAATATAATCTTTTCCAAGCTAAGATATGTTGAAATGCATTTTCCACATTGAAAGATTTCCCCACATAACGAGTATCACATTCCACCGAGGCAACAGTTTGTGGACCAGTTTTGAAAAGAATCAATTGACTCTTGTTTTGTTCATGGATCAAACCTTTCTTTGTGACAATTAGTTCTGCATCGGCTTTATGTTCAAAATTAACAAATAAACGTAAAGTTAATGATTCATTTTCCAATGCATTTTCAATCCCACTAATCTTGATACTTTCACCAACGACTTCATTTGAATGTACAGATGTGAAATCCCAACGATCAGTTGGAACATCATTTGTAGCTTTTGATATGACAATGTTAGAATTTTGGTTCAAATTGATCAATTGGATAGAGACCAAATCACCAGGGAACGGTGTTGAATTGAATGTTAAATTAACTTTACCCAATGATAAATAAATTCTATCATGTGCCTTAACTAATGGATCGAAAAAATTTGTTCTAATCTGTGAGATTGGAGTTTTCTTTTTAGCATCAAAATCAGATGCAACAGTTTGTAAATCACCTTTAAATTCTTTAATTGATACAACTAATTTTTCAGCTCTTGGATTTACAGCAACACCCTTTTTAGAACCTGAGATGACTCTATCGATCAATTCACCCCAACCAAAATTCATATTTCTTGGATCTAAAGTGGTATTATCGGTTTTATTAACGTATGAACCAAATAATTTAATTGTAAATTGATGAGATTCACCAGTTTTCAAAGCACCACTATGTCTTGAAAAAATTCTTGAGATATCTGCAACACCTGCAGCTATACCTTTTCTAACTTTTTGTAATGATCCACCAATTGGAGCATCACCATATTTCGAAATATCAATTTCCTCAGTGAGGATAGCTACCAAGTAGATTCTACTTGTATCAACTTCGGTTCCTGGGATGTTTCTGAATAAAGCGGCAGAGATCTTATCCAATGAGAATGAAGATGACGACTCGATATGGATGGCAAAGGCCTCTGTGAGTCTTTTCTTGGATGTTCTTAGGTATAAATAAGCAGTCATACCGATGAATCCCTTTGGATTCATTGTAGAAGTACCGCTAACATCTTTGAAATCCACCAGAATCTGAGATGGTGTTACTTTATCGAACTTGGTGATCTTTTTCGGCTTCAAGTCTTCCTCTAATGTATTTGACACTGGGAAGTTTGGTGATAAAGCAGCGGTCAACTGGTTAGCGGCAATGAATTTGGCAATTGGCTGTTTCTTCAAATCTGGATTCCAGTAGTCGTAGAGTTCACCAGAATGAACGTCTCTTGCTGTGACGGATTGGTAACCGGAAGAGTCGTGTTTCAATTGGGCGCTTGTGTTTCTTTCGAATCTGCTGGCACCTTTTGACGATAAGAACTTTGAGATGCTTGATAACAAAAGCGACACTTGCTGTTTAGCGCTGGCTTTTTCTCTCTTTGTCAAGAGATTGTAGGTCAATTTGATTCTCAAATTGTTCAGCTCATCAAACGATTCATGAAGCTTCTGGAAAAGCGAATATTCACCAACAGAGTAGAATGAGTAGATATGAGATGCTAACAGTGATAGAGATGGAACCAGTTCATCTAGTAAGTTCCCGGAATCTAGTCTCACCAATGGTAAAGGCGGTTTCAACTTGACGTTACCACTTTCATCTTGTAGATCACCGTTTCTAGCCTTGGAATTGGACAATTGTAATTCAAAGATACTTGGAATTGAAGTTTGACCTTGGTCGAAATCTTTGGTGCTTGGAGCTGCAAAATTTGAAGTCATAGCTAGTCTGTCCATTATATGAACATGAGACAATGGGACAATAACCACGCTGACTCTTTGCTCTGGCAATTTATCCAAGTCACTCGATTTCTCAATAAAGTCTGAAGGCAATGGCTGGACAATTAAATACCCTCTAGCCCAATCAGCATTGTTATGAGTCTCAAATAGAAACACTTCATCACCTGGGTATAAATTCTTGTAAAAAGCTGATAATTTCAAGCTTGGGAACTTATCTAGAGGTGAGAACGGCTTGACAACTTTCCCATGAGCCAGCATGGGTAAAGGAGACCACTGAAGGTTTGAGCTATGCTCAGAAGACCCGTTCTGTTCAGACATTATTCCTGTTTCTCGGTTCCTGGTTCAATAGATCTGAGAGAATGTAAGGATAATGAATAAAAAAAAGACGTGATGAGCAAAGAAGAAGCGATTCTTTGATGAATAGCAATGAAATATAGCCCTTAGTGGAAAAATTGCGAAACAGGAAGAAGCGATAGATAAATAATAAAAAGGGTTGAGCTAAGGATTCGGTGATGTTACAACGTTGAATTTTTATAAAGGTAATTTTTCAAGATTAAAGTGGCCCAGAACCCAAGGCGAGAATGTACGATCGCTTTTAGTTAAGCAGCACGCATTTGGGAAAGAGTACAAACAAAATTCAGGGAGGAATAATATACTTAGGCAGTGAGTGAATAGAGTGGAATCTAGATATCACAAAGCTCACTCTTTTCAAACTGGTCCAAAACTCCAAGTTCTCACCAAAATCTCGAACGATTCTTTTTAGATCGAGTTCTGTTATGCACGGAATTTACCAAGAAGGCAACTATGGAATCGGTAACTGGAATTCGCCTTAGCTTAAACACCAAACCACAGAACGTTACTTAAAATTGTTCAAATTGACATTAATCAATTAATTGACTATACAGATCATAATATATACAAAATCTTTGCCAATTTGGGAGCCCTATTCACACCAAAGTTCAGGTGATAGAGCACCACTCAAGGACAATCGAGGATTTTTCAAGATAATCGCATTTAAGCACGATGGGTTATTCTGGTATTGTATCCTTGAGATTTGTTCAAAACCCACACCTTATTGTCCCAGATGTTATGTGGTTAGCTTAATTATGTACCAGCAATGACGAGATCTCATAAAGTATGGGATAAGGAATCTCACACAAGTGTATTCTGGAACTAGCCGCATCTGAACTACTTGTAATCAATCACACCTTTTGCTTTTTGTTATCTGGTTGTCCTGACTCTTCAGTTTTAGACTCTGCGTCAACCTGATTCACTTTCTTCAACTCTTGCAATAAAAACTCCAATCCAAACCTAGCAAACTCTTGCATGTTATAAGATCTATCATTTGATAATGTTCTCTTCACTGTGGATTCTTCACCATTTGGCCCTGCAACACCTAAGAAAACAGTCCCAATATCTTCATTCGTATATATGGATTTCCCCTTTTCATCTTGTGCTTGAATAACTGGACCTGCTATACCTGTTTCCGATAGTACATAAGTTGATCCAAGATCCATTCTTAATGTTCTAGCTAATCTAAGAACAACTTTTTGAGAAGGACCTGTATAGTTTAAAATATCTTCCTCAGACCATCCTGATAATTTCAATCTAGATTTCAAACTATACACTAATGTACCACCATGAAACCAATTAGATGCACCTGGTACTGAGACCAAATAAGCCGAGAGTAACCCACCACAGGCAGCTTCAGAAACAGAAATTGTTTCACCTCTCCCTTGTAAAAGCTCCGCAATGGCCTCCACAATCTCAATGATGTCTTTTGGTGGGAAGTTGGCCGTCATCTGGGTCATTCTGGACTCTCTTTAAGACGTGTCTTTGATAGATTAGATCTTTAAGATCGATCAACAATTAGATCAAGTACATGATGTGATTTATTAAAAGGACAAAAAAAACACCAGGGTAAAATTCGCGCGAAAATTCCGCGAATTGTGTTTTGATTTATTCGAATCTTCAAAGTGGCAAGACAGATCTATTAAGAGATCTCGAAGAAACATCAATTGAATCAATTAATAATTCAGTCTAAGCACAATGTCAGTAATCAAGTTTAGAGCCGGTAGAGTGAACTACGATGCTGAGAAAAAATTGGCCACTCCAGAGCCAATTCAAGGTCAAATCACCATAAAGCCATCAGATGAAGATGAATCTTTCTATTCATTTGAATGGGCCCCAAAGGATAACGCTCCAAATGTCGAAAAGGAAGAATTGCTAGTGGTGCCCGGTGATGTTACTTGGAAACAAGTTGAAGAATCTAAAACTGGAAGAATTTTCGCATTACAATTCCTTTCATCAAGTGCTAGACATTTATTTTGGTTACAAGAAGTTAATGATGATGAAGATGATCAAAGTGCATTGAGTAAAAAAGATAAAGAAATCTTGGAAAAGATTGATAAAATTTTCCAAGTTGAAGAAGAAGAAGAGGAAGATGTGCAAAAAGATGTTGAAGTTCCAGATGCTGCCACAACTACAACAACTGAACAATCAACACAACAAAATACACAGTAAGTACATAATGAGATATGAATAGAAATTTGCAAGTTGTTTGCTCTATTTTTTTTTTTTGCACCTGTGTAATCATGACTAACTGAAAAGTCAGACCAATTTATGATATAAACGATGTCTTGACTCAGGAAAACATACAATCTTTACTCGACAATGCCGACGAGAAGCAATTGGATGAGTTATATTCTCACCTACCAGAATCAATGGAGAAAACCAAGGAAAATTTGAGAAGTACATTGCTCAGTGGATTCTTTAAGAGAAGTGCCTCAAATCTTGGACATGCTCTGAATAACGGTGGTGGGTTTATCGTTTCCAAGTCTTTAAACTATGACTATGAAGGTGAAGGGATTGCTAGCTATTTAAGTGCCGTCAGAAAGAAGAGCAAAGACGAGGAGAAGTAGTGATTATATCTTATCAATTGTAATAATTTCAATTCTATAATTGTATTTGTAGTACTGTATAAAGATTTGGCTGGGCGTGCCCTTGCCGAAAACCAAAACATAAACAAAAATGTTATGGAAAAATAATCATGATACGATTCAAATCAAAACAAAACATTGTTAACTAGACGTACGAGTCAGAAAGACTATAACAGAAGCTGAAAAAGTTGAGGTGGGTATAATGGGACTAACAGGGATCAAGTAATTGGGTTAATTGTGTTCTTCATGGACTGAATCTCTTCACATTCTTGCTTTCCCTTCAACGCGCACGCGCATTGCTTAAACAATTTACTAACTTCAAACCAGGGGAATCCTGAAAGATGTCGTCTTCAGATCAAAACTTGAAATCACAGCTTTCTGATCTTCAGAAAAGACTATCACAGTCGACTCTGAATTCACCTAGAAAACCCACTACACCTAGATCGGAACCTCATTCCTCTACTATACAACATGGTAAAGAAGAAGAATCTCAGGACCCAAAAAGAAGTCATACAACAGAAACTTCAAAAAAGGGATTATCAAATTTCCTCACAAAGAAAGACAAAAGAGTTTCACTGCCAGTTCTTGATAGTTCAAGATCATTATCTGCCCCATCAAAGGGTAATGGGAAAGATATGGATTTTGTTGTTGGATTGAGTGAAAATTTATTGGTTGAATGTAGGAAACTACAAGCCGAAAACCAATCGAAATCCAACAAACTGAGAAATGCAGAAGATGAGATTGAAAAAATTAAAACAAATAATGCTGCATTGTTGGCTAGATTGAATGAAACTTTACAAAATGAAGAACAATTTAAAGATACCAATTGGGAATTGGAGACCAAATTACAACAGGTCCAGCAGGATTTCAAAATAGTCACTGATAACTACAACAAATCACAAGCCGAATTGAATAGACAATTGGAATTATCCAATGAAATGAGATCTGAGCTGGATGAGACTCATTTGAACAAGGCTACTTTGGAAAAAGATTATTCTTCCAACAAACTTTCCAATACCAATCAAATCCAAGATTTGAAATCTCGTGTCGAGGAATTGAATGACGAGAACTACAAGCTGAATGATGAAATTGATGAATTAAGACAAAAATTGGAAGAAACTGAGAATAAACCAATAGAGAATAAGATCACAAACATTCCAGTGTTGAAACCTATGGATGATGATTCATCAGATGAAGAATATAAAGAACCACCAATTTCACCTACAAAGACTATACCCGTTAATAATACCGCTTTGGAATCTGAAACTTTAAGAGGATCTTTAAGTCAAGCACATCATACAATTGCCAAATTGAGAGCTCAGATTTTGAAATTAAGATCAAATGAATTAACAAGTAGACAAAACTCACCAATTGCCACCAAGAAATCACAAACTCCAATCAACAAGAAATCTATTAGAAGTTTGAATGAACCTGGTAATAGATCTTTCCATATTTTGAAACCTTCATCTAATAGAAGTTCCAAAAATATTTATGAAGATTCTATGGAAACTTCTGATTTGGATGAAGATTGGGAAAACTTTGAAGGGGATTCCACTAATCGTTCTCAATCATTTGCTGCTTCGTCACCAACAGGTAAACGTTCAAGACCACTCTCCACATCACAAGATTTAATTGACGATAGTGAATCTGAATTTGATGAAGATGAATTGAATGAAGTTGCTCCGTTATCATCAGAACTAAAGACATTATCTGAAGAAGACGTGGAACAATATGCCGAGGAACATGGCTTGGTAATCTTACCAAGTGATCAATATTCTAAACTAGTCGGTCATGATTTAACAGATGATGCTATAATAACACCTGCGAAGAAATTTGGGTTTGTTTCATTACCAAATGATGATCCTGTCGCTAAGCAGGCTTCTAAAGAGGCAGACTTATATTCATTTGCCGATGCCAAAGGTCTTGTCATTTTGAGTAAAGATGAGTTAAAGGTCAAAGAGGAAGCATTATCATCAGGTGCCGTACAAATCACAGATTTGGTATCACAAATCTCAACCTTCAGATCAGCAGAGGAACAATACGCCAAAGAAGCAGAAGTCTTCAAAAATAAATTAGAGGAAGCAGATGCTCAAGCGGCTAAATGGCATGAAGAAAAGGGTCAATTGAATGAAAAGCTCACCAACCCAAGTCAACAATTTATTGAAAATAATGCTGCTAAGCTTGGACTACACTCTTTACCAGTTGTTGCTTTCAACAAGATTCAAAATGATTTGAAAAAGTACAGAGAGCCATCTCACGATTTGATGAATGAATTGGCACAATCCAAGGGACTGAAACTGTTGAAAGAAGATGATCATACGAGCCTTTTGTCTAAGATCGAATCAGTTGAAACTCAACTATCATCCAAGGAGAAAGAAATCCTGGATCTTGAAGATGAATTAACTCATGTCAATGAACATTTGAAATCTCAAGAAGAGGAATCTGCGTCCAAAATTGAAGACTTGGAAAGTAAACTAGGATTTGTCAACAATGAGCTCGCAACATCATTAGCCGCTGCTAAATCCTTGGAAGCTAAGCTGAAGACCGCTGAAACTCAGAAAACAGGCTTAGCTGCTGATGTTGACGATTTGAAGAGTAAACTTGAATCAACAAGAACTGAATTGACTGATAAGGGTAAAACTTGGGAAGAAAAACTCAGCGTCACAACCAAAGAACGTGATGCGTTGTTGGTAACTATTGATGCATTGGAATTAAAGACTAAGGATCATGAATCTACTAACAAATCTTTGATTAGTGATCATGAACTCTTGAAGTCTGAATTACAAGGGAAATTTGAGGCTGTTGAAAGTCAACTAGCATCTATCACCAAGGAACGTGATGTATTACTAACAACTATCGCTGACCTAAAATCCACACTAGAAGAAAGTGAATCTACAAACAAATCTTTACTGGCTGATATTGATGGATTCAAAGCAGAATTACAAGGTGCTGAGAAAGAGAAGGAGCTACTTTCTGGTACACTTGAAAAACTTGAAACTGATTTATCCACTGCTAAGGGAGATTACTCAAGAGTTCAATCCGAATCCAAGGAACTTGTTACAAGCTTGGAATCTTTGAAATTGTCATTTAGTGAACCATCGCATGAGTATATTACAGAGAAGGCTAGTGCTAGAGGGTTGAAAGTATTAGACTCAGATAAGCACGATCAACAAATTGCAGACCATAAAACATCTGTAACAAGTTTGAATTCAGAAATCGACCAATTGAAGAAAGATATTGAATCAAAGACTACTGAAATTGCCTCATTGACAGAATTGTCAAAGAACCTACAGAAATCTATTGATGAACCATCACATGATTACATCACTGAAAAGGCTAGAATCAAGGGCTTCAAAGTGTTGGATTCCGAATCTCATGACAAACAAATATCAGACCATGATGCTACCGTGTCAACATTACAATCAGAAGCTGACACTTTGAAGAATGATATTAAATCAAAAGCTGAAGAAATTGTGGCACTGACTGGCTTATCAAAGAGCTTACAGAAATCCATTGATGAACCACATCATGATTATATTAGTGAAAAGGCATCTGAAAGAGGTTACAAGGTCATTGAAACCGCTGCACATGATTCTCAAATTGAGGATTTGAATTCGACAATTGCCTCACTGAAAGCTAAACTAGCTTCAGAGATTGATAAATCTGGTAAAAAGTCTGATATTTCCAATAATTTAATTTCAGAATTAAGAGAAAAGGTACAAAGTCTAGAAGCTGAGCGTAAGGAACTTGTGAAAACTAATGCTGATCTTGAAGATAAACTTGAACGTGCTACTGGTGAACTGTCAATTTTGAAATCACAAGTTGAAAGACCATCACATGAATACCTTTCAGAAAAGGCCACTAAACAAGGATTGACCGTCTTACCAAAACTTGCACATGTCAGCTTACTAGAAAGAGCTGGTAAATCAATTTACGATTTGGCAAAGGAGGAAAACGTTGTTGTATTGAAGAATGAAGAGCATGAAGAATTGAAATCTCTTGCTCATGAACCTAGCTTGGATCATCTAATCTCAAGGGCCAATACCCATGGACATAATGTTATCTCAAAAGAAAAACTTGCTGATTTGACCAAAAGAGCTGATACCACGATCGAAGAACATGCTACTGCTAAAGGTGTTCAATTGATACCAAACGATGATTTTAAAGATTTGAAATCTAGATTAGAGAATCCAACATTGGACTCATTACACAATCACTTGAAGACTCATGGTCATGTTGCTATCTCAGATGATGAGCACAAAGTTTTGAAAGAACGTGCAAACAAGTCAATTGACATTTTAGCTTCAGAACAAGGTATGGTTGTCTTATCCAATGATGACCACGACGAGCTGGTCAGAAAGGCTTCAAGTCCAACGGTTGATGAACTCAAGGCTGCAGCTGATCAAAACGGTCATGTTTTGGTTCCTTCAAGCGAACACGAAGATCTCGTGACTAGATATAACAAAGATGTTGCTCAACTAGCTGCTGAAAATGATCAAGTTGTGCTGAATAAAGGTGAACATTCAGAACTAACTAGAAAGGCTACAACCCCATCTGTTGATGAACTTCTTACTTTATCTGCTGCTTCTGGATATGTTGCCTTGCACAAGGATTCACACAGTGCATTGGTTAATAAATCTGAAAGATCTATTCACGATTTGGCCACTGAGCAGAACCATGTCGTCTTACCATCCGATGAACATAAGAGCTTGTTGAATTCTATTGTTTCACCATCTGTGGATTACTTGGTATCCAAGGGTGAATCTGTTGGTTATAAAGTGGTCAAGAACGATGATTTTGATGAAATTACAAAACGTGCTAATAAGACTATTGATGACCTAGCTAAAGAACAACAAAAGGTGGTAATTACCGAGAAGGACTATGATGGTTTGTTGAACCCAGCATCGGAAACTATAGTGAAGAAGGCTAAATCGGTAGGTCTTGTTGCTGTACCAAAGTCTGATTACAATATGCTAGTAAATACCTCCAGTTCACCAAGCTTGGGATTCATTACAGAAAAAGCTGCATCATTGGGATACACTGTTGTTGATTCATCTGATTACGAGAGCTTGATTAAGATCAAAGAAGCCCCAACCAAAGATTTCATTGTCAAAAATGCATCTACTCATGGATTATTAGCAATTCCAACAGCTGATCATAGCAAATTGAAAGAGGAAGTTGCTAAGCTAAAGAAGGATTTTGCTGATAAGAGTTTGTTGAAAGAAAAGCTTACATCTGATGGTTCTGTCGTCTTGAAGAAATATGATTACGACTCTATCATCACTAAGGTGAATACACCGATTGAAGATTTGGCTGCTGCTGAGAACAAGGTGATTCTCTCCAATGAAGATCACCAAGCTTTATCTAATCCATCTGTCGATACTATTTCTGTACATGCTGCTAAGCATAACTTAATTGCTGTTCCAAAAGATACCCATCGTGCTCTATTACAAGATCATGAGGCACCAACCATAGCCCACCTAACCGCCAAAGCTGCTACTCATGGCCACTTGGTGGTTTCAAAGAGTGACTATGAAGAGCTCGAAGGATCATTGAAGTCACCTACATTAGAATATTTGACTGAGAAGGCCGCAAATCATGGCTCAAAAGTCGTTTCATCAAGCGAGCTTGAAGATTTAATGACTAAATCTCAAAAGACAATCGAAGATCTTGCTAAGGAACAGAATAAAGTTGTGATTGATGAAGAATCTCACAGGGAACTATTGAATCCATCTGTTGAAATCTTGAAAGAACACGCTGACCGCGCTGGTCTTATTACATCAACAAAAGAAGAGCATGAATCGTTAAATAAAAGCTTGAAGTCACCATCGTTTGCATATCTTACAGAAAAGGTCAAGGATCATTCTCATACTTTGATCTCTGAAGATGAGCTGAAGGATCTTCAACAGCACAAGGAGTCACCAGCTCAAGATTTTATCACCAAACATGCTGGCTCTCATGGATTAATTGCTGTTAGTGAAGATGATTATGAGGCACTTAAGGTACACGCTGGTAAACCAATTGAAACTTTGGCTGCTGAAAAGGGTCTTGAAGTTGTACCATCTTCTGAACTTGAGGCGTTATTGAACCCAAGTAAAGAGACATTGATAACTAAGGCTGAATCAATCGGGTATGTCTTAGTTGATTCCAAAGAGTATGAAGGCCTCTTGACCCCATCCAGGGACTCTCTGGACAAGATTGCTAAAGATCATGATTCTGTTGTTGTTTTTAATGAAGACTACAATTCTTTGAAAGAAAAGGCAAACAAAACTATACACGATCTAGCTCGTGAAAATGACTATGTTGCGTTATCTAAAGAGGAGCATAATTCTTTGAGCGCTCCATCCGTTGAAAAAATTTTAGGAATTGCATCCGCCGCTGGTCTTGTTGCTATTGGCTCATCCGAATACAGCGAACTAAAATCTCCAAACGTTGAGAAATTGAGAGAACTATGCGCTGCTCATGATGTGGTTTTGGTACAGAACGATGATTATGGCAAACTTGTTGAGAAGTCAAATAAAACTCTTCAAGAGCTGGCTAAAGATGAAGGTAGCGTTGTGCTCAAAAAGGATGAACATAGAGAGCTTCTGAGCCCAGACAAAAACACAGTCATTGACCATGCTGCAGGGCATGGCTTGGTGACTTTGACCAGTGATGATCATCATAATTTGTTACATCCTTCGAAAGATATATTGTCCGTTCATGCACACAGGGAGGGACTAAAGTTACTGCCAACGGATGAGTATGATGTTCTCGCTAATCCAAGTAAAGAGTTGATTACCAAAAAGGCAATAGATAATGATTTGGTGGCTTTGAATAAAGCTGACTATGAGAATTTGATCGCATCTTTAGATTCTCCTTCAATTGATTACATTGTTGAGAAGGCGAATGCTCTCGACTATCATGTCCTAGCCAATGATGACCACGATCAACTTCAAAAATTAGCACATTCACCAACCGCTGACCATATAACTGAAAAAGCACAGAAGCATAACTTGAAGGTGATTTCTGTGGTTGATCACACTGCACTCACCAAACTTGCACACTCACCTGATGAGGAACATGTTTTGTCAAAAGGTAAAGATCTTGGTTTGGAAGTTTTATCTAAGGAGAAACACAATGAACTCGTCCAACTTGCTCAAAATCCAAACGCAGAACACGTCACATCACATGGTAAAGCGTTGGGCTTAGAAGTGTTGTCCAAAGACCAGCATGATCAATTATTAGGTCTTGCTCATGCACCAGATGCTGATCATATCACAACAAAAGGTAAAGATTTGGGATTAGAAGTACTATCAAAAGACAAGCATGATGAATTAGTGAAACTTGCTCATAATCCAGATATCGACCACATCACAACAAAGAGTAAAGAGCTAGGCCTCAAAGTGTTACCAAGTAAAGAGCACGAACAATTGATTAAACTTGCTCATGATCCAGATGTCAATCATATCACAAGTAAGGGTGAAGAACTCGGCTTGAAAGTCTTGCCTAAAGATGAGCATGATGAACTAGTCAAACTTGCACATGAACCAAACTCTGACCATTTAGCAGCAAAAGCTGGCTTGCTGGGAAGCCTATTGGTATCCAAAGATGAGCATGAAAACCTACGTGAAATTTCAGAAAATCCAAACCGTGATTTCGTTACATCTGCCGCTGGTAAGCATGGATTAATATTGGTTGAACAGGCTAAAGTTGCACAGTTTGTTGATGAACAATTACAGAAGAAACAATTTGTTTCTTTGCCAAAGGATGACTATGAAAAATTGAAGGATATCAACGCCGCCTCATTATCCGATTTTGAACCTCGTATTAAAGAATTGGGACACGTTATCGTCGATCAAGAAACATTGAACAAGCTTTCCGCTGATATCACAGAAGAAGAAGCATTGGCGGCTGTCGAAAAGTTTGGTTTCAGCGCGGTTCCAGTGGAAACATTCAATAAGCTAAGAGACATTCAGGACACACCATTGTCAGAAATTGAACCCCGTGTTGAAGAATTAGGATATGTGATTATTGATAAAGCAACCTATGATAAGCTTTCTGCTGATATTACACAAGAGCAAGCTTTGACATCCATTGAAAAGTTTGGGTTCAAACCAGTATCACTAGAGTCCTTTTCCAAACTGAAAGATATCAATATATTACCAGTTGAAGACATTGAACCTCGTGTTAAAGAGTTAGGGTATGTCTTACTGGATGAGCAAACGTACTCAAAACTATCTGCCGATGTCACCAAAGAGGAAGTTTTATCACTATCTAAACAATTTGGCTTCAAAGCTGTACCATTAGATGCTTATTCGAAATTAGTCAGTGAGCCAACTACAGATGAACTCCATGATTTGGCAAAAGCTAAAGATTTCAAATTGGTCAGTCGCTCAGACTATGATGCTATTATTGCTCAAGTTGAAAACCCTGGTAAAGAATTCATCGAGAATCATGCCGCCAGTATTGGATATGCGCTGGTCACCGATAAGGAATTAGAAGGATTGAAGGGCGCGATCAGCAGAGTATCAAAGACTGATCTTGAAGAAAAAGCTAAAAGTATTGATCATGTTTTAGTTCCACAAGAGGAGTACGAACAATTGCAAAAGGCTGAAGGAGAAAGATCTCAAAATGAACCATCTACCCCAGTCAGTAAATTCACTGCTAATAAGGACTATTTTGAAAACATTTCAAAGAGTGCTGAAAAGGATAAACATAGAGCCAAGGTGTTTGAATCTGCTCGTACATTAGGTTTTGTTCCTGTCGCTGCTGATGAGTACAAACAACTGCTTGAACATCAAAAAGATTACGTTCTTACAAAATCTGATATTTACAAAAGTGCTAAAGATTTCAATTTAGCCGTGTTGCCGGTCGATGAGTATAAGAATTTGCTGAAGAGTCGTTCAAATAGAGACAGCTTCACGTTCGATGATCTACAAGCATTGGCTCAGCGTTACAACCTCAATATTTCTAAACAAGGTTCTGAAGGTACATCAAGATCTGTTGAACCTTTGACATTGGGTTCCAATGCCTCTGTGACCACATTTGACTCCTATCTAAACGAAAGCGAATTCACTGACGCTTTGGATAGAGTCCCTTCTAATGCTTCAACTATTCGTGATCTCGCTCCAACTGGTATTTCTGAGGATGAACTAAGAGTCCAAGCCAACCGTCTCGGTTTTTCACTTGTCCCAGTTTCAAGCACATTTAGTGCACCTGGTCTTGCTGCTGATGATGATGAAAGTACAGATGGTGAAGAAGAAAATGAATCCACAATCATTGACAGATCACGCAGTATCGAAACCCTTGATAGAGAAGAACTTTCCAGATCTGCTGGACAATTGGGTCTTGTTTTGATTGAAGAAGGTGAACTTGAAGGTTTGCGCAATAGGGAGTTATCAGCAGAAGAGATCAAGACTCAAGCAGGTGTTGTTGGATTGAGTGTCATTGATGATGAAAGACTTCGTGAACTGGAAAGTTTTGAAACACCAGATGAAGAGCGTATCCGTTTGGTCTCAAAAGATTTAGGATTAACAACTTTGAGTGATGAAGAAGTTCAGGAATTAGAACAAAGAGCTATTTCAACGGTCAGCGCCGAGGATTTCATAACAGAGGACAACATCCAAGAATACTCCAACAAACTTGGATTGATCCTCTTAACCAGAGAAAGATTTGACCTATTAGTTGGCTCTTCTGTCTCCACCAAGACCGAGTTGATTGAAAAAGCTCCTGAATTTGGATTGGTTGCAATTGATGCTGAAGAGTATGAGAAATTGAGCAGCAAAAAAGATGAGAGTTCGAACTTGTCCAAGGCTGCTTTAATTGCAGGTGCTTCTGCATTGGGTCTATCTGTGGTGGATTCTACAGCTACAACTAGAGAAACTTTATCAACAGATGCATCTAAGCTTGATTTGAAAGTGTTGCCAAATGATGAATACAATGATTTGGTGACCAATGCTGCTAAGGACATCTCATTATCTGATCTTGAAGCCTATGCGGCGCAAAATGGGTTATTGTTAATATCACAAGTTAAATTGGACCAACTGAAAACCAGTGCTTCTAGTGAAATCTCTAGAGATGATATCATTAAGAAGAGCTCAGATATAGGATTAGTTTCCATTCCTGCTGAAGAGTTCAGATCATTGAAAGCTGCTTCTAATGGTGATACATCACGTCTTTTGTCACAATCAGATGTTGTTGCAAGAGCTATGGAATTTGACCTGGTTGCCGTTTCCAAGGAAGAAATTGATGATTTGAGAGTTAAGGCTGGTGTCAAGAGTAAAGAGCTTGATCAAACACCTAAAGCTGATCCACCAATCTTGTCCAAAGAGGAGATTGAAGCTGGTGCTAAGCTACATGGTCTTTTGGCTATCCCAGAAAACTCATTTATTGCCACAAATATTTCTAGAATTCCAGATGTGAACAATGTTGTTGTTTTACCAATAACCTATTATAACAAATTGACCAAATCGGAAACTTTGAATATTGATAAGATTTCCAATGATGAATTACAGATTCAAGCCAAGAAAAGAGGATTCCATATCACTTATGGTGAACCGGAAGCTCAAATTCCTGCAAGCCAGTTGACAAGAAAGAGTACATTGACATCACTTGCCACATCAAATTCACGCAGAAACTTGGCTGAAGCTGCTGCAAGCTCTGCATATCATGAATATGAAAACCAGGCAAAATCCGTTTCACGTTCCTCAACAATCACACGCTCCATGAATAGATCTGGTTCTGCATCTCAAATCCACAATCGTGATGCTTCGATTGATGGTGGAATTTCATTAATGACCAATGCTTCATTGTCTGAACCTTCAATCATCCCTGCTTTGACACAAACAGTTATTGGTGAATATCTGTTCAAATATTACCGTC
Organism: Hansenula lynferdii; assembly: GCA_030582155.1. Lineage (NCBI taxonomy): Eukaryota > Fungi > Ascomycota > Saccharomycetes > Phaffomycetales > Wickerhamomycetaceae > Hansenula > Hansenula lynferdii. Next base: position 257,555 of record JAKTWT010000009.1, read on the forward strand.
GTTTAGGTCCATTGAGCTCAATTTCTGAAAGCAGACATGAGCGATACTTTTGGATTCATCCATACACAATGACATTGTATTGGTCTTCAACAAACCCAGTGTTGGGGAATCCATCTACTCATAAGACTCGTGCAGCTGCTATTATCGGTGTTGAAAGTGTTGATGATAACAATGTATTACCAGCAGGTCTATACCATAAGAGCATTGTCGTCCACTCACAAACACGTTCTGTGAAGATCACATGTCCAACTAGACAACGTCATAATATCTGGTACAATTCTCTGCGTTATTTGATTCAAAGATCCATGGATGGTATCACATTTGATGACGACTTGGAAATCATGAAGAATCCAGCTGCTAAATGAGACACTATAAAGACTCATCTTTTTGTATTTTACGTTTAAGAACCATTCATTCCTGTTTATATTTAATAATTATTGTTATATTGTTTAATCTGATTCTCTTAGTCGTAAAAGCAGCTAATAAAAGTTTACTATACGCGAAATCCCGCGAATCCCGCGAACCCTTTGTTTTGATTTCAGTGTATAACATTTTGTGTCTATAATGTTTTAATAATGAGACTATTAACCATCAGAAAAAGAAACAGTTATTCAGCCAGTTGTGTGACAATTCAAGCAAGAACTGATTACATTATCTGTATCTATTACTAATATCTATTATCAAAAAAAAATAGCAATAGAGCTCAAGTAGCGGAACATCACCACTTTCACACCAAACACCACAAATACCAATGTCAGCCAGAGGAAGTCCTCGTAGAGGTCCTGGATCGTTAGACTTCAACAATGCTGGGATGCGTGCACGCCCATCGATGGAGAACTTTATGGAACAGAGCCGGAACGTCGAGTCGCCTTTGAAAGAAAGCAGCTCTTCGTGGGATAACGAGAATGCAATTGACGATCCAGATACTTGCCCCTATGGCTGTTGTGAAAAAGAGCTGTTGAGCGACTTCATCTTGAAAAGAGGATTCTTTGAAGGGGCCTGCTCAGATATCACCGTCAGGGCTTTCAGCCAGGAATATAGGCTACACAAGTTGATTTTGGATAGAAGCGGATATTTCAACTCATTGTTCAGTGGTCCGTGGAACGACCCTTCAATACAGACACACGATTTGGTGTTTGAAGACGATACAAATATAACGCAGGAATCGTTTGAGCTGGCCATTGCACGATTATACGGTGCCGTGAACCCCAAGACCGAGTTACAACATACGCTGAGTTTGATTGCCGTGGGCCAGTATTTGGATATACCAGAGGTTGTTTGCTCTGCAACGGATGCCATCATCAATGCATTAGATTTCCAAAACATATCCAAATTCACAACTTTCGCCTCTTCGAATAACTATGGGAAAGCTAGTGATCGGATTATTGACAGTGCAAAGGGTTTGTTATGCTCGGATGGTTGGCAAAGCGGGTTCGAGCAGTGGGATGGTATACCTCATCCGATTATAGCATATGTCGTGGGGCATGATGCCTTTTTCGTTCCTTCAGAGTTGGAAAGAGCCATTTTCATTATGAAGTTAATTGAAAGAAGACAAGCTTTGGATAAATCTAGTGCTGCTTCTTTGAGTGAGGAAGAAGAGGATGATCTTGATCTTTTGTACAATGCGTTGAACACAAAAGTACACTATTGTCATTTGAGCGCTGAGCAATTACACAGATTAGAGGCTTATACAGATGCCACTGGAAGACCTTTGATTGATCCGACAGTCTTGAGAAATGCCTTGTGGTTGAGTATATCACTACACAAGAGAGTTGCCACTGCAGGTAAAAAATCTAACGACTTGGGTCTTGCTAAACCTTCAGATAATCCCCCGGATAGGGAAAACACTTGGTTTGTACCTACGAAGGATGAAACACTTTATGGTACACCCCAACAGCTAGAAGAGTCAATTTCTAAAAATCATTACATCAGAGAAGAGATGGCGAAAGAAAGCGGTGCGGCTAATGATGATAGTAAACAATTGTTTAAAGTCACAAAGGTTCCACCTTTTAGATTCTCTATTGCATTCAGTCAAGTATCAGAGCTCGAGGCTGAGAAAAGAGTATATGCCAGAACACTATGGTATGCAGGATCTTACTGGAATCTGTATATACAGAAGATAAGACATAGAAAGGGTTACCAAATGGGTGTTTATATCCATAGAGCATCAAGCTCTGCACCTTCGAAATCTGCATTGTTAAATAGAGATGTTTTCAAGAACTCATCGTATAATTTGGACAGTGATCAAAGCTTGAACAACATTGCAGAAAGCATTGGAAGCATTTCAATTAATGATGAAGTGGATTCATCAGTCAATGAAACCACATCGTCATTTTCCAAATCTGAGTTGAATGCAGCACCAGATGATGATGATCAAGACGATGACACAAACGAAGGATCTTTCTTGACATATGAAGATAATAGAATCAAGACTTCGGTGTTTTATGTTATTTATACCCCTTCGAGAAAAGTTAAAACTTCACTTACATGCTTCATATCCACGCCTGATTTGTTCAATAAATCACAAAGTTGGGGTTGGAAAAGTAATAGTATGTGTTCTTTCAACGAGGATGGTACGTTGGCAGAAGGTCAGGATAAACTGTTGAAATTCATGGTTGTTTTGGGTAATACATAGTGCAGGTGTTTAACGAGTTTTAATTAAAAATTTATTTATGAAACCATTTCTAATTTACAGATTTCCATTCAATGGAGAAATCCAATTTATCACCAGCTTTGAAAGGTGCAACTTTTAGATCATCTTGAGTGAATAATTCTGGAATTTGCTGCTCCTTTTTAACCAAGATACAATGATCTTTGTTAACAAGGTCTTCTTCTTTAACTTCATAGAATTGTTTTCCAAAATCACTAACGAATCCCTTTAATTTATTTAATTTGCCCTGACTTTCAAAAACTTGTGCAACATATGGGATAGCTAAAGCCTGTGTATACACACCAGCACAAACACCAACGTGAACAGCTTTAGCATGTAATGGGTGTGGTGCAGAATCAGAACCAAAGAAAAACCATGGATTACCCGAGGTAGCAGCAGCGACTAAAGCCTTACGATCTTGTGGTAATTTAGCAACTGGTTTACAAAAATTAATTGGATTACCTGCCCAATTATCCACAATTAATGATAAATGATGTGCAGTGATTGATGCAGCAACTTTTATAGGTCCCTTGTTATCTTTATTGATCTCATTCATAGTGTCAATAGCTGCTTTTGTTGTACAATGTTCCAAAACAATTTTTAAATTTGGGAAATCATTATGTAGTTTTTTCAAGGCTGGTAAAAATTCAGGTTCTGCATTCAAGACATGTATCTCTTCACCATCTTTATCAGTTGATGGTTTCTCACCATGTAAATTCAACACCAAATTTTCCTCTTCAAGTGCCTTGAAAATAGGATAAAAATCACTAAAATCATTTGGATCAACTCCGGCTGATGAGTTTGTTGTGACACCAGCTGGATAACATTTAACACCAGCAATAGCTTTTGCCTTAGCAGCTTGGTGGATCAACTCGGGTGTGAGCTCTCTTGAAAGATAGAAAGTCATCAAGAATGTTGTCTCTGGTGCTAATGCTTGTAGTTCACTTTTATATTGCAAAACTCTTTCAATTGTAGTGATTGGAGGAACCAAGTTTGGCATGACATAAGCAATGGAAACACCACCATCACGTACAGTTGGCGTGATAAGATCCTTCATTTTACCATCACGTAGATGTACGTGGAAATCACCGGTTGTTCCTAGATCAATAGACATTTTGGCTTCAGTTATAAGAGTAGATCTAGTTATCTCTCCGAGACATAATGATTGATTGATGACATTTTGAACATTTTTGATAAGTTAAACGTTTTCGCGGAAAAGAAAAAAAATGCTTACTAAGCACCATAGAAAAAAAAATAAAAATCAGATGAGAATTAACTAATGCATCAAATAGATTGAGAAGCTAATTATTATCAGTTGAATTGTTTGCGAGTTTCAAAATGACTGAAGCTGTGGCACCTGCACTGTCGACGTACCAAGACGATAGCAATTTCACTTATGAAAAATATCAAGATGTGGCGAAAGAAAGACCATACTTGGGCCCAAATCAAGATGATAATGTCAGAGAATTATTAGAGGATTTTTACTCTATTGAAGAGCTTGTTGAGCATTTGAGTCAGAGGGATAACGAGGAGAACCTCAAGTTTAAGAAGATCACATTACAATTCCCAGATGAACTAGTAGCTGATGCTGCTATTGTCGTACAACTATTACAGGATAAGTTGGGAGCTTTGAATGCAAAATATGAATCACAAAGGGACCATCATGATGAACCAAGAGAAGAAGGGGAAGAGCCTAAGAAGGAGAAGAAGGACAATTGTAAGCATTCATGTTCGGGATGTGAGTGTAAAGATCCATTATCCATAGGGAAAACACAGGATAATACACAACAAGTTTGGATTTTGGCAGATACGGCTTATAGTCCATGTTGTATTGATGAAGTTGCAGCTGAACATGTATTAAGTGATATTGTTGTTCATTTCGGTGATGCGTGTATGAATGCCATTCAGAAATTACCAGCTGTTTATGTCTTTGGGAAACCATACTTGGATTTGGAATTGGTTGTTCAAAGGTTTAAAGAGACTTATTCAGATAACGATGCCAAGATTGTTTTGATGGCTGATACTTCATACACTAGACATTTGGAAAATTTATATGGAATACTGAAAGAGACTTATCCAAACATTGCGTATACTGAATTATCACCAGAAAGAGCATCTAATGCAAAGATTATAGGTTTTGAAAATAGTACAAAGGACGGTGTGATACGGTTTTCTAATAGAAAATTGATAACAGAAACCAATGAAGCTATTGATGATGACCAATTACAAGATTATAATTTATTCCATATTAATGTCCCACAACCACCACATTTACTATATTTAAGCACAAAATTCAACTCTGTCACATTGTTTAACACTAGTGATAACACCACTGATCAAGGTCCATTCCCATCATTAATGAAAAGATATCGTTACATGCATGTTGCTAGAACAGCTGGTACTATTGGTATTTTGGTTAATACTCTTTCATTGAGAAATACCACAGAGACGATAAAGAAAGTTTCATCCAAGATTAAAGAAGCTGGCAAGAAGTATTATATGTTTGTTGTTGGTAAACCAAACGTGGCTAAATTGGCAAATTTTGAGTCTATTGACGTTTGGTGTATCTTGGGGTGTGGTCAAGGTGGTATTATTATCGATAATAATAACGAGTTTTTCAAACCAATTGTGACACCATATGAATTAGAGATGGCATTGTCACCTGAGGTGTCATGGACCGGGAAATGGGTCACAGATTTTGATAAAGTGATGAATGAAGATGATGAGCAAGACACAGAAGAGACAAACACTTCAGTTGATGAAAGATTAGAAGGTGAAGATGAAGCACCAGAGTTTAATCCAGTAACGGGGAAATATGTTAGTAATTCAAGACCACTAAGACAGATCCAGCATTTAGAAATAGACAGTACTGATAACTCGAACAGTGAGAATCAGCTGGTTAAGAAATTCTCACAAGCTGTTAGCATAAAGGGCACAGTCTCAACATCTGCTATACATTTACAAAATAGAGAATGGACAGGGTTGGGTAGTGACTTTGTCGATGAGGAAGTTGACGAAGACGGTGCTCTTGTTGAAGAAGGGAGAGGCGGTGTTGCTCGTGGGTATAACTTTGATGTCAACGGGGAATACTAACCTATACTATTTATAATTGTATATATAATCAATCATTAATTTAAAACTCGTAGATGTCTCGTGAAACTTTAAATCTCTATACTAATTTTTTATCAACACCCAGACACCATCCTTTTTTAAATCTTCCGCGAATTTCCAGACAGCTGATTGAAGCTACGTTACAAGAAGGTGATAACCCACAATTGGCATATAAAGGGCATTAAAGACTTTTCAAGAGCTATTTGACTGCTGAATTGGGACTTTATCTGGAATCATATTTTAAATTTCACTTCCCATTCGAATATCCGTTTCCAAGGCCATGAAACTGTCCAGTATTTTGCTATACGGTGAGTATTTGTTATCCGAATCCTGGACATGACATTAACCATGATATCAGCTTGTTCACTGATACCCTATACTTTAGCTGAAAATGACGAGTCAGAGCTTCTGCTGCAAAAATCAAGAGATATACTCAATCAAATCCCTCAACAAATTGACAACAGACGAGTAAATGATGATCAACAAGTTGTTATAGAGCTACCCATGGACTACAGTTTCCAATACCAAGAAGCTCGTTTCAGATACAAAATGAAGAGTTTATCGAAAGATCTGACACAGGCCAAGTCACTGCTAGAACAAAGCTCAGATTTGGGTAATGCTAATGCTACTTATACCTTGGCTGATATGTATCTATACGGGAATCATACATTCCCAAAAAATGGCAGTTTAGCATTACACTATTACTCTAAAGCTGTGGATTTAAACCCAACGCCCAATGGATATTTCACATTAGGGTTTATTTATGCAACGGGGCTTTTTGGTGAAGTGGAACAAAATCAAGCCAAGGCTAATTTGTATTATAAATTTGCATTTGAAATGGGTGACGTTAGAGCAGGGATGGCATTGGGGTATAGACATCTAAAGGGTATTTCTGTACCGATGGATTGCTCCAAGGCATTGTTTTATTTCAGCTCTGTGGCTCATGAATTGTATAAATCCATTGAAATTGGGCCTATTGGTGGTCCTTCATTGGAGAGATTTGCTATCAGGATTGCTGATTTCCAAGGTGGGATCTATGGTAATAATGTTGGTGAGACACATACTTCATTAGATAGAAAATCTTCAAGATTTGATGATTTGTTGGATGGATCATCCATCACAACTCAAGAATCATTTTATGCTACAAGGTTTTTTAAAATGTTGAGTTTTTATGAAGGGAGTTATTTAAAACCAAGAGATTATGGTAGCGCTTTGAAAGTTGCTCGTTATGTTATGGATAAAGGTTTACAAGAGGTTAAATCGTTGAATTCTATGGAATCCAAATATTTGGCGAGATGTATATATCAAATTGGACTAATGTATCTAAGAGGTGAAGGTGTTCAACAAGATTTTGACATGGCATATAATCATTTCACTAAATCACTTGAGGTTTCCAATATCCCATTGACACAAAATGCCCTGGGTTTGGTTTATCAATATGGACCAGAACATTTACAAAACATCACAAGGGCCAAACATCATTATCAAGTTGCTTATAATTCTACCAAAATGCCCAATGCGATGTATAACATGGGGAGGATTTTACAAGAGGAGAAAAAAACTGAAGGTATAAAATTGATCAAATTGGCTGCATTTGCTGGTGAATTGGAAGCTGTTTATCACTATGGAAAACATTTGGAAAACAATGAAATTCGTTCATGTGATGAAACAGTGATGTGTTATAAAGTGTTCAGTGAAACACTCGAACATTTAGTCTCAAGCCTTGAATGGTCCTTTATGGAGATTGTGGAGGGAAGATCAGAAAATGCATTGATTGGATATGCAATGGCGGCAGAACAAGGATATGAATCTGCCCAATCAAGTGCAGCTTATATTTTGTATCAACCACCTGCTTTAACTGAGGATCCACCATTTATTCCTAAAGAACGTAAAACTCAGGCAATGGCATATTTAACAAGATCATCAAGTCAATATAATGTTGATTCTACAGTGCTTTTAGGTGATTTATATTTTTCAGAGAAGGATTACCATAAGGCTGCTTCATGTTATGAGGCTGCTTCATCTAGACTTTCTAGTCATGCTAGTTGGAATTTGGGATGGATGTATGAGAATGGATATGGCTTAGAACAAGATTTCCATCTTGCTAAAAGATTTTATGATCTTTCATTTGTGGGACATCCAAAGGCATACTTACCCGTACAATTAGCGCTAATGAAATTAAGATTCAGAAGCTTTATCAATAATATAACAGGTGGTAAAATCAAAGGGATTGACGTTGATACACCGAAGAGAACCTGGGTTGAATGGAAAGAGTTATATTACAAAATCCGTTCTGGAGAAACACCAACCACTCAAAATGAAGAGTATGAAGAATTCTCCGATTTACAAGAACCTTCAACAGCTCAACAAAAAGCACAATTACAAGATGCAGATATGGATCAAGAAGGTGATGATATTGCAATTTTATTATTCTTTTTAATTGTTTTCGCCATGTTTGTTGGGCTACACTTGTATCAACAAAGACAACAAAGACAACAGAGACTTAATGGTGAAGTCCCTAGAGCCAATTTTGAATTCAACTTCCGAGTGATTGCCATTTAACGTGAAAATTAATGAGATTTTACGATAAATTATCTTTAGCAGCTGTAGTTTATATTTCCGAGGGACCAGTTTTTCACAATTCCGACCTTATTCATGATTACATAATCAATTCCTCGATTTTGAAATTAAATCGACGTGGTTAATAAACAAGCATAATCTAATGTGATTTATATTGTAAATAATCTTTCAATTTGAGTTGATTTCTAAATCATTGAATTTCTTTATTACTCAGGTGCAAATACATCACTCGTTTTGTTGATTGGATTGATATAATAGACATTATGGTGAGTTTTAAAAGATGATAAACAGGTCAAGGCAAATATTAACAACAATTAGGTAACGATTGGAAATGCTCATGATGATTTAATCCATGATGCTGTATTGGATTACTATGGTAAACGTTTAGCCACTGCATCATCAGATAAAACCATCAAGATTTTTGAAGTTGATGGTGAAGATCATAAATTAGTTGAAACATTAAGAGGACACGATGGACCAGTTTGGCAAGTTAGTTGGGCACATCCTAAATTTGGTGTGATTTTAGCTAGTGCTTCTTATGATGGGAAAGTGTTGATCTGGAGAGAAGAAAATGGGAGATGGACTGTTATTTCAGAACATGCTGTACATCAAGCTTCTATAAACAGTGTCTCATGGGCTCCACATGAATATGGTGCACAATTATTAGTGACCTCTTCAGATGGGAAAATTTCTATTGTTGAATTTAAAGAAGGTGGTACCACCTCTTCTATAGTCATTGATAGAGCACATGCCGTTGGTGTTAATTCTGCTACTTGGGCACCAGCTGTTGCCGAGAGTGCTGAAAAGCAAGAAAGAAGATTTGTCTCTGGTGGATGTGATAATTTGGTCAAAATTTGGAAATACAAACCAGAAGCTAACACTTATGAGGTTGAACATACATTAGAAGGTCATAGTGATTGGGTTAGAGATGTTGCCTGGTCACCATCAGTTCTTGTACGTTCATATATTGCTTCTGCATCACAAGATCGTACTGTTATTATTTGGTCACAAGAGATCTCTGGTGGACCATGGAAAAAACAATTGTTGCAAGATGAAAAATTCCCAGATGTGGTTTGGAGAGCCAGTTGGTCATTATCTGGTAATATATTGGCTATTTCTGGTGGTGATAATAAAGTTACCTTATGGAGAGAAAGTTTGGAAGGTAAATGGGAATCTGCTGGTCAAGTTGATGAGTAAAAATGTCTACGATAAAATTGTACAGTAATATTTTCCAAAAGATTTCACATTAAAACTTGTTGATTGTAGCTTCAATGATTTTTTGAATATCAATAGATGCAGCATTTGCATATTCTAAAACTTCTTCATGACTAGCCATACCTTCGTCCAAAGCTTTTGGATTTTCATCAAATGCACTAGCAGGTGCATCAACAACACATTCATTAGTGATTAAGCTTAATGCTAATACTCTTAGGCCACAATGTCTAGCAACAATCACTTCTGGTACAGTACTCATCCCCACGGCATCACCACCTAAATTTCTAATCAATCTTGATTCTGCTCGACTTTCAAAAGTTGGCCCTGCGGCATAGAAATAAGTACCTTCATGTATTGATCTTTCAATACCCAATTGTTTCTTCTGTTGGAAGAATAATTTTCTTAATTCCAAATCATAAGCATCCGAAAGAGGTTGGAACCTAGGCCCGAATTTTTCTAAATTTGGACCTCTTAATGGGTGCCACCCAGCTAAACCTGGGAAATTTATATGATCATAGATGATCATCAAATCACCAGCTTTGAAATTCGGGTTGATACCACCAGCAGCATTCGTCACCACAATAGATTCAACGCCTAATTGCTTTGCGGTTCTTATTGGGAAAGTAGCTTCGTCGAATGTATAACCTTCGTAAAAATGCAATCTCCCCAACATACACACCACGGGGACCTTGTTTGTCCCAATGTAACCGAACAGTAGCTTACCAGCATGACCTGCAACTGTTGATGCCTTGAAACCTGGGATCTCTGTATATTCAACTTCGATAACTTCAGATAACAAGGATGCGATACCTCCAAGACCTGAACCACAGATGATTAGAGTTTTCGGCTGGGAAAGTGGACCTTTGACTTGTGAGCGGATATAGGCTTCTGCCTTGTCCAGCAGAGAATAAGTTTCTTCGGTGGAGGGCATTATGGATGATTAGTCGGTGGTTGTTTTCACTGTTGATATGAAATCAAGATCAAGATAACAGGTTATATTGAAGATTTCAAAAGTTTGTAAATTCGCGGGTAAACTAAACCGGTATATGGCTTATCATTTAAACCATGTTTGATCAAATGAGCTATAGATCCTTAATTGATCTTTGGCGACCTGTGTGTTGATGTTGTGGATAGCTCATTGATATAGATTCTGCTTTGTTTCTCGAGTTTGTCAAAATTTGGTCAAGTTGAGGTAAGTTACACCCATTTGTGTCAAGAACACGCTGAAAGGTCGCAAATGAGATGGCAGAAACAAAGATTATTTATGAACCATGTGTCAATGTGCCTATAATGTTAACTAGTCGAGTTGCTCTATCTTTTCAGGCTGTTTCGGTGTGTCAAACCGTATATCATTTAACACCCATTGTTATCTAATCACTGAATATTTCAAACCGATTGCGGGTGAAATTCTTTTGGCGTTTGGCGTTTCGTGTTGGATTAGGGTATCAGCAAGATTATGATATACTGATAATTAGAGCTACAATCACCTGGTAAAGACTCTCCACTAACAACAGATCTAAATACCTCTATTCACACCTAATCCACTCGTAATCTCCACCTTGAATCAACTCCAATTGCTCCATTAGTCAACTAGTAAACACCATTAATAATCCCAGCTCTTCTCAAATGCACGCTGTGTTTATTCTTTCCCGTTTTCGTGTCTGTTGACATCCCAAAACACGAAAACAACACGAAAACAGAACCCGTACGCGTCAAATCGTTAAATCCACGCGTCTTTATTTTCTTTTTGCGCCCTAAAGACGCGTAATTTGCCGCCCGTGATGAAATTTTTAAAACACGAAATTTTGTATATAAACAAAGCGTGTTCCACTTTATTACTACTCTTGTTTTGTTTATCACCAACCGCTTTCAAGGATAAATACCCACTACAAAGAAGATGTATGTCTACAAGAGAGATGGTCGCCGTGAACCGGTTAAGTTTGATAAAATCACTGCTCGTGTCTCAAGATTATGCTATGGTCTAGATCCAACCCATATTGATGCTGTTAAGATCACCCAAAGAATCATTTCCGGTGTCTACGAAGGTGTTACCACCATTGAATTAGATAACTTGGCTGCTGAAACCTGTGCCTACATGACCACCATCCATCCAGATTACGCCACTTTAGCTGCTCGTATTGCCATTTCCAACTTGCACAAACAAACTACAAAGCAATTCTCTGCCGTTGTGGAAGAATTATACACATATGTCAACCCAAAGACTGACAAGCATGCACCAATGTTGTCCAAGGAGACTTATGATATCGTTCAAGAATTCAAAGATGAATTAAACTCCGCTATTGTTTACAACAGAGATTTCAACTATAACTACTTTGGTTTCAAAACTTTAGAAAGATCTTATTTGCTAAGAGTTAACGGTAAAGTCGCTGAAAGACCACAACATTTAGTCATGAGAGTTGCTATTGGTATCCATGGTAGAGATATTGAAAGTGTTATCGAGACTTATAACTTGATGTCTGAAAAATATTTTACTCATGCTTCACCAACTTTATTCAATGCTGGTACTCCACAACCTCAAATGTCTTCATGTTTCCTTGTTGCTATGCAAGATGATTCTATTGAAGGTATCTATGAAACTTTGAAACAATGTGCCTTGATCTCCAAGACCGCTGGTGGTATTGGTTTACATATCCATAACATTAGATCCACTGGTTCTTATATTGCTGGTACTAACGGTACTTCAAATGGTATTATTCCAATGGTTAGAGTTTTCAACAACACTGCTCGTTATGTCGATCAAGGTGGTAACAAGAGACCAGGTGCCTTTGCCCTTTATTTGGAACCATGGCACTCAGATATCTTTGATTTCATCGATATCAGAAAGAATCATGGTAAAGAAGAAATCAGAGCTCGTGATTTATTCCCAGCTTTATGGATCTCAGATTTATTCATGAAACGTGTTGAAGGTAATGCTGAATGGACTTTATTCTCTCCAAATGAAGCTCCAGGTTTAGCTGATACTTATGGTGAAGAATTTGAAGAATTATATGAACGTTACGAAAGAGAAGGTCGTGGTAAAAAAACCATCAAGGCTCAAAAATTATGGTATGCTATCCTTGAAGCTCAAACTGAAACTGGTACACCATTCATGCTTTATAAAGATGCTTGTAACAAGAAAACAAATCAAAAGAATTTGGGTATGATCAAATCTTCCAACTTGTGTTGTGAAATTGTTGAATATTCATCACCAGAAGAAGTTGCTGTTTGTAACTTGGCTTCAATTGCTTTACCAGCTTTCATTGAAACTTCAACTGATAAAAAGACACAATGGTATAACTTTGAACGTTTACATCAAATTGCTAAAGTTGTTGCTAAGAATTTGAATAAGATTATTGATCGTAATTTCTATCCAGTTCCAGAAGCTAGAACTTCAAATTTCAAAAATAGACCAATTGCTTTAGGTGTTCAAGGTTTAGCTGATGCATTCATGGCTTTACGTTTACCATTTGAATCTCAAAAAGCCAAAGAATTAAACATTCAAATCTTTGAAACCATTTATCATGCTGCTTTAGAAGCTTCTACTGAATTAGCTGAAATAGATGGTCCATATGAAACTTTCCAAGGTTCTCCAGCTTCTCAAGGTTTATTACAATTTGATCTATGGGATCAAAAACCAACTGGATTATGGAATTGGGATGAATTGAAAACTAAAATTGCTAAACATGGTATTAGAAATTCATTATTAGTTGCACCAATGCCAACTGCTTCAACTTCACAAATCTTAGGTTATAATGAATGTTTTGAACCATATACTTCAAATATTTATTCTCGTCGTGTCTTGGCTGGTGAATTCCAAATTGTTAATCCATATTTGTTACGTGATTTAGTTGATTTAGGTGTTTGGAATGATGGTATGAAAAATCATATTATTTCTGATAATGGTTCTATTCAAAATTTGCCAAATGTTCCAAAAGAATTAAAAGATTTATACAAGACCGTTTGGGAAATTTCTCAAAAAACAATTATCGATATGGCTGCTGATAGAGCTGCTTTCATTGATCAATCTCAATCATTAAATATCCATATCCGTTCTCCAACAATGGGTAAATTAACTTCTATGCATTTCTATGGTTGGAAGAAGGGTTTGAAAACAGGTATGTACTACTTGAGAACTCAAGCTGCCTCTGCTGCTATTCAATTCACTGTGGATTCTGTTTCAGCTGCTAGTGCTTCATTAAACGTTGTTGATTTATCTAAATTGAAACGTCCAACTTATATCGCTAGAGAAATTGCCGATGGTGATGTTTCAGATTTAAGTAGAGGTACCACTGCTTCACCAAGAGAAATTGAAACTGCTTCAACAAGTGTTGCTTCATTAAGTTTAGAAGAAACTAAACCAGTTGATGATGTTTCAGATGCTGCTCCTGTTGCTCCTGTTTCTGCTCCAGTGGAACCAACTCCAGCTCCAGTTAAGGAAGAAACCAAAGAAGAAACCGATGCTACTGAAAATGATGATACCACTGAAGCTGATATCTTTAGTTCAAAAGTTATTGCATGTGCTATTGATAATCCAGAAGCTTGTGAAATGTGCTCTGGTTAAGCAATATAGTTTATTCTTTTAATTTTTCTCGGGGTTTTCATTGGTTGTTTGTTAATGCTGTCTTTTGGTTTCCTTTTCACTTCCTCATTTTTTATCATTTTAATGTGTTTACAATTATAAATTTAATGGTCATACTAGTAAAATAATTGTTGTAGTATTGTAAATCCAAAATGCGGGAAAACGCGGAACTTCGGGAAAATAAAAGACCCTTCCGAGACCCTCAGCAAAATATTTGAATTGAATTCACCACCCATAAACATTACAACAATTTTAAGTTATATTTCCAATAGTTTGCTACTGATTCGATCGTGGAAAACATCTCATTGGTGCTGAGATAAAGCAAGATATTGAAACCATGTCCAGAGACCTCGAGGACGGATACCCAATAACAGATCACCCGAGTAGCAAGGATTCATTCGACGAAGAACTCGATAATATCGAACTACGAAATCTGAATCAAAGTGGTAAAACTAGTATGAATACAACTGCAAATGGTGGACATATAAGGCTAGGTCCTGCAGTGAGGAATTTTAGTGAAAACAAAATAGTGAGATTTTTCCAAAGAGTATGGTATGGTCCTGATTATCCATCTGATGAACCACCAATTTTCAACAATGCATTTGAACGATATCCAACACAATTTAGACATAAATATTCACATAGACAAAGGGTATTGATGCTTATAGGATATGTTTTCCTATGGGTAGCTTTAGAGTATTCGATATTGAATCCTGGTTTGACACAATCACCAAGGATCAATGGAGATGATGATACCACAATTGTTACATTATCATGCTCTGGTCAAGAATATTTTTGGAAAGGTAAGAATGCTAAATGTGGATTGAATGGTGAATTGTGTACACCTTTTGATCAAAGAGACGTTATAGTGAAGTGTCCAGCCCTTTGTGATCGTGGTGGATGGACTTATTCATCTACACCTGTGGGTGATCAGATGGTTAAATACACAGGGTATACCATTGGTGGTGGAGCCAAAACACCAGAAGGGGATGTTCTAACACATCCATATAGGGCAGATTCATTCCCATGTGGATCTGCTGTTCATGCTGGTGTATTATCACCAGTTTTCGGTGGATGTATTAAAGTTTCATTTGTTGGATCACAAGTACAATTCAATTCCACGATGGGTTATTATGGGACTGATTTTTCAGTGCCGTTCCCATCGTTCTTTCCAGCATCATATGTGTTCAAGATGTTACCTGAAGGGTTATCAGGGTGTTATGATCCAAGATTAGTTGTTCTTTTCATAAATATATTCATGGGGTTACCAATTGTGTATTTAGCTGATGGATTGATTAGTTTTTGGATTGTTACTATGGCTGGATATTGGACATTGTTGTTAGCATTGGATCCACCATTGATTGTTGATCCTGAAGACCCACAAAGTGTCTCTGCACTGTTTTCACTGGGGATCCAAAGAATGTTACCCATGTGTTTTGTCCTGTATACATTATGGAAAGTCGCTACAAAGAGAACTTTTAGTGGGTCATCGTCTCCATTGGCGAAAGTTTGCTTATGGTATCCATTATTTTGGTTAGGTGTATCGAATAATGTCACGTTCGATAGATTACCTGTTGATAGACTCACTCCTCAGGATTTGAAAGAACAACCAGGTGGATTGGTTGCTGTGCTCTCGATTGTGTCCACGATCTTATGTTGTGCTGTGATTCAGGCTTTTAAATTATGGAAATCTGGTAGATTTCAGAAATATTTCAAGATTTACATCACTTTTATATTGACAATTTTCACATTTGCCATGCTTCCTGGGTTATCATTGAGAATCCATCACTACATATTGGCATTGTTATTGATTCCGGGATGCGCCACGAGAGGGTTCACGGCTTATATGTTCCAAGGTATACTTTTAGGATTATTTCTTTCTGGTGTTGCCAGATGGGATTTCGCATCAATTTTAGAGACAGAAAGAGCATTATTGAGAGACGAAGCTGGTGATAAAGCCAGACCACCATATTTCAGTAATGTCACAGACTCTGGTATAATCTCGTGGATAGATCCAACACCGGATGATACAGTGATTATCAATGGTGAGGCTAAATCTCCTGGTGATCAATTATATGGGTACTCCTTGTTGATCAACGATATCGAAAGATATGTTGGGAATGCTTCAGAGATTGACATTGCTGAGTTGATAGAGTCCAATCATGATCTTGAAAGACTCGTTGCTGAAACTTTTGATGAGAATGTCGATGCAAACGGGGACATCACGATGTACTTGAGACTGGCCAAGTCGACGCTGTCTGCAACAAGATGGACCAGAGGTGACTACACGAGAGCTGGAACTCTCAAGTGGCCCAGTGGGAACTGGACAGATCCCGAACAGGGTCTTTCATAGATTAACCCCCGCGAAATTCAAATGTGTATAAATATCGAGAAATCGCCACTTTCTCTCTTGATCTTTTACCAAAAAAACACTCAGACATTGGATATCAAACGACACCTTTTTTCATGGGATTATTTGAATTATCACACAATACGCAAAAACTTTTATTGTTTTTTGGAGAAAATATCATCATGAAATCTTGCTTTTGATTTTGAATCTGGAATCAAGTCTCAAAACTTTCCCAATTGAGACACGATATGAACAATTGACTTGGGCGCTATGGCACTGAGTGTGTCTTAGCGGCCATTGTTATTATGTCCTTCTTAGATTTACATACCTAATGAATTTAACAATCATAGATGATTGGGAATTCAATCTTTGTGATCTGATTATCTTTCAATATAGGCTATTTTCAAATTATTTTGTAGCGGATAGTTATAACTTTAAGACAAGGTAATAGAGATTATTTCAATTGGGTTATGAGTTAAGAGCCGATTGATGAATATGAATGTTTGAATTGTATAGTTGAGTAAAGCACCACATAGTTAAGCTTATACTATAAGTGCCCGTAACCGTTGTGGTGTGTACCGGGGTTTTTTAGCATAGATTTTAAATTATTCTTTATTTACATTAGAAAGTATAAATATTGAACAAACTAGAGAACTAAGCATGTTCAAGAAGAGGAAAGACCACAGGCAGAAAGAAAACGACCGATGGGAGCAGAATAGGCTTCATACTGCGGGGACGATCCAAAGGGGAGACGTTGATCTAGATTTTGAAGACAACAGCGAGCCCACTGTTCAGCTATCAACACACCATCTAACACCTCCATTTCTCAGTGGAACCAATGTTTTCACCACTCAGAAAGAGCCCATATCGTCAGTTAGAGACCCACAGAGCGATTTGGCAGTGGCTGCGAAGCGAGGGAGTGCCCTTGTGCAACAGAGACGCCAGCAGAGAGAGCGTCAAACAAAGGCCAAAGATGCGGCCAGTTTGGTTGGTTCAGCTATTGGTGAGGTACTTGGTGTTGATAAAACTGAGAATGACAGTGATGTGAGCAGGAATAATAAATTCAAAGGATCAGGTGTAGAGGAAGATGTCCCAGATGAGCCCAAGATGTCCATTGAAGAGCAGAGGAAAACATTACCAGCATACGCCGCCAGAGAGGATGTCTTGAATGTGATACGAGATAACCAGGTGGTGATTGTCATTGGTGAGACAGGTTCAGGTAAGACAACACAACTGGCACAGTTCTTGAATGAAGACGGGTATGGGAGACTCGGGATGATTGCATGTACGCAACCAAGACGTGTAGCAGCTGTTAGTGTGGCCAAGCGTGTAGCTGAAGAGATGAATGTCAAGCTTGGTGAAGAGGTTGGTTATTCTATTCGTTTCGAAGATGAGACCTCTTCCAAGACCATTATCAAGTATATGACTGATGGTATCTTGTTGAGAGAGACTTTGGTGGATTCTGATCTGGATAAATATTCATGTATAATCATGGATGAAGCACATGAGAGAACTTTAAACACAGATGTGCTAATGGGGCTGTTCAAAAATCTATTGGCCAAAAGGAGAAATTTGAAGCTGATTATAACATCCGCCACTATGAATGCTGATAGATTTTCAAGATTTTTTGGTGATGCTCCCCAATTTACGATCCCAGGAAGAACTTTCCCAGTTGATATCATGTTTTCCAAATTCACTGTGGAAGATTATGTTGAAAGTGCAGTCAAGCAAGCATTAACTATCCATTTGCAGTCTGGACCTGGTGATATCTTGATTTTCATGACTGGTCAAGAAGATGTTGAAGCTACATGTGATGTATTGGCTGATAGACTGAAACAACTTGATGATCCTCCACCTTTAGAGATTTTACCAATTTACTCCTCATTACCAGCTGAGCAACAACAAAAAATCTTTAAAAAAACCAAACCAGGTTATAGGAAAGTCGTTGTTGCTACAAACATTGCAGAAACTTCATTAACTGTGGATGGTATTTCATTTGTTATTGATCCTGGTTATTCCAAATTGAAAGTTTATAATGCCAAAATTGGATTGGAAAGTTTAGCAATAACGCCCATCTCAGTGGCCAATGCAAATCAAAGAGCCGGTAGAGCTGGTCGTACTGGACCTGGTAGTTGTTATAGATTATACACGGAGAAGGCAACAAGAGAAGATATGTATCAGCAAACAATTCCAGAAATACAAAGAACAAATTTGGCAAATACAATTTTGTTGTTAAAGTCTCTACATATTGATGATTTGATTAAATTCCCATTTTTGGATCCACCTCCAAAGGAAACCATTATCGCTTCACTTTATGAATTATGGTCCATTGGAGCCTTGGATAATTTCGGAAAATTAACACCATTGGGTCTCAAGATGTCTAAATTCCCAATTCAACCAGCATTATCCAAGTTATTATTAGTCGCCTCAGAAAATGGCTGTTCCGAGGAAATGGTGATCATTGTATCAATGTTATCTGTCCCTAGTGTGTTTTATAGACCTAAAGAGAGACAAGAAGAATCAGATATATCAAGATCAAGATTCTTTGTACCTGAATCTGATCATTTAACACTGTTGAACGTTTATTCTCAATGGAGGGCAAATAATTTTTCAGATTTTTGGTGTAAACGTCATTTCCTTCATGGCAAATCATTGAAAAAAGCTAAAGATATCAAAGACCAAATTGAATTGATCATGAATTCAAATAAGATCCCTATCACGTCATCAGGTTATGAATGGGATATCGTTAGGAAATGTATTTGTTCGGGGTTTTTCTATCAGGCTGCAAAAGTTCATGGTTTTGGTGAATATATCAATTTAAGAACAGGTATGAAATTACAATTACATCCAACATCTGCATTATTTGGAATGAGTGATTTGCCCGAATATGTCATTTATCATGAATTGATGTTAACAACAAAGGAATATATCTCAACAGTTACAGCTGTGGATCCTTTATGGCTTGTTGAATTTGGTGGTGTATTTTTCGCTGTACGTGAAAAGGGACAACGAAATGATACCAAGAAGAGAAAGATTGAAGAGGAATTGGAAAGAGATACTATAAGTTATGAAGAACAAAAGATCAAAGCAAAGAATAAATCTACAAAGAAGACTAAACCTGTGGTTAACATTGGGGCAAATATGAATAGAAGAAGAAGAGGATTCTGAGAAAAAGAAACATGCATTAGCAAGCACTTTATAGACTTAATTTACGACTTTATGATTAGTTTTCTTGTAGTCCAGCTTATGAGCTCTTTATGTATTCGCGAATTTTGTCTGGAGGCTTTAAATTTTGGTCGCGAAAGGTTCAAGATCTGTTCAACCGTGTAAACCTTTGGAAACGTAAACATCAACGAAATATCAAGCTGAGCGTATCTGCTGGTAATATTCGAAGCTTATGAAATGACCACCGCTTCGCAAAATTTACCCCTTGTGCTTCAAAATATATCACAATTACTACGTACCGAAGATGATCTTGACAAGGTGGAATCATTAAAAGAACAATTGATGAAAGAGAAATCATCATTGGATGTTCAATTGAAAGCTAAGGCATCTAAAGAATTGGAAAGCGCTATAGAGAGTGTGAACAGACTAAACATGTGTCAAGAGGATGTTCGTGGATTGAAAGATGATATTTCCAAGATCAATAAAATTGCTAATGATTCATTTGGGTCTATTAAGAGATATGAGTTGATTAACAAGATTACTAAAGTTCATGAAATTTTTGATCAAAGTACAGATATTGTCGAGAGAATAAGTTCGTTTAATCAAGATTTGGAGGAGATTGAAAAATTGATAGAAAGTGAAGATTATGAACAAGTTGATATTGATTTTGAAGTGCCAAATCTATTATTGATTCATTACAAGTTAAACAAACTAAGAGATTTCCAAGATCGTTTGATTGCAATGAGTGAACATTCAAATGAAGATTCAAGATTTATAGTGAAGAAAGTGCTTACCAAGATATACGATGTTATTAAGAAATTTGATACATTATTAGAAAATATTATAGTTGGAATGGTGGAATCTGTCAAAATTAATAATAATAGTTTGGTTATAAGATTAGCTAAAATTATAGATTTTGAAGAACATGAAGATTTAAAGATTGAATCACTGAGACAAATCATTTTGGAAAAAAGTCAAAGGGCACAAAAGCCAACTTCGGCAGGATCAAGATATAATAATAAACCTAAAGATGATATTTTTGAACAAATTATAAA
This sequence comes from Hansenula lynferdii, assembly GCA_030582155.1. Classification (NCBI taxonomy): domain Eukaryota; kingdom Fungi; phylum Ascomycota; class Saccharomycetes; order Phaffomycetales; family Wickerhamomycetaceae; genus Hansenula; species Hansenula lynferdii. The sequence goes on from JAKTWT010000009.1 coordinate 278,260, forward strand.
TGGTACAATACAAGGTCGTATACATCAAAGGAATTATAAACAGTTTTTTTTCACTAAAATTGAAGAAAGTGTTAAAGACATTTTTAAGAATTGTTGGGATGCATATCAAGAAAGGGAAAATATGTTTGAAATTTTAGATAATTTAGATTGGGTTTTCCAAGATTTGATGTGTATTAAACTGGATCTTGCTAAATTGGTTCCTGCTAAATGGAATATTTTCCAAGTATATTATGATTTATACTATAGAGAATTAAACATTATGATTAATAGATTGATTGAATCTGAACCAGAAACTTTAATAATATTGGAAATTTTAGATTTTGATAATAAATTTAAAGATATAATGGTTGAAGAATTTGGATTCTCTAAACAAGAAAACAAGACAATTATTGGACAAGTTGAAAAGGATAAATTATTATCAGATTATCTGAATTTAATTGTGTTAAAGATGAATGAATGGATGACTAATTTATCGAAAACTGAACAAGATGTTTTCAAATTACGTATCCAGGCACCAGATGTTGATTCTGAAAATTTATATGCCCTTGAAGGTACTAAGATTGTTTTCCAAATGTTTACACAACAATGTGATGTTGCCTCAGGTTCAGGACAGGGGAAGATCTTGGCAGGTGTTGTTGAGGAATTTGGTCAAATTCTGACAAGAAGACAATTAAGATGGTCAGAATTGATAAAAAGTGAAGTGCAAAAACTTCTCACGTTGAATCATCTTGAAAATACCAAGAAGAAGGATAATACAGAAGACCCACCTGAACCTGTTCCACCTGGTCTTATTGAATATCTTATTGCCTTGGCTAATGATCAAATGAGAGGTGCTGATTATACAGAAGCTATATCAAATAAATATGGAGGTATGGTTAGTAAAAAATATAGTACATTGATTCATGATTCTCTTGAACAAGTTATTGATGGATTTGCTAATTTAGCCAAGCAATCATGTGATGCATTAATTGTTATAATATTTGATGATTTAAAAATTGCATTAGATGAAATATTCTCAAAGAATTGGTATAATTCAAATTATTCACAACAAATTTCTGATACACTTTATGAATATCTTGGTGATTTAAAACAATCAACAAATTCATATTTATTTGAAATTTTATCTGAAGAAATTGTTGAAGAGACTATATTAAGATATTTGAATAATTTAAATAAAGATGGGTTAAAGTTTAAAAATAATAATGATAAATTTATTAATACCGTTAAAGTTGATTTTGAAATTTTTTACAAGTTGTTTATAAATTTTGTTGATCAATCAATTATTGAAGATAAATTTAAAATTGTGGAAAATTTTATGGATTTAAGTACAGAATCAAATAATGATGATCAAATAATTGAAATTTGGTTAACCACTTTGGCTAATTATAATGATATAAATATTGATTTCTTAGCATTAATTTTGAAAGCTAGAAAAGATACAGGTTCATCAGATTCCAAGGCCATTTTAACCCTTGCTAAATCAGAACAAGATAAATATTTACAAGAACATCAATATGAATTACAACCTTCATTTATGAATAGATTTTTGGTGACAAAGAAACTTAAAAAATAATACATAGCATTTGTCTCATTTATACTCGTAACTCTCATCTCACATAAACAACATTTAAGATTAAATCATAATTATTTGGTAATTCAAATTTTAAAGTGTAAAACCCATCAGTAGAATCCGTGTATAGATAACCAGCTGTTTGTTTAACTTGATCTTTTATATTTTGTAATACTATAGTGGAATTTATTATAATTTTAAAATCTAATGTCTTGGATTGTAATTCTTTCAATATTAAATTTGTAATTTGTGATGATATTTCATTAATATTTAATTCCTTAATGGAATCAATAACTTTCTCCACTGTGGTTTTCAATTCATCCTCTGTAAATGGCTATATGATATGTTAATCACCATTCAATTGATTAATTGGGTATACTCACTGCAGACATCTTTTATTCTTCAATTGATATCAACGGGAACAATCACAAGACACAATGATTGCTTCAACTCCAAAGTCTATAAATGGTTCTTGTATATCAGGGCTTCCCAACCAAGTCGGAATTGATAAACTCACGTGATTTGATAATCCCGGAATTTACCCTTTCCGGCAGACCCACGTGTGACAGAATTTTAACGAAATGCAAAAGCAGTAAATCAAAAATGAGCATTGATTTAAATTGATGCAACCAAAATACAACCAACGAATTAATATTTATATTCTTTAAGATCTTATTGTTGAAAGATAGATTATAATATTCTATTATACAATTTATAATTTGTGATTGAATAATTTAAAAAAGGTTGTTCATTGCTCATTTGCCTATATATCCCCAGATTAATACAACATGTCATCAAATCCATTATTACAAACCACACCAGGTGAGTTGAATTGAATATATTTTTGAGATATAAATACTAATCACTTCCAAGGTAAAAGAATTGCTCTTCCAACAAGAGTAGAACCAAAAGTTTTCTTTGCCAATGAACGTACATTTTTATCATGGTTAAATTTTACAGTAATATTAGGTGGTTTAGGTGTTGGACTTTTAAATTTTGGTGATAAAGTTGGTAGAGTAAGTGCAGGATTATTTACATTAGTTGCAATGGCAACAATGGTTTATGCATTAATAACGTATCATTGGAGAGCTGTTGCTATTAGAAAAAGAGGTTCTGGTCCTTATGATGATAGATTTGGTCCAACTATGCTTTGTATCTTTTTATTGGTTGCAGTTGTTGTTAATTTCATTTTGAGAATAAGGGCTTGATTAAACCAGGAAATGCATAATTAATTACAACATTTTAATACATTAATATTTTGAGACATTCTTGGGTTCTTTTACCATAAACTATTGCATCGATTAATAATAGAGAACCTGGTATGCAACAATTCAATTGCTAATTACATCCTAGTACTTGAAATCGACAATCTAATGAAACAGTAACTCATAAACTCTACTACCCTAATTAATGTTTTATCTTATTGACATATTCATACAACTATGTGTCCTTTACCGGTTATGCTGGCAAGAACGATTTCGATTCCCTCAAAATCTATTTCATGAAGGAAAAGGAAATAAATATAATCTGTTAAATAATTGAAAATTACTATCAAGGTACAATCTTAAGAATGGTATTCTTGTAAGTTTTGAGTCTGCTTTCTACTAGGCCATTTTGATTCCGGTGATGTGGGACAGATATTTGGTTTAGTATCACTAGATCAAAGACTGTGCGTCGTGTGAGATTTTTGGTGTCATACAGGGAAATTTTCATGGTGACTTGAATTACAATTCTGATATTAATTGATTGATTGGATAGCATATGGATATATACCATGTGATATAGTCAATAATTAATCACTATATGAATATCATGGATATGTCACTATATTCTCTGGAAAGTGAGAATTGGTCTTATTCATGGTATTCAATTACTTTTTGGAATGAGATATTGTAGGTTGATAAGTATAATCAGTAAGTAGCTAATTATAAATAACATCTACTATTCAGTGCTCCACCTCAGAATTATATTTATGTTGATTAATATCGTTTTCACTTATAGATTCTCGTCCAATTCGCGATATTCGACAATATCAAAATTTGCCATAATCAACAATAGTACCTTTACTTAGATCAACTAATATTCAATTATCTTCACCATGGACCCCAAAGTACGAGCATTGTACAAGAAACTGTTGTATATAGGCAGAGATTATCCGTAAGTAGGGATTCTAATTAATTCCAAGGCCTGAGCTAACCGATAAAGACAAGGATTTGATTATTTTAAACCAAAGTTACACAATGCATTCATGAAGAATAAAGATTTAAAAGGTGATGATATTGATAAGGCATTGGAAAAGGGTGAATATGTATACAAAGGTTAGTTGATAGTAGTGACTTTATATGAGAATGATACTAAGATTTTATAGAAATGGAGGCATTGGTTTTTTTAACAAGGTATAGAGAGATGAAGAGACGATATGGATGAAATAAAATTGAGTCCTAATTGATGAGTTTCTATGGGAAGTTGGAAGTTGGAAGGGATATGAATCTTCTAGTTAGTTATTATAAAGAATTTAGCTATTTTAAAGCTTATATGCTTAGATCCATCCGAGACCTATCAAAGGGGCAATAATAGCCTGTTAACTAATTAAGGTACTACTAAAGACTAGAGTGCTTTAAATCCTTGATTACCCCATAATTTCATTGGCCCTTGGAATCCCTTCTCTACTCCGATTTCGTCTTTGTATATATGCAAGTTGAATTTCCTAAACTCCAGTACTTTATAAGGCCATTGGGCAATTACAAAGCAGTACGGCTGAAGAAGTGGAGACAAAGATGAAATAGCAAATTGTTTGAAATACATCAACGTTCATAAATACTACAATACATAACTAGTTATATTCTTATTCAATAGTTATATATCTCGCACTTAACAACGTGTCAAATTAGAAATATCCTAAAGAGCGTTGGCTAAAATTCTTGGATGCCTTAAAATTGGTTTGTAGCCCTGATCTTGCTGAAAGTGGGGAAGATTAGTAAGCTTGTAAGCTTATATAGTTAATCCGTTTCCGAAGGTTTTTCCATAAACTCTTGATTGCTATAGTTAGTTAAAGTAATATAGTACTAGTTATTTTATATCATCTCCATAACTCTACTAGTATCTTCTACTAATCATTCTCACCCTCTAACTATGATATATCTCCTAATCTCTACTCAAAGCCCCTCTGGTGTTAAGAACCAACACGTCTGGGCATGTTTCAACATAATCTATACAAATCTTTGTAAAAGCCGTTGATATCTGTTAATGCTAAAGCCTCACGTTCAGACGTACATAACCATCAATCAACCCCTCTCGAGACGTAGAGGCTAATGTTACTTTACACGGCTTGTGAGTGGGTTATGGAGTTAGAGACATTTATAAGTTATAACTGGATAGTGTAGGAATAGATAATATAATGGTCAATGTGATAGTCAATATAATAGTTAATGTATTAGTTACTCCATCGCACTCCTATAGTTAATAGTTATTACTACCATCGCAAAACACTCAGCCGTACAAGTTAAAGTTGCCGATTTTAGGATTCCGTATACAAAAATTTTATACACTCTAAAAACCGAAATAACAGCCGTTTGATATTGGAAAGAGAAATTATAGAGTGTGTTTAGATCAAGTATCAATACGTCAGAAATAAACTATTTTGAACCCCACTTGATGGACTTTAGATACAAACGGCTGGTAAATAGTTTTACGTTTGCGATGAGGTATAAATATAATGAGATTCCTGTAATTTCAAATCTTTGATCTTAATATGTTCCGGATACTCCATCACCAAAAATGTTTAGATTTCAAACTAAAACAGCATTGAGAAATGTTGGATACATTTCATTAAAGGCAAGATGTTATTCAACAATCCCATTATCAGTTAAAATTGATTTACCAAATGGTATAACATATGATCAACCAACTGGGTTATTTATTGATGGTAAATTTGTTCCATCAAGACAACATAAAACTTTTGAAGTGTTAAATCCATCTACTGAAGAGGAAATTTTACATATTTATGAAGCAAGAGAAGATGATGTTGAATTAGCTGTTGAAGCTGCTCAAAGAGCTTTTGATTCAACTTGGTCAACTGCTGATCCAGAATTTAGAGGTCGTGTTTTATATAAATTAGCTGATTTAGTGGAACAACATGCTGAAGTTTTAGCAGGTATTGAATCATTAGATAATGGTAAATCTTTATTATGTGCAAGATATGATGTTAATTTAGTTTCAAAATATTTAAGATCTTGTGCTGGTTGGGCTGATAAAGTTTATGGTCGTGTTATTGAAACTGGTTCTTCTCATTTTAATTATTCAAGAAGAGAACCAATTGGTGTTTGTGGTCAAATTATTCCATGGAATTTCCCATTATTAATGTGGTCATGGAAAATTGGTCCAGCTTTAGCTACTGGTAATACTGTTGTCTTGAAACCAGCTGAAGCTACTCCTTTATCTGCTCTTTATGTCTCTAAATTAGTTCAAGAAGCTGGTATTCCAGCTGGTGTTGTAAACATTGTTCCAGGTTTTGGTAAAATTGTTGGTGAACAAATTGCTAACCATAAGAAGATTAAAAAAATTGCATTTACTGGTTCTACAGCTACTGGTCGTCATATTATGAAAGCTGCTGCTGAATCTAATTTGAAAAAAGTTACTTTAGAATTAGGTGGTAAATCTCCAAATGTTGTTTTCAATGATGCTAACATCAAGCAAACTGTTCAAAGTTTAATCACTGGTATTTTCTTTAACTCTGGTGAAGTTTGTTGTGCAGGTTCAAGAGTCTATGTTCAAGATGGTATTTATGATCAAGTTTTAAAAGAATTTAAAGAACAAACTGATGCCTTGAAAATCGGTAACCCATTTGAAGAAGGTGTTTTCCAAGGTGCTCAAACTTCTCAAATGCAAGTTGATAAGATTTTAGCTTATGTTGATATTGGTAAATCTGAAGGTGCTACTTTAGTTGCAGGTGGTGAAAGAATTGGTGAAAAGGGTTATTTCATTAAACCAACAATTTTCGCTGATGTTAAAGAAGATTCAAGAATTGTTCAAGAAGAAATCTTTGGTCCTGTTGTTACAGTTTCTAAATTTTCCACTGTGGATGAAGCTGTTAAATTAGCTAATGATACTAATTATGGTCTTGCAGCTGGTATTCATACCGAAGATATTAACAAAGCCATTGATGTTTCCAATAGAATTAAAGCTGGTACCATTTGGATCAATACTTATAACGATTTCCATCAACAAGTTCCATTTGGTGGTTATGGTGAATCAGGTATTGGTAGAGAAATGGGTGCTGATGCATTAGATAACTATACCCAAGTTAAAGGTGTTAGAATTAACATTAACAAGAAACAAATCTAGATTTGTTTGATCCCTTTGTTGTATAATAGAACTTAAATATTCCTAACGAAATAAAATAATGATGTGTTTTTATGATTATTGATGTAGATAATTACCTAGGATCATATAAATCTATACTGTACTCCAGATATACTATCTTACTGACACGTTAATTCCGTGTACAGAATTCTTAGCCCTAATCTTATTTTTCCGCGAATTTAGTGTTTTTTTTAAAAATTTGTGACTGTCTTTTTTCTTAAAACATCTGAACACCAATTGATTACATAATAAAGTATGTATTGATTACATAATCTTCTTTTTTTTTTTCACCAAACGCTTTCCCATATGAAAAATTAAAATCTATAATTCAACTTTAACACAAACCATTTTAACAATCTCATTAACCACCAGTTATATATCCAAAAATGGTATGTGTTTAATAAAGGTTAGGGACTTATATCATGTGGGTCGTTAGATTAGGGAAATTAGTCAATTTAAGATGATGGGCTTGTGTTAATAACTTTTTATAAGTTATTAACATTTTCCATAACATCAATATGATATTCCCTCAAACTAGCTTAAACAGAACCCCGTACTAACTATTAAATTTCCAGTCTGACGCTATCACCATTAGAACTAGAAAAGTTATTTCAAACCCATTATTAGCAAGATTACAATTTGTTATTGATGTTTTACATCCAAACAGAGCTAATGTCTCTAAAGATGAATTAAGAGAAAAATTAGCTGCTACTTATAAAGCTGATAAAGATTCTGTTTCAGTTTTCGGTTTCAGAACTCAATATGGTGGTGGTAAATCAACTGGTTTCGGTTTAGTTTATAACTCTGTTGCTGATGCTAAAAAATTTGAACCAACTTATAGATTGGTTAGATATGGTTTAGCTGAAAAAGTTGAAAAACCATCAAGACAACAACGTAAACAACGTAAAAACAGAGATAAGAAAACTTTCGGTACTGGTAAACGTGCTGCTAAACATGCTGCTAAACGTAACTCTGATTAAGTTTAATCTGTTTAATATATATAAAAAAAAATTATTTGTTTTTTTACGGTTGGGTTTTATCTATATAATTATGTGTATATATAATTATTATTAGATTCATGTAATATAGGGAATTAAAATTGTAGTTATTTTGATCAAAAATTCTTATGATTTAAAATTTTGATTAATATAGAACTTTAATCCTCGAAATTTTGAGTATAATGTTTTTTCTCGACATTAATACACCTTGAATGTTGAATTATTAAACTCAAGAGTTAAAGCAGTTGTTAACAAATGTTTCTACAATGAATCCAAGGAATGTTTACAAAGTACTACAAGCATGAGCATTTTGTGATCTGAAGTACGATACTATTGTTTGGTTGATTTGTTTTCCTTATAATGTGAGCATTAAAGCGTTGATCTATGGTCAGATAATAAGTTTTTGATGACCTACACATGATTCTTATATTTTCTTTCTTAGGAACTTTTGCTTTACAAGATCAATCATATACAATCTTGTTGAAATTTGGGAAAAGTTCAAAGATTTGATATAGTGATTGATTACACAATTTTAATGATAAACCCATGTAGAGAATTACGATTCTATAGTACTACATAACATTCTTTGTGTAAAGTGTGTATTAACCTTCAATTCCAAATCATCAATTTTTTCTCAATTGAATGAATCTGAGATTGTAGGATCTAATTAAATCATAACGGCTTTGATGGTGCTGTATATCTTTGAAATTAAAGGCCCTTTGGGCTTAATAGTTAACAATATTTTAGCAAACCCATGACACACCGTTGTATAATTGTCTCTCATGAACAAAGTCACAAATTTTGTTCAATACGACATGAAGGAGTTCTTGATAACAACTTATACATATCATTTAACTATTACAGGTAGCAAGACATGATAAAAATTGAGGCCCTTTGTCTGACTACTCAACATTATAAGTCTGAATAGAATGTCGTTTGTAAGCACATCAGATGATATTGAAGTGATGATAGAGACCAGCTGTTAAACCATTGTTCTTACTCATGCTGGTAATCATATACCATTCTGTTTAAAATGACAAAATTAGTATTGTAGTATGAACTTATAAAGATGAATTCTCCATGGATCTATTCCTCTATAATTTCAACTTCATATAATCATGATTGACAAGTAAAATTTTTACATCCAACATCTACAATACCTCTTATTAATTGAAAATGTATATTGGTTCCCAAAACATTGTTCATCGATATCATTTAAATCAAATAGAACATAGTTTGCCATCAATCAGATCAGATCCCCTGTATTTGATTCTATAATTATCAATGTATTGATAAATTATTATAGATCAATAGAGAATCAGTTCTTTGAAATTGCCAAAAAATCAAATGGTCATACGTCTGGCGTCTTACTTCAGGTGAAGACATAAACTTTGGAATGTAATGTAGCAGAATCGCTACCCAACAAAAATTTTCAATTCATAGGATTTGATATTACTAGAGAAATCGATAACAATGATAACACTATTGAGATGTTAATAGTTAATTGATGAATATTATGGTCAATTTCATCTTTATCTTGCTTCTGTGCTCCTACCAATTCATTCGCGAATTTTAAAACCAAATTGTAACGTCAATAGAAATTTGTAAACCAAAATTAATCAATTAAACGTTAATATATTCTATAAACAAGATGTTTGGATTGGGGAGATTGTTTTATGGTTAGTTACATGGTCTAAAGCACCAGAGGCTAATACTAACAATGTCAAGCTATATTACTATTGGTAAATTCCGTTGCTGTTTTAAGTCAAGATAGATTTTTAAAAAGAAGTGAGTAAAGATTATAATTTCAATTATAAAGATATTAACAGAGAATTCAGTTGGACTTGGTGAAAGTAATGGATTTGGTGTAACGGAGAGTGGTACAAAGAGTAGAATCATCAATTTGATTAGATCCATACAAATGGTTTTAAGGATTCCTTTGATTGGAATAAATATTGTTGTTATTATTTATGAATTAATTTTGGGTTGAATTAATTATAGAATTTAATGATATAAGGCTGGGCCTACGTGTATATTATCATTATCATTATCATTATTATTCTACCCTATATATCCTATGTAATCCGATATTATGATTTGCTTTTTAAAAAATTTTGTAAAATTTCCAATTGATTTAAATTTTTAAATTCAATTGAATTAAAATTTTGAAAATTTTCATAATAATTTAACAAACAATCATAAATAAATAAATATTGTCTTAAATTTTGTACCATTGAAATTCTTTGTATTCTAAAATCTCCAACAATTTGGAAAACTGGATCTTCAATTGTAGAAATTTTAGAATTAATTATTGAATCTAATGTACAAAATGTACCTGTACGACCACAACCAGCTGAACAATGAACTATAACATTATCATTAATTTTGTTTAATGATTTCAATATGAAATTTTTTAAATAAATTAATTTTAAAATATCAATTTGTTGACTTTGTAACATTATATCAAAATCTGACCAATTTAAAATTTGAATTTGTAAAATTTCTAAACCTGTTTTAATTATTTTCAATCTTCTTATAACAAAATCATTACCCATATTAAATTCTTCTAAATTTTTAAAATTTTCAAAATCATTCCAATATGCAAAGCATTTTTCAATTCCATTTTCATATTGATTTGTTAATGATATTATAACATCAATTTGTGAATCTTTACATAATTTAATAAAATCTTGTGTTGTACTTTTTAAAGGTGCCTGTGTTGCAATGTATTTCATTGATGAAATCTTTGGACAATTTAAATAATTTGCATTAATATATTCATCCATTGATGGTTGATCCGAAGTTGGAGTCTTAATTAATTTAACACGACTATGTTCATATGGGAAAATATCTTTATATCTATTTTTAAAACCTAATTCAATACCTGATGTTATTTCATTATTTGATATTAAATTATTAATTCTTTTCTTTTCTTCAATTTCTAAAACTTTAAAATTTTGTAATAATGAAGCTAAATTTTTATCATTAATTATATTTACAAGCCAATTTGGTATTGATTCTGGATTATTAATTGGATGTTGATTTAAAAATTTAAATTCATTCATAATTTTATAATTATCCATATCATCATAAATTTCTTCATTATGTCTAATTTTAAAAATTGGAGTCATTGGTAATTTAGGTAATTGAAACCTACTTAAATTTGGAGATATTGGACTTATTAATGATGAAGTTGATGAATGAGATGAATTGTTTGAAGACATTGATACATTTGCTAATGATAATGATCTATTATGTGGTGGTAATGTTGGTTTTAAAAATTGTTGAGATGTATTCAATTCTGTTTGTGATGGATATTCCAAATTAAATTTTGTAAAACCTGTCTTTAATACATATAATTCACCATGGAAATTTTGTTCATTAATAAATTTCATTGTGGATCCATATACCCCTAATGGAACTTCATCTTCTTCTAAAGCGTTTAAATTTAAATCATCATAAAAGATTATTTTTTTATCTTTAATTTCATCATCATTTAAAAATTTAGTAATTTTTAAATTATAAGATACTGATAAATTCCCCAAACATCTTGTTAAATTAAAATTTGATCTTTTCAATAAAGTTGAAGGTAGATTAAAATTTAATGCAGTTTTAATATGTCTATTGTTATATTCCATAAATGGACGAACGTCAAGAAGTAATACATTTGTAAATTCTTGTTCCAAAATTTCAAATAATTCCAAATTTGATATAAATTGTAATGATTCAGGTCTTGAGAATTTGATAATTTTTTTCAATTGGAAATTAGAATTTTGAGAATTTAATGATATTGGAGAAAATGAGCCGCCAGATATCGATCCACTTGGAGAATTTGAATTTGAACCCCATGACATTGAAGGAGGTTGTTCAGGTGATAAAACACTGCTATTACTATGATTATGATGATGATGATTGTTAGGTGGTATTAACGAAGCTGAGTTAAATCTTTTCAATCTAAAACTATTCAATGTTGAATCTGAGTTTATAGAATTTATCGAATCGTTCTTATTATGTAGTGATGCATTTGATGATATGGAGATGGATGGATCAGAAAAAGTGGAATCTGAGTCTAAAGTGTCTATTGAATTTCTTTTAGTTAAGTTCAAATTTAAAAATGATTTTTCAAAATGATTTATATTTGGATTAGTTGTAGTTGTTGAAGAATCGATCAAATTCTCATCTATTGTATTGATTTTAGAGCTTTGAAACTTTGGATATTGATGTACTTCATCGGGATTATTTGATTTCGGATCATTTGGCTCTGGGAATATGAACCCAGATTTTTGTTCCATAGGACTCCTTAAAGTGGACATCATCGAGCCCTTGAGATCTCTGTAATATCTTTCTCTTGACTGAGATGTCGTTCAAGTTGAAACTCTTGAGCTTTTATGGAGAGATTTTGCTTGTTGATGTCGCCTCCTTTTGACTAATTTTAGCACAATGAAAACCAAGACAACCACAAGGAGTTTTGTTTATGTTTCTCAGTATTTAGCAAGAAATGGAGTCTCGGTGGTATTCTTTGGTTTTTGATAGAAAACCAACACGTTAGACTGTGAATTTGGAGATCTAAACTCCCTTAAAGCACTCGTATCACCTTTTCAGTGCCAGCAGAATAACAAGACACGCGCAACTAGATCTGAGCGCTCGAGACAATAGAAAATGGATAGCGCTGTGAAGGAAGCGAGTGGAACCTTTGGCAGCACAGAGAGAGCACCGACTTTGACCAAGTATAATCGAGCTATCCAACCAAATACCAGGCCTAACGAATACCAGGTTTGTTTATTGTCGAAACAAAGTGTGTTTTCTTTTCCTTTCCAATTGAAAAAAAATACAAAAATCTGAGATGAAGGCAGATTTGGCAACGGCCAGCACTGCAGCTTAATTTTAGAAATAATACGTCATTTGCATAAACACAGATTCCCATGGCTGGGCCTGGACTCTTGAAGTTATATCAGTTATATCAGTTATTGTACTTTGTATTACTGTGTTTGATAACAATGTGATTCTCAGTTTCACTACATCAATGTATAACGCTGGTTCTGGGAAGAGCTGACATCCCCCTGAACAGAGAATCCTTGAAAGACATATGGCTGTACAATGGGTCTGGGCCCACAAATACGAAACACAATAGTAATTAGTTTACACCTATCTCGAATCTCTTCTGTTCAGCCGCCTGGCTTTACTAAAGTTGCTGATGACTATACAATTTTCCATCCAGTTGTGGCTCTTTAAAAGCATAAATGCACCTCCAGGTATAAAGTTTTATCAAATAGAACCCTGTTCTCGTAGTCCTGTATTTGCCAGAGGCATACACCCACATATTTAATTAGTTACATCAAATGATGCATCAAGATTCAATATCCAGGTAACAATAAATTGTCTAGATTAAACCCCATTACACAGTCTAGAATTAATCTACCCCTTTAATACCCCGTGTCTATTGTTCTCAACTCACCTTTGTTTCATCTTGAATCTTGAAGCTGGCTTGCTTGTTGGTGATAAAATTTGCCTCAAAAAAAAATTATTGATTACGTAATGCAGAGGGGAGCGATTATGTAATCTGGGTTTTCACCAATTTTTATTGTTTACCTTACAATTTCTAACAACCTGTAGATAGATAAGTACCAAGGAGAACCCCACAATGGACGAACATAAGGTTATCAAGATCTCCAAAAGATACACAAAGAACACTGTCAAGTCATGGGAAACACCCTCAGCTAATCATTTAAAGTCTGTAAAGGCCATTTTAAAGATCAACAAGACAAAAGCTTTACAATTGACAAAGAGCAGTAATAACGCGAATTTAGCACAACAAGATATAGATCTAGATGATTTTATCAAAAGATACATGAGACAACTACGACACACCAAATTACCAAAGGGTAAATCGAACGAATTGGATTATGATTTAGATTATCAGTTACATAGAGATAGTTATTTGACTAATCTAATATCGAATGAAATTGATCAATTACATTCTTTAAAGTTGACTTTGAAGCAACAAAATCAAGAATCAAAAGATCTATCAAGGTTTGTCAAGAATTATGAATCCTTATACTCCAAAGAATTGGAAAAGTTGAAATCAATAGGTGACACGACACAAATTAATCACAAGATCGATATAATGGACCTATCTGTACCGGAAGACTCGGAAATAAATAACAAACTAAGCGAAATATCAGCAGCTCTAGACAATCTTAACACGCAAACACAACAATATCAACAGCTTGCCTTGCAAATTGATAGATTATTAGAATAAAAAGTCGTCTTTAAGCCAAATTTTGTAGATATGTAGAAAATTCGCGAATACCTTTTGTCTTTCTGAGCCACGAAAAAAAAGCCATTTGATTTGAAAAGTGACAACGAAGATAAACAAACACTGACTTTCCATATTCAAATTCTCAATCAATTAAATTCCCTTTTCGTCATAATCAATTGCCATTGTCAATTGATTCATCACAAGGGTCTTAACTCGGGAACTTGCTGTGGCGGTGTCTCCATCTCATAACTGATTGTTCTCCTCCTATTCATCATTTCCACTTCTCATATTTACTACTTGATTAACAATTAAACAATTTGATCAAAGATGAAACAAACTCGTGAAGGTTCAACAAATTCTTTTGAAAAAAAACATAATCGTTCCGGTTCAAAGAATAACAACAATGTGGGCAATAATCGTCGTCAACAAAATAATGGTAATAACTCCACTAACGGGGCTAATGGTGGTGGTGGTACTAATGGAACCATTAATTTATTAAATGATGATGAATTACAATCTCATTTCAAAGATCGTTTGTTATTTTTAATTTTCAATTCAATTGGTGCAAATGTTTCAATTTTAACAAATTCAGGTGTTAAAATTACTGGTGTTTTAGAAAATATTGACCCGAAAAGTTTAAAATTAATTTTAAAACAACAAAATAATTCTTATATATCTTATAACTATGAAGATTTGATTGAATTTGAATTGGAAAATATTGATTTATTCAATAATCAAACTGTTTCATCCACAAAAAATTTTAGAACTGATACAGATATTGGATCAGTTAATCAATCTCAACAAAGACAAGATATTGAAAAATGGGTTCCTGACGCGTCAATCGATATTAAAGGTTTATCTTTAGAAGATGATGATGTACATGGTAAAAATTGGGATCAATTTCAAACTAATGAGGAAAAATTTGGTATCAAATCTGAATTTGATGAACATTTATACACAACCAAAATTAATAAAGATGATCCACAATATCAAGCCAAATTGACAAAAGCTACCAAGATTGCTCATGAAATTGAAAACCAAGCATCTAATGGTAATTTCCATCTTGCAGAAGAGAGAGGTTTTAAAAATTTCGATGATTCAGGTATTGATGAAGAAGATAAATATTCTGGTGTTGATAGATCAGCGGCTCAAAATACTAAAGGTGATGCATTGTTCCAATCTTTAATCAATAAGGATTCCAAAGACTTCCAATTTGGTAATGATAACGATTCCAAACAGACTAAATATGTTCCTCCTGCTCAACGTTCAAGAATTCAAAACATTGATCCTTCAATTATTTCCGCTGATGCTAAACAAAGGGCTAAAGTGGATCCTAAGAAAACTTCAACTATTGATAATTTGAAAAAAATCAATACTCAAAATGAAATCAATGCATTGAAGGAATTTTCTCAAACTTTTAAGATTCCAACTAAGTTTACAAAGGACAAGACTGCTCCACAAGAGAACAAACCTGTTGAAAAACCTGCTCCACAAGAGAGTAAACCTATTGAAAAACCTGTGGAGAAATCAGTGGAAAAGAAAGAGGAAAAACCTGTACCAACAAAACCAAAATCTAAATTTGATCCATCAAAAGCAACAACTTTCAAATTAAATCCAAAAGCTGCTTCATTTACACCAAGCTCCGCAACAACACCATCAACTGCTTCTAATGTTTCTAATCCAGTATTTAACAAAAATTCACCAAGATTAAATAACAATTTTGTTAATGCTCCACCAAATCAAATTTATAATCAAGTTTATGGTCATGGTCAAATTTCAAATGGTCAACCTCAAACACAAGGTCCTCCACAACAACAACAACCTCAAAAAAAGAAATATTATGGTTCATTTTTCTCTCAAGAGAAATTAAACTCCATTAATAACCGTAAGAATAAAAATTATGATGTTCAATTCAATTTCTTTAAAGGTTGTATTGATGATTTTAACAAGAAAAAAGAAGAATTATCTAAGGAAGATGATGGTAAAGATTTAAAATTTTTCTTGGAAAGACCATTCCATACACCACCAACATGGACAAAAGATGAAGGTGAAAGACCATTTAAATCATTTTTCCCAGATCCTGAACAAATTAGATCTCAAAGATTTGTACCGCCACCTCCTCCACCTCCACAAACTCATCAATCAAATCATAATCCATTACCAAACACACCTTTCAATACTCATAATTCACCATCGCCTTATCCATTCCAACAATTCCCTGTTTTACCAACACCACAAACTCCAAATGCTGGAGCACCACCATTACAACCACCACCACCACAATTTTTCTATCCACCACAACCTTTCTTACCTGGGAATAATCAATATTTACAATTATCACCACAACATCAACATCAAAATTTAAATACATCACCATATCAAAGATCAATATATCCAAATTCTTCAAATTCAAATCATCATCAAAATTTCCCATATCAACAAAATAGATATCAACAAAATTTTTATCCTGGTCCATCACCAAATTTACCTCATCAACCTCCAATTATACCAATTAATCAATCTCCTTCAATGTCTCAACCTAATACTGCTCATGGTTCTAAAAATTCTAAAAATCATTAAAAAATTGAAAAAATAGCTATAGTTTTTAAAGATTTATATAATGATCTTTTTAACGTTAAATTTTAAATTCGTAGACATTATCTTCGTATCTACTAGGCTTACTTGGTTTACATATATGGAATATATTAACGATATAAGGATTTTTATTTAAATGATTTATTTACTGCATCCATCAATTGTTTTGGCTGACGACGGATGTATAAATTAAATAATATTAATTAGTATGGCTTATATAATTAATATATATCATATTTTGTTATTGTAAATGAATATGAGTAAGATAGACGCGTATGTCATGAATTTTGGCACCATAGCTAGTGCAAGCGTCGACGTACGATAATATATAATAATATATATGATGTACATGATATGAGATATTATAAATATATATAATTAAATATTATAATTAACAATATGACGTTATATGATCCAATATCTAGTAGATATATATTCTGCAGATTTATTTTATAAATTACTAAATATCAACATATATTAATTATCAAATATATTTATATATATAATCTAATAATATTATATATTATAAAATTAATTAAAAAATATTTAAATTATATAATATAAATTATATAAAATATATATATATATATAAATTATTTTAATATTATAATTATTATGTCAACCTATATATTTCAAAAATAAAAAAATTATTAGCTATATATATTGAAATTGAAATTTTTAATTTTGAATTTTTATATTTTACGTTTTTTGATGGTTCTAGGTTCATCTAACTATAAAATTTGAGCTCCAATTAACCAATACAAGACTCCAGATTCTACATTTTTATCATTTATAGGTAATTTATAACAAATTTGATCTATTTGAATTACTAAGAGCTGACTCAGCAGATGCACATCAGGAAAAAAGTGACTGCTCAACAACTTCAACAAATGGTTTTGTGGTCTAGTAGGTTATGGCATCTGCTTAACACGCAGAACGTCCCCAGTTCGATCCTGGGCAAAATCATTTTTTTGCTCGTTATACCACTTGAATTTTTGTTAATCAACATCATTTCTGGTCAATGATAAGTTCATCATGTTGATCTATGAAGTTGTTGAATCATGGCCGACAGTAGTGAGTTATTGTCTAGATCCCAGTGTCTTATGTTAGTACTTTGAATGTTATCCGTTGTCCATGAGCATCATCAGTATCTCCGTCTAATTCTCTGGGGTCATCTAACCATTAACCATTTCTATGGAAGTGTTTACGGTTGACTCAATTCTAATATTGGATTCTTGAATTTAATATTTTCATCATGTTCAATATCCAGTGAGTAGTGCAGTATGTTTCATTTGAAAGATATTTCAATTTGATTCAAAACATATTGACATTTTAGACATATAATGTTTTCCAAAATATGTTCTAAGGTTGGTGGAAAGCTGAGAAATTATTCACTCTTATATACTTTTTTGAAAAAAAATAAACTTTTCTTGAGTGTGTCTTTTATCATAACTTTAATTCAAAATTTGCTAGTTCTTCTGCAGTTGAAGCCATGAATTTACATGAAATTACAATTATATAAGAGATGTACATGTGAAGTACATAGGAGTACGTAGCAGGAATTTGGAATGATTCTCCTCCAATGAACGATTTCCAGTTATGAAAAGCTACAGATGACATTCACCAATATTGGGAGAAAACTGTCAAACTTACATATGGTTGAGCTGCTGGGGATTCGAAGTATATTCCATGTACAATCCTGAGGAAAATGATTATGCGCACAATATAATTATGTATAATAATGTTCAAAGTTTAATTAGCTTCACTTTTCAAGAATTGTTGATCACAACACGAAAAACCATGACTCAGTGACATAATTTACTTTAAGTACTTAAGTATGCAGATGGTGAGCTTCCTTATTTTTCCAAAGATGAATCGATGCAGCTTATTCTTCAGTGTGATTATTGGATCATGCAACAGCTATCATTTACAACTTTGGCGTATTAAAGACCTCATAAAACTTTACTAATTATGATATAATACATTCATTAACGGTATTAAACGTGGACTATATAATACACCTCATAAACAATTCTCTGACAAAAATCAAAACACCATAAAACCCCCATCAAACATTTTAAAACAAAAATAATTGAACACATCGTAATCAATGATTTTGTACACCTTTCTCAATTTCTTTTAACAATTCATCAACTTTACTGGAAACTTGACTTATTTCCACATCTGAGCAGGCTGATATTAATCTTTTATATTTTTGCATTTTTTCATTTGATCCATCTACACCGGCAAATAAATCAATCATTTCTTTAACCAATTTTGTTCTTTCAATTTGAATTAAAGTCAGTTCAACACTATTGTTGAATTTTTCCTCGTCGTTGCCTGATGATAGTGAAATTTGTTTTTCTAAAGTTTGCACCCTCTTGGAAATATCTCTAGCTTGTGATCTTTCAATTAATCTACCCAGCTTGGCTTCTTTGGTATTGAACAGGACTTCATGACGTTTAACTTGCTCATCAATCAACTTAACACGTTTATCAATCTCTTTTTCATCTAATTCCTCACCAATGAAATCTCTTGTTTGTGCACTTATACTTTTAATCTCATCATCCATGTTCTTCAATAATTCTTGCACTTCATGAACATCGGCTTCTTTCCTCTGTAATTCATGATCATAAGCATTGGATAGGTCATTCAGAGATTCATTCATAAAATCGCTAACTTTATGGGTAGCCTCGATAGCGGCCTCTGAAATATGAGGTTGTGCAATGTTGAAAGCCGGTACATGGTGATGACGTGCTTGTTTTGCTGCTTGATTCCTCAGGTGTGTTTCATATCTCTGTTGAACTTTAGGTGTGACATGTTGGTTGCTCAACAGTATATCAGATGCAATCAAACCTTGGTTATTCTTGATATTTGTCTTGGCCTTGTAATCTAGCAACATTTTAATACATTTTCTATTTGCAGTTTTGGCACACAGATGTAATGCGGTATCACCATTATTATCTTGTAGATTCAAATAACCTTGTAGTCTTTCAGGAGTTTGTGATTCAGCCAGTTTTGCCAACAGAATATCCATATAGTAAAGAGCTGATAATGTTCGTACTTTTGAAGTGGCACCAGAGGCAATGTGATGAAGCACAGTTTTATGAGTTGTATCAAAATCAAATATGATCTCACCCAGTAGCTCGACTATTCTTGGAAATGTTTTTTTTGTGAAAGAATTTGTGAATAGAACAGCTCTCATTAATGGAGTCTCTCCCAAGTTATTGACAATTCTGTAATTAGCACCCAGTTTCATCAATGCTTCAGCAGCGCTAGCATTTCCCATAGAACAAGCCCAATGGAATGCAGTATGACCTTCTTCATCAACAGTCTGATCAACATTGAACCCTTCCGGAGGATGCAACAAAAATTCTGGAACTTGTGAATCATGAACATGGTCATCATCTGGAGATGTAAAATATTCTAGCAATCTTGCCGTGTATTCTGAGTTTGCATCTAACCATCTATCATGGGAGTTAATATTTTTGATATTTCCTGTATGTGAGTGTATAGCTCTTTCTAGACTTTCCCTTGCTGATCTGTTAACTTTTTGATCTGGAGATCGTAGAGCATTAACAAGATCTGATTCTGATAGAAAATCACTTGGTGAAGATGATGATCCCAGAAAATTCATGTTTGAAGTATCATCCATTTCACTTGATAGTCCATCTTCTATATTTAATTCCTCTTCACTTTCCATGTCGATATCCCTGGTGTTAAACGTTGTTGAATCTGGCGGCGATGAAGCCAAACTATCATCACCACCAATCTGTGCATCGTACTGACTCAATCTTTTCCCCACGAAAACTCCCTTATTCGGGTTTGCACCTGATGCAGCAGTAACGGATGCGGGTGCATTCAATCTTCTAGGACGACCTCTTTTTTTCGTTATCGAACTATTTGCAGAATCTTTATTTGCAACCACTGGCATACTAGCGGCTTTTTTAGCCAGCGTTTTCTTTGTAGTTGCTGGTTTGTCTATGACTGAGTTGTTTTTAGAAGCATGATGATGCTTTGGAGCAGGTGGTGGTGAATTTGCACCATTTGTACTTTCAAAATCGAATAAAGGTGCCAGTATTCTATGCACACCAAATTGTTCTGCAATGTCTCTTGCTCTATCCAATGGTACCCAAGTACCTTGATATTTACCATAACCACCTTGAACTTTCTCATGAACTCCCGTCTGGACGTCTCTCTCTAATATTCTGGTACGTTTTGCCTTGGGGAAGTTGGCAGTCTTCAGGATATGTGTAGCATTTACCCATCCATCAGATTTTCTTCTCATGACAGATCCAGAGGCATGTACAAACTCATAAACTGCATTCCCAGAGTATGTAGCCGAATAGACAGTGTCCATTTTTCGATGTAGATGATGATAATTTGGATGTGTGTGGTGATGATGTTGCGCACTGGTTGTATTTCTGCTTCGGGGCAAGCGTTTTAGATGTGATTTGGTAGGGGGATTGGGGGTGTATTCCTAGGTAAAAGCTTAGATTAATGTTCGCTTCTCTCGATTTGCCAAACAACTAAGATCCCAAGATGTTGTAGTGATGTACCAATTTCTTGAATATGATTGACACTTAATTCTTTTGTTTATATATGTCAAGTTTCTCCGAGTGTGAAAGCGCTCTAATTCTCGACTAACAGCGTCGACTTGTCCAGCTTAGCTAACAATGAACCCTGTAGCGCTCCTATTTGTTCCAGCAATGGGTCCTCCAGCGTTGTCCAGCAACTCTTTTTCGACTTGTCACAGTTAGACGTTGAGGCCTAGTTAACCAACCTATTCTGTTTATTTCATGATAACTCAGACAACGGAGATGTGAAAAACCCGATTGGCGTTGGCAGCTGTTTACCCGGATATCTGAAATTTGGGATCATTAAATTGTCATTATTATTAGATCATAGATCCTAGCGCTTAAGGACTTTGAAACTAACAAGTTAAGACCTCACCGCTTTGCAATTAATCAATTGAGCCTTCAAAGCAGTTCAATTAGCCTCAAGATGTCCTCCGTGAACCAGCCTCAGATACGGTACCTCACGGAGCCATCAATAAAGGTATACGTTCCATTGCAGTCTGATATTTTTGAAAACGTGAGTTAAAGGAACCTAATCAGATTGAACCATTGTACTAATTATAACACCAGGATGAATACTACATCTTTAAAGTCGGGAACACTGAAGTTGTTCGACGCAAAATTGGTGGCTGGGTGAACTTATACGGGTTATTCTCGTTGGTTGATGCCCCTGAGGAAGAATTAGAAGAGTTTACAGAGTCACGTGCAGGTGTATACTCAATGTTATCCAAGAACGTACCACCAAGATATAACGGTGTATGGACAACATTGAAAAGAGCTAGAACATTTGCACAGAAATATGGTATCAAGGATTTGGTAGCTCCAATTTTGGAGTTCAATAGAGTCGCATTGGTTGATCATATGGGGTCACAGTTTTTTGAATATTTTGCATGCCCAGTATATGATTCGTTCGTTAGAGTGTTGAGAGAGGCTAAAATTGATGAGAATGAACAAGGTAGAGTTAATATGGATCAAATTTTTATTGCCTATAATAAGTTCAAAGGCGAGAACATGTTGCATATTGAAAGGTCATTCCATACATATTGTGACCAAATTTTCAAGAGAGGTGATGCTAGTCTTTGTGGAGGTTCATGGGTCCCTGTCGATATCGCTTATGAGTTTGTAAGAAAGCATGGGTTCTATAGTTTATTAGCGCCTATATTGACATTCACGGGGAACGATCCTAGTACTGGTAGTGAATATCCAATAGATCGAGTACAAAGAGATTACAGTGCAAGTTGGAGAGTATCTACAACTGATGAAAGCTTTTTTCAATTTCCTAAAAGTTTTAAAGGTGGACAAGCTCCTAAAAAACCTTCAAATGGACGAGCAACTTTCAACTTGTCAGAATTGACCAGGGATAAAAAAATGCTTGTGGAACTTACCAAGCAGAATAAGACCCAGAAAATCAGTCTGACATTGTTGAGAAGACTATCTGATGGGTATGTGAATGCCAGTTACTTGGTTATGATCTGTGGTTTTATCAAACTAAACGAATTGAACCTTGGGAAGAAAGATCCTGATTTATTGATTGCCAATATTTTATATAAAAGAGATCAATTGGAAAAGCAACAATGCGAGTTTGTCTATTTCAAAAGATCAAAATATCTTTGTGGTCACTGGTGTTCTGTAAAAGTTGCCAGATCAATATTGGCCCACTCTGGTATCTATAAAACAAATGAGGATCGTTCAAAAATCCATGATTTCCTTTACAGTGAAGAACTTGCTGGTGTGGAGAGAGATTCGGATGGTAGTTTGATATCTGAGGAGGTTAAAGAGGAAGAAAAGGATGATGAAGACGATGAACTTGATTTTATCCCAGAGAATGATTTCAGAAAATTAAGAAATGAAGAACGTGAAGAAATTTATTATGATAAAACTTTCTTTGATGAAAAGGAACCTGGATCTCCAGAGGAATTCATTGATGAAGCTGATTTTAATGTGGTCAACAGTGACTCTGAAAATGAAGATTATGAATCAGATGAAGAAGAAGCTTCAAATGGATCAAAGAGAAATCGGAATGTAATTGATTCAAGTGATGAAGAAGATGACAATCCACAATCGTCCAATGGACCACAGAAGAAGAAAAAATTGTCACAAATGTTTGTTGAATCTGATGTGGAAGAATCAGAACAAAATCAAAAAGATCAACAGTCAAAAAACTCGCAAGGGGGTGAAGAACAACAAAACAATAAGGGAAATTCAGGTACAAACCCATCTGAAGATACACAGGAGGAAACAAGAGAGGCAGATGATAGTCTTTTTGGTGACTCACAGGAAGATCCTGCACCAAATATTGATGAAAGGCTTAGTCAACAAGAATTAGTGGAACGTACTGAATATGTTACACAAGATTTGAAAGATTTATCAATTAAATTGAATAATACATTAAAGCAAAATCATAAGCAGAAAAAAGTACAAAAAGAGTTTGCCAATTTGTTTAATACTTTAACAAAATTTAGAGCTATTGATTATGATATAAAAGTGAATTCAAGAATTCAACAAACTCTTCAACAGATCAAAAGTTTTGCCAATAGTTATGCTAGACAATGTGAGTCATTACAAAGAGAATGGCAAAATCAAATCAACAATGGTGAAATTCCTGCAAGACCAGGTGATGTTATTAAAAAAACATTCACTAATAATTATGACAAATTAAATGTTAGTAAAAAGAATGATTATAAAAATTCAAGACCAGTCCCTCCACCTCCTCCACCTCCACAATATAATCATCGTGCCCGCCCATCATCATCATCTTCATCATCTTCGCCCCCATTGCAACCACCACAACCACAATTAAACTCGAGACTTCCACCTCGAGGTTCTTCACCCCCATCATTAAGACAATCAAATCCTAATCAACCTTCATTCCCACCAAGATCTAATCCCATTCCACAGTATAATACTGGATATAATCCAAATTATTATCAAAATGGTCCACAACCTCAACCACAACCTCAACCCCAGCCTAGAGGTGTTCCACCAGGACCAATTCCTCAACGACCAACAGCTGGACCACCAGGTGGACCTGTACCACCAGTGAATAGATTTTATCCAAATCAATACCTACCACAGGTTCCACCACAACCTAGAGCTTATCCAACACGAGGTCAAGCATATATACCACAAGTAAGACCACAACCACAACCACAACCTCCAGGTGTTTCAGCAATTCCTCAATCATTACCAAATCAACCTAATTTTTCAAGATCTCCATCTATTAGAAATTCACCGATTCATCAACCACAACCGCAACCACAACCTCCACAACAGATACATCAACCAGTACATCATCCAACTCCACCTCAACCATTACATTCTCTCAAGAGACCTCGCTCTCCAGATCTTACAAAGAAATATAGAGAAAGACCAAGCAAATCAAATGGATATAAAAGAAGTTCATTTCAAGTTTATTCACCTTCAAAAAAAATTGATGATATTAATAGACCATTATCACCACCAAGTAATTATTTAGTTTTACCTAATGAACCAATGGATATTATAGATATTGCATTAGAAGATTATAACGAAATGATTAAACAAGATTCAAAACCTCAAGATTTAGCATTACAAGAATTTAAAAATATTGAACATTTCCAATCTACATTAAGACAAGATACTTATAAAAGTGCCAAAATTATTAAAAAGGAATCTAAACAGATAAGTTTTAATAAAAGATTACATGCAATGATGAATGAAGCTTATACAAGAAGACATCGTTTAAAACAAGAGAGTAAATAAAGTTTTATATAAATAGCATTATAAATTGGACAATTAAGATTATGTAATCAACGCGCTTAGAAAAAAAAAAGAACTTCAAAGTTTAAGGTACGCTAAATATAACTCTGTTTACATCTACAATTTATATCAAAACATTAAATTATATTAAACCAGTTAAACTAGAATTAAACAACCAAATCTACATAATAATTGATTCTTTTTCAACATTAGCAGAAATAGATTTATGAGGTAAAACTTTACCACCATTAACATAAATTTCATCTTTAACAACAACATCATCACCTAAAACGGTAACATTTTCTAATCTTGCCCATTTACCAACTTCAGAATTCCAACCAACAATTGTCTTTTTAACCCAAGCATGATCTTTAATTTTGGAGTTTTTCAAAACAACAGATTCTTGAATACGAACACCTGAACCAATATGAACATTTGGACCAATTGTAACATTTGGACCAATTTTAGCACCTTGTTCAATTGTAGCAGATGGATCAATCAAGACATTACCAACAATGTAATCTTCACCAGTAGTTAATTTTTCTGGAGATCTTTTAGCTAATGAAGTTAAATATAATGCGGTACCAGCTAAGAAATCTTTTGGTTGACCAACATCCATCCAGAAACCTTCTAAATCAAAAGAATATAAAGATTTTTGCTCAACCAAGATTGGGAAAGTTTCCTTTTCAATAGAAGTTGGTTTTAAATCGATTAAATCAATAACTTCTGGGTTTAAAATGTATAAACCAGCATTAATTCTATTACCAACAAATTCAACAGGTTTTTCCACAAAACGATCAATTAAATTTGGAGTAGAGATATCATGAACAATAACACCATATTTTGATGGTTCATCAACTTTAGTAGCAACAATAGTACCTTGACCACCATGAGCTTTATGGAATTTTGCTAATTCAGCAAATGGGTATTCACAGATAACATCTGAATTTAAAACAAAGAATGGAGATTTATCCTTTTTCAAGACATTTTCAGCTAATTTTAATGGACCAGCAGTACCTAATGGTTCAGTTTCCACAGAGAATGTAATTGAAACACCATATTCCTTTTCATATTTTTGTAAAGTTTCCACCATAACTTCTGGTCTATAATTAACAGCCAAGACAATATCAGTAACACCAGCATTAGCTAAAGCTTCAATTTGATGTAAAATCATTGGTCTATTGGCGAATTCCACCAAAGGTTTTGGAACAGTTAAAGTTAATGGTCTAAGACGAGTACCATAACCACCGACAAGAATAAGACCTTTCATTTTGTATTAATTAGCAAGTATTTGATTAAGATTTATTGAAGAACAATTTCAATCAAAGTCAAAGAAAAAGTAAATAGAGTGGAATAAATTTTGGAAATTCCAGTCTATTTAAATATCGAAAGATGCACGTTGGAAAAAATATGCTGGATAATGTTTACGTGTCGAGTTGAAATTGAAAATTGTCCAATGAGAAGCGGGTGTGCGCTGAACAAGTTTGGGAATTGGGTGATAAATAGATAAATTGGATGATATAGGGTTATATAGTGGGCTAGGGTTAAAGTGATATGGTTTAATGGATTCTACAGTGTTATTTTTGGTGTAAATGTGGTTTTTATTTGGTGTTGTTTGTTGTTGTTTGTTGATGTTGTTTGTTTTGCTAATTTTTCCGTATGTGACGCGACGCATAAAGAGAATAATATTGAATAGGCTGAGAAGAATGATCTGGGTGTGGTTTGATGTTTGATGGTTTGATTTATAGACTATATAGATCATCTTTTATCGAGTGTTTTATTGTTCATCTAATATTCTCTATTTCCTGTGCACCTCTGTGTTATGTTTATGGTGTGTTTTGGCTTGATCTTCCATCGACAATCCTGCCAGCATTCAATTCAGGTACGGTTCTAGAAATTGGTGGTGTGGTGATTGAATCATTGAATAATTAGGAGATGGTAGGATATTATGTAGTATTGCTGGATGATCTGGGAATATCCAGCTTATATAGCTCATAGTTTAGTTTACACATTTGTTCTAGAACCCCAATTTGCTGATTTTGTATGGCTGCTTCTAGCGCCGAAGAAATGTTGATCTTTGTTTATTCCATAGAACTTTATCAAATATCAAATAAACAGAATTAAGCGCTGAACAATGACTCTCCCACACTTCTACAAACAAGGAGACTCGACAAACACCGTCTTTTCCCAGCTTCCATATAAAAAAGAACAGATCCAATCTTCAACACCGCTACAAAACTCGCAAACACCTGGGTTCTCTCCAGTTTACAGAAACCAGATCTCTCAGAACGGACTAATATCCCAGCCAACTCCTGAGATCACCACCATCTACGAGTTATTCCAGCAGAACGTTGAAGAGTTTGCCGCTGACGACTACATCCACTATGGTGATAACCAGGTTTACACATATAGACAAGCCCAGACCATCAGAGACCAGCTAGGCTCAGGGATCAAACATCTATTGCCACAACAGAACTTCATATGCTCCATCTACGCCCCCAACAGACACGAATGGTCTCTACTGGACTATGCTACACAGGCCTTCTCCATCCCGACCACGGCACTATATGACACTCTAGGTGAAGACTCCATTAAGTTCATCCTCAACCACACAGAATCACCAATCATCTTCACCATCCCATCGAAAATTGAGCATTTGCTCAAGCTTCAAAAGGAGGAAAACTTACCATTTTTACGCTTTATAGTGTCATTTGATGATGTCTCCGTGACTCAACGTGCTAATTCCCAAAGCTTAGGGGTCTCATTATACACATATAACGAAATTGTTCAATTGGGTAAAGAAAACTTTCAAAGCGTAATTCCTCCATCCCCATCAACAACATTGACAATTTGCTACACCTCGGGGACTTCGGGAACTCCAAAAGGTGTTGTGTTAACTCATGCGAATATGGTGGCTGCAGTCTTAGGATTACACTCTACTGTTGATATAAGACCAAAATCTAAACATTATTCATTCTTACCATTGGCTCATATCTTGGAAAGAGTCAATGTGTTTCTCGTGAGTCCAATTGGTGGATCTGTTCAATTTCCAAGTAATGGTTCAGATGTTAAAAAATCAATTAGTGATATTCAAGTGGCTAAACCTTCAGAAATTGTTTTTGTCCCTAGAGTTTATAATAGATTAGAATCTATTTTCAAATCCAAAATATATTCTAAAACAGATGTGGCTTCTAAATTGACACAATATGCTATTGATTATAAAATTGATAAGATTTCAAAAGGTGAAGATCAATCTCATTGGGTGTTTGATAAATTAATTCATCCAAAATTAAGATCATTAGTTGGATTTGATAATGTGGAATATTTCGTTAGTGGAGGTGCTCCAATTCAAAAAGATACATTAATCTTTATGAAATCATTATTCAACATTAATAAATTCCATGAATCATATGGATTAACAGAGACTTGTGGTGGTGTTTGTATTAATTCTGGATTGGAAATTAAACCAGGTACTGTTGGCTCAATAATGCCATCAACAGAATTTAAATTAAGAGATGTCCCAGAGATGAATTATACATTTGAACAAAATATGACTGGTGAATTATTAATAAGAGGACCTCAAGTCTTTAAAGGATATTATAAAAACCCAGAGAACACAAAAGAGGCATTTACTTTGGATGGTTGGTTTAAAACAGGTGATATCGCTAAAGTGGATAACCAAGGTAAGATTTATATCATTGATAGACTTAAAAATTTCTTTAAATTAAGTCAAGGTGAATATATCGCCCCGGAAAAAATTGAAAATAATTATCTTTCAGCAAATGCAGATATTATCACTCAAGTTTGGTGTTATGGTGATTCATTCCAATCTTATTTAGTCGGTATCATTGGGTTAGATAAAGATTCACTTCCAGATTTCCTGGAAAAACATGGTTATAAATGGACACCTGATTTATTCCATTCCAAGAGTTTCAAAAAATTAATATTAAATTTGTTAAACAATCGTGTCCAAGGTCTCCAAGGTTTTGAAAAATTGAAAAATATTCATTTAGGTATTGATTTATTATCAGTTGAGAATGATACATTAACACCAACTTTGAAAACAAAGAGATATAATGCTAAAATTTTATTCCAAAGAGAAATTAAAGAATTATACAATCAAGGAGAATTGATAAAACCTGGGAAATTATAGATTATAGATTATACAATATATAATATAATATTTGTTTTAATAAGGATGGAATGTACCAGCTCTAGAACCAGCGTCCATCTCTGCCCTTGAATTAAAACCCCAAACTTTCCAAAGAGGTAACCACTTACGAGGTCCAAAAGCATCTCTTTTATTTAAATCTGAACCTAATTCCTGGTCAACAACTGTGGTATTAATAAAATAAACTGCATCTTTTAAAACAATTGGAGCAATATCATCACCTAATTGCACGGCTTCAATGATAGCATCTTCAGAAAATGGGAATTTAACACCTTGAGAAGTACCTTCGATATCAGCTGTAGAATTAATTGGCGCAGCCATTGATGAGACTAATAATGTAGTGATTGATAATAATGTAGAAATTTGCATGATTGTTATGTTGTATTTGTTTTAATGATATAGAAAGAACAAACGTCCATGATCCTGATCAAAGTGACATTTTTTTACTCTTTTATACAAAATTTAATGAGGTTTGGTTAAACATTGTTGAAACATTAAATGAAAACACACAGTTATAATGGTTATGATTTACAATTCAGCATATTAATCCCATTGATGTCCTAATCCGGTATAGTATGTATTATTCAGTGATATAACATTAAGTAATGGTTGGGGAGGCCTGGCTCGTATGTTTGAGATTTGTATCATATCGCATCGTAAAGATATCATGGGTCAATGGAAGTTGATGTTTATTGGGTATAATACGTTTTTGGAATTTAATTAGAAAGTTTATTGAATCTGTCATTGATACGGGTTTTTAATTGATGTTTCGGGATTTGAAATTTACGCGGTAGCTAGACGATGGGGAATAAAGGTTTATGTCTATGGAATATTAAAGATTTTGTATCTCAATAGTGAAGCATGTATTGAAATCATCTACATTTTTGGTCAAGATGCTCAGATATTAAAATATTATTATGATATATATAGGTTTAAAAATTGTTCTTAATAGTACTCAAGTAGTTCAAGATCAATCTAATAGATTGGAGAACCGTTTAAATATTTTCTCCATTGCCATGCCTCAGCATCAGCTTCGGCTTCACGTTTGTAGATTGGTGAACCATTCAAATATTTTCTCCATTGCCATGCTTCAGCATCAGCTTCGGCCTCTCTTTTATAAATTGGAGAACCATTTAGATATTTTCTCCATTGCCATGCTTCAGCATCAGCATCTCTTTTACTCAATTTAGATTCTAATTCTTGATCAACAATTGTAGTGTTGACAAAATAAACAGCATCTTTCAAAACAATAGGAGCAATATCATTACCTAATTGAACAGCTTCAATGATAGCATCTTGTGAGAATGGGAATTCAACCCCTTGAGAGGTACCTTCAACATCTGACTCAGTAGAGTTGATTGGAGCAGCCAATGATGAGACTAATAAAGTAGCGATTGAAAATAAAGTTGTTAATTGCATAGCGAATGTGAATGTTTTGATTGTTTGATAATGATTATGAACTAAGGAATCTTACATTATTGAGCTTCCATCTTGATTCTTTTATATTCATCATGAATCCTAGTTGATAATGAGGCAAAACTTATTAGAAACATAATAGTATCCTCATAAACATTTATAACAATTCTAGTTTTGAGATAATGTCCATTGATATCCCAATTCGGTAAAATACATGCATCTCAGATAACATAATTTCACATAACCCAGGCTTAAAAAAATGTCAACATCTTCCAGATTCGTAATTGTGTAACATGATGTGTGTTGAAGAATAAGCTCTTTGGGAACCTGTTTGGGTAATTTGTGGAAAGTTTTATTACAAAATTAATAAAGTACGATTTTGACAATCTGTCATGAATACGGGTTTCTAAATATCCTCGGGATCTCAAAGTTTTCAGGTTATACAAATTTGGATTCAATCTAGATTTACAACCATTTGGGAAATAACGACTATAACACTGTTTATTATTATGTTATCAATGATAAACCATGATTCCTGATTAAAAATATCTAATTAGCTTAGCATTATGCAGTGCACACGTATAAAGTCTCAGATCCAAAGCCCATGGCCCATGGTATTGATATTCATGAAGATCAATGCATGAACTAAAAAACTTATATATGAAATGTCAAGGTCTACAGTTCATTATCCTTATTATAACCATTTATAATATATATATTATATTAAAACCAAATAACCTTCTAAAATACCCAAATTGTAATACTAAAACAGTTTAATCTAATATATTGGAGAACCGTTCAAGTATTTTCTCCATTGCCATGCCTCAGCTTCGGCTTCTCTTTTATAAATTGGTGAACCATTCAAATATTTTCTCCATTGCCATGCATCAGCATCAGCTTCGGCCTCTCTTTTATAAATTGGAGAACCATTCAAATATTTTCTCCATTGCCATGCTTCAGCATCAGCATCTCTTTTACTCAATTTAGATTCTAATTCTTGATCAACAATTGTAGTGTTGACAAAATAAACAGCATCTTTCAAAACAATTGGAGCAATATCATTACCTAACTGAACAGCTTCAATGATAGCATCTTGTGAAAATGGAAATTCAACACCTTGAGAAGTACCTTCAACATCTTGTTCTTGAGTGGTATTAATTGGAGCAGCTAAGGATGAACCTAATAAAGTGGAAACGATAGTGATTAAAGTGAATGATGATAATTGCATTGTTGTAAGAATGAATGATTGATAATGATTTAATACATCTTAATTGAATACATCTAATGTAGGATTTCAAAGTCTTATATATCCATGATGACCATTATGAGGTTTGATTTAAATTGTAGTATAACTTAATTTAAAAACTTCTGAAACGACTTGAGTTTACATTTAATTACATATTTGTATTGTTAAATCTCCATTGGGATCCTAATAAGGAAATGAAAAATTTACATCAATTAAGTTGATGTAATAATGTACTTACCCTTTTAGGACGCCAATGGATAATGTTTAATCTACGCGAGGTTTAAACTGTTTGAAAAAGTAATGTTTTAGAAAGCCGATATATGCAACTAATTTGTGGCTTAAAGGTAAAGATAATTACCAAATTAAGGTATGAATGGAGATATCTAATATCTCTACAGGACACAAGTACGAATAAAGTTTTCAGTATGTACATTAACTTTTTTATGAGATATCACCACCACTTAGACCTAATTTAACAATCATATAAACATTCAAAACAGAGATGAATAACCAAATTATAGTTGCGATAGTGGAAGTGAACCAATTATTAGCCATATCCACCATTTTACTAGTTTGAACACTTTGAGCATCACCTTCATTCATATTTGTTAATTCAATGTTTTCATTTGTAACTTCCACTCTCATTATAGATTTTTTACAAGTGAAATAAATCAATGGAGCAGTTAAAAATGGTAAAAGGATTGATAATACCACTTGTGAAGCGTTTAATGCAGCGGAAAGTCCAGACTTCCCAATACTTAAACTAATAATCAAACATGGAACGATGGAAATACTTCTTGTTACGATTCTTCTTTTCCAAGGTTTTAATTTCCATTGAATATGACCTTCTGATACAATTTGTCCTGCAATTGTACATACAACACCAGCTGATTGACCTGAGAATAATAATGCCACCATAAACACTGTACCTGTGATTGGAGCAACTTGATCTGTTAATAAATCATGAATAGTGTATAAATCAGCATCAATAGCACGTTCAGTCCCATAAAGAGAAGCACCAGAGACAATCAAGATGGCAGAGTTGACAAATAGGGCAAATGTAAACAGTGTAACTGCTAATTCAACAATAGAATAATTCATTGCATATTTAATTGCTTTTAAAGTTGGTCTATATTTAAATAATAAATCCTCTGAATCTTCTTGACTCTCAGAATCTGAATCTGGGAGTTTTACAAACCCATTCTCCACATCATATTCTCTTAATCTTGGTTGAACTAAACCTGAACCTAAGAATAAAGAATGAGGCATCACAGTGGCACCCAAGATGGAACATGCAGTATACATCCCATTATCTGTAAACATCTCTTTTGAAGGAGCAAATCCTCTGAAAACGGTACGAGCATTAACTTTAGGCATTAGTCCCAATTCCACACAGAAACAAATAACAACACATAATACTAATAATGCCACTGCATATTCAAACATTCTAACAAATTTCAAAGATGAACCTGGTCTATAAGCCATTAAAACAAACAATACATCAAGACAAGTGATTACAACACCTGCAGGTAATGGGATTCTTAGTAAGATGTTTAATGCAATAGCTGTACCTATAACTTCAGCTACATCTGTAGCGATGATGGCACATTCTGCAAAGAACCAAATGATAAGATTTAACCATTTTGGTAAGAATTCCTTACAGGCTCTTGAAAGATCAAGCCCCGTCACAGAACCTAGTTTGATACATAATGATTGTAAGAAAATGGCAATGATATTGGATAAAAGCACAATAAATAACAATGAGAATTGCTTTTGAGCACCTGATGAAACACCTGTAGCGTAATTCCCCGGATCCATATAAGCAACAGAGATCATCAACCCAGGACCAACGAATCTCAAGTATTTTTTGAACATCTTGACGACTTGCGGATCTGAAGGTTGTACTTTAAAGAAATTTGTGAATGATTTGCCCCAAGAATCTATTTTTTTCGGTTTCTCAGATTTTATACTCTCCAAATCGTTTGTTACTTCACCCACATTGGACTTCCCATGGCTCAGCTGGCGCACTCCGCCGGGCATCGTGTGTGCCAACACTTCGTTGTGGCTCAAATACTCTTCACTAATCCTTGGACTCATCTTTGGTCTTGATCTGGTGATCAAAGAGTTTTCCGTTGTGGAAATGGGAATATCCTTTGTTTATATACTTTTTCGTTCCAAAGGCTAAAAAGTTTAAAATAGTTCGCGCACACTTCGCGTGTTTTGGGTGAGTAAAGGTTACAAGTTACAAGTGTGCTGTTATAAGGTATTTACGAGTATAATTATAGCTCTATTCTAATGTATCGCTTGTTCTAGGCCCCTGGCTGTAATTTTTCAGGGGCGGTTTCGCCTTGGTTAGGCTAAATATAGGCCAATATGGCTATACAAAATGAGTCAATTTAACTGCATGAATATAAAATTGTACAATAATAACCCCTTTTCACTGTATTGTTATGTTCCGATTTTTCTGGACGCTTTTATTCAACAAAATCATCAATATCAGACCAATGATTGTTAGCCCGAGAGTTGGATGGTACGCAGTGCTTATAGAATGTCTATAAATATCTAAAACATCATGTAGATACCGTTTGTCTAGGCCTTGATGAATATATTTAGAATCTTTGATCAAATGCTCTGCAATGGATTGGTCTTGGAAATAGGATTTAATAGATTTGATCACATCTCTGTTGTATATGGATAACGATAAAGATAT
Organism: Hansenula lynferdii; assembly: GCA_030582155.1. Classification (NCBI taxonomy): domain Eukaryota; kingdom Fungi; phylum Ascomycota; class Saccharomycetes; order Phaffomycetales; family Wickerhamomycetaceae; genus Hansenula; species Hansenula lynferdii. The sequence goes on from JAKTWT010000009.1 coordinate 312,901, forward strand.
GCCTAGAACATTACCCAGAGATCTAATAACGTTTAACGCTGTCTGTGTAGCTGCTTGATCCCTAGCACCTGATTTCCCAATTATAAAGATGGATACACCTGGTCCAAATCCCCCCACGCCGAGTCCAATGATTATTAGTGCTAATACTAATAAAAATTTCCAATAATTATGTGAATCCATTGGAATGATTAATGTGTTTAATGTGAAAATCATAATAAACCCTAAACATTGAATGAAAAAAGCCACTGTGGAGATCCTTATAGCAGCTTTCATTGTGGAACTTTCGGTTTGATTATATTTTTTAATCAACCATCCACTTATAATGGCACCTATAGCACTTGATCCCACACAAAACATTGTATAACCTCCAATATTTGTCACTGGTATATCATGAATCAATTGTAAATAAACTGGAATCATGAAGAGAATTAAATAAAAGGATAATGAGTTTGCACCATTGATAATACCCAATATTCCAATCTCACCATTGATTAACCTTGGTTCCACAAGTCTTTCTGTTGCAATGTATTTTTCAATTAAAACGTATCCTATAATGGATATAATCAACACGATATACAATACATGACTTAATCTTTCCGAGACACCAGAAAGAAGTACAATTATACTAGAGACAACCAAGTTTGAAGTGATTATCCCACCAAAATCTATTCTTTTGATATTCTCCTTGGAGAATCTTTCAGCACCTTGTGGAATATGACCCACTTGTACATCACAATGATAAGTCAACACAATACACCCTAATATAAGTGGGACTTGCCCCAAGAACATCCATCTCCATCCAATAGTCGCCACAAATAACCCACCAAGTGGACCTCCAAGCATTTGTGAAGTACTTGAAACACATGTCCCAATAGCAGCATAAATAGATCTATGCCTTAACGGTACAAGATCACTTATAACAATTGTAGCTAATGATATGATCCCACCACCACCAATCCCACTTATAGCTCTGGCAATACTAAGTTGTTCAACACTTGTTGCAATCCCACTTAATAATAACCCTAAAACGAATAAAGATTGAGCAAACATTAATAATGGTTTCCTTCCCAAGATATCAGATGTTTTACCATATAGAGGTTGAAACGCAGTGGATGTGAGTAAATACGATACAGCAATCCATGAGACCAATTCTGATTGATTAAATTCACTAGCTATATTGGACATTGTCGTTGAAACTATAGTTCCATCTAATGCACAAAGGAAATTACCAATCCATACTGAAGCCAATGTAAATTTGAAATTATTATTGATATAACAATGATCTTCTATTGGTTCAGTAATGTCTAATTCCAAATCTTGAGTTGTTGTATGAATGTCGGTTTTAATCTTATCTAGTTGAATCTCCATGGTTTGTCTCTTCTTTTAGAAGTTGAGTTTATAACTGTGGATGGATCTTTATTACTTATAGCTTTATATCTCACCGGAGTAAACGCCACATTTGGTAATAAATAGATAGGGAATACATCTAGAGATTAACAGAGTCTGGTTCTAGAATTGATTTCAATTTCCCACTATTTTGTAATATTAATTCTAATTTAAATTATAATAGGAGCAAATTATGAGCTTCTTCAACTGCTAATTCATAATGTTTGTTCTCGAGTTTCGAATATAACGAGATAGCAAATCTCTTTCATTATCACGGCTATAGTCGGGCATAACCTGGGAAGCTTAGGTAATCAAAGAACAATATATTAACGATTAACGACAAATCAATCAATTGAACCATGTTACCAATATACAGATATATTACATGGGGAAGTTTATTGCATATACTTGAGGGAATCTTCTCCTATTCGAATAATACTAGCTTGGTTGTCGTATAGGTACTAAAAAGCCCAAGTTGCACCGGCTCTAGTCGGGGGTCTAGAGCATTACCAATATAGTTATCATATAATTCAAGGCTATAGCTATACGACAATGATCAATATAGATAAATGTCGACTCTATTATCAATAGTTAATCGACCTAGTTATCATCGATAGTATCCGATGTTCAATGATATTTCCACTATATTAAGGCCAAGTTTAACTAGCTCAATGTTAACGACTTGTCATCGTACAAGAAATAATAATCAATATGGAAATAAATATATAAAAACTATCAATTCTCTTCTTTAAATAGATACTGTTTATAATAATTAACCAGTGGAAATGTCAGAATTGATGATCAATCGCGAAAAATATAAAGGATTTGATCAAAATGTTGATGGAACAATTCATAATTAATTAGCCAGACAATTAACAAACACTTCAAATAATAGTAAAGAATCCGCTCAAATTGATGATGAATCTGCTGGGGGAAACTTATCAAGAACTTCCACCAGGGCGCTTGGTGTTGTCACTATAAACAACTCAGATATTGATCCTCGTTTTGATCCAAATTCTAATGAATTCAACTCTAGATTTTGGGTTAAAAATTTCAAATAAAACATCCAGATCATTACAAAAGTTATTCTTTAGGTATTTCATATAAAAATTTAAGAGCTTCTGGTGAAGCTACAGATGCTGATCATCAAACAACTGTGTTAAATGCACCTTTAAAATATGGTGCAATGGCTGCAAGATTTTTATTTTCATCCAAAACCAAGAAAAAATCTCAACAATTTGATATATTAAAATCAATGGATACATTGGTTAAACCAGGTGAAGTTGTTGTTGTATTGGGTAGACCAGGTTCTGGTTGTTCAACTTTATTGAAAACTATTGCTTCAAATACTCATGGTTTCCATATTGCACAGGAATCAGAAATTAGTTATCAAGGTTTAACTCCCAAAGATATTAAAATCCATTATAGAGGTGAATGCTGAAACTGATGTTCATTTCCCTCATTTAACAGTTTGGCAAACCTTATCAAATGTGGCTAGATTTAGAACTCCACAAAATAGAATCCTTGGAATTTCAAGAAATGATTATGCAAATCATTTAACAGAAGTTTATATGGTAACTTATAGCCTATCACATACAAAAAACACAAAAGTTGGTAATGAAAATGTTCGTGGTGTTTCTGGTGGTGAACGTGAAAGAGTTTCTATTGCTGAAGTTTCTCTATCTGGTGCTAGATTACAATGGTTCACAAGATGCTTTTGATTTATTTGATAAAGTTTCAGTTTTATACGATGGGTACCAAATTTTTTCCGTACAACTTTACAAGCTAAAGAATATTTTATTAAAATGGGTTGGTTTTGTCCATCTCGTCACACAAATGCAGATTTGTTAACTTCAATTTCATCTCCAAGAGAACGAATTCCTCAAGAAGGGTTTGAAAAAAAAGTTCCTAAAACTGCTAAAGAATTTGAAACTTATTGGAAAAATTCTCCGGATTATCATCAATTAATTAATGAAATTGATTTCATAATTTTAAACAATCTAAACATATGAGACCTGGTTCATCATATAATGTTTCATATTGGATGCAAACTCGTTATTTATTAACTCGTGATTTCCAAAGAATTCGTAATAATTTAGGATTTAATTTATTTGAAACATTAGCAAATTCATTTATGACATTAATTTCATCTTCAATTTTTTACAATTTACAACAAACTACATCATCTTTTTATTATCGTGGTGCTGCAATGTTTTTCGCTTTACTTTTCAATGGATTTTCATCATTTTTGGAAATTATGACATTATTTGAAGCTCGTCCAATCATTGAAAAACCTAAACAATATTCATTGTATCATCCTTCTGCTGATGCACTTTCATCTGTTATTTCTCAATTACCTGCTAAAATTTTCACATCGATTGCATTTAATTGGTGATTGTTGTTGTTAATGGTCAACTAAGAGATAATTCATTTCAAAGATCTACTGGTTATGTTCAACAACATGATTTACATTTAAAACTGCAACTGTTCGTGATGCTTTAAAAATTTCCGCCCGTTTAATACAATCAATAGAAGTTTCAGATTCTGAAGAAAGGAAATATGTTGAAGAAGTTATTAAAATTTTAGATATGGAAAATTATTCTGATGCTGTGGTGGGTGTTGCAGGTGAAGGTTTAATTGTTGAACAACGAAAAAAATTAACCATTGGAGTTAAATTAGCTGCTAAACCTAAATTATTATTATTTTTAGATGAACCAACTTCAGGTTTAGATTCACAAACTGCTTGGTCAATTTGTCAATTGATGAGAAAATTAGCTAATCATGGACAAGCAATTTTATGTACAATTCATCAACCTTCAGCTATATTAATACAAGAATTTGATAGATTATTTTTTTTAGCAAAAGGTGGTTAAACTGTTTATTTTGGTAAATTAGGTGAAAATTGTCAAATTAATAATGGTACTCCAAAATGTCCAATAGATGCTAATCCAGCTGAATGGATGCTTTATGTAATTGGTACAGCTCCAGGCTCTCATGCAAATCAAGATTATCATCAAGTTCATGGTTAAATTCTAAAGAACGTTCAATTGTTAAAACTGAATTGGATAGAATACAAAATGAATTATCTATTTTACCTCGTGAATCAAATGATCAAAAAAGCTTTGCAGCACCAATTTGGAAACAATATTTACTTGCTACAGAGAGACTTTTACAACAATATTGGAGATCACTAATTTTCATATATTCCAAATTTTTTTTGTTTGTTAGTGGTTCAATATTCATTGGATTTGCATTTTTCAAAGCTAAAAACACTTTACAAGGACTTCAAAATCAAATGTTTGCAATGTTTATATTTTTAATTATTTTCAATTCATTAATTGAACAAATTTTACCTGAATTTGTTTGTCAATGTGAATTATATGAAGTTAGAGAATGTCCATCGAAAACTTTTTAATGGTTTGCATTTATTGCTGCTCAAATAAATGTAGAAATCCCGTGGAATATATTTGTTGGTACTTTATCATTTATATCATTTTTTTATCCAGTTGGTTTCTATAATAATGCTAATGAAGGTGATGTTCATTCTAGAGGTGCTAATTATGCTTGGTTTTTCTCAATTTTATTTTTTGTCTTTGAAGGATCATTTTAATGAATTGGCAGAATCAGCAGGTAATTTAGCTTCGAATTAGCATTCACTTTAGGTTTAACATTTTGTGGTGTTTAATTAGTTTCAAAAGATTCTTTGCCGGGATTTTGGGTTTTCATGTATCGTGTTTCACCATTTACTTGTTTTATTAATGGATTTTTAACTAATGCGGTTGCACATGCTCCAATTAAATGTTCCGATGAGAAATATATTAATTTTAATCCACCAAGAGGTGCTACATGTGGTAAATATGGAAGCTTACATGGAACAAGCTGGTGGTTATTTATTAGATGAAATGGCTACATCTAATTGTTCATTTAGTTCTGCATCATCATCAGATGCATTTTTAGATCGTATTCAAGTGAATTATTTTAAAAAATGGAGAAATCTTGGTATTTTCATTGCTTTTATTGTTTTCAATTGGATTTTTGCCATTTTCTTATATTGGTTAACAAGAGTTCCAAAGAAGGATGATAGAGTTAAGAATGGTTCTGAAGGTAAACCTGTTCGAAAATTAGAAACCAATTCTACTCCTGAAAAGAATACATCATCATCTGATAGCAGAGTATGAATTACTTTTAATTATATGTACATAGTGTTTGATTATAAATTTACACGTAGTATAATGATACAGTCAATTTGTTGGCAAATGTTGGCAAATGTACTGATATGTCGTTTACTTATACTTTTTAGTTTAAAGCCACAGGCCGAGCCAGGCAGGGTCCCCGAGCTTTAGGCGGATGATGGTCTGACAATACGCTGACAGTTACGCTCAGTTTCAGTCTAGCTATTTGACATATTCAGCGTAACTCTCAGAACAAAACCACTCATCTCCAAAGTCGCGAAATTCATTATTTCTACCGATGAATCATTCAAAAATATGTCAAAGATAAACAAATAACGATAAAGGTCATCACGTAAATTGTACCTGTATACTACCCCCAGAACAATATGGATTCTCCTACTAGATTAGACTCTGGTAATATATTTAGTGATTCTCACTACTTGAATTTAAAACTATCATCACCTTCACCTAAATTATCATTTCAAATGAGTAAAAATCGATACAATAATGAAGAATCTAGACAATCATCTATATCACCACCATCTGAAAAGATAGAATTGGATGTGGTGGAGACTAAAACCATACCAAGACAATTTGATATTTTTAAAGCTCTTTTGGGGAAATTAGCTGGTAAGGATAAGATAGCTAAAGTATTACAATATGTTTTAAATTTATTGAAATTTTACCTGACTAAATCAAGAAGATATTTAATACAATCAAAATTTGAAAATTTATCAATTGATCCAAAGCAGCTTTTAAACCATCCAATAGTTTACATACAGAAACTTTTATTTTTAAACAATTCTATATTGGAAAAAAAAATTTTCGAAGTTACTAAAAACATTTCAATTTTCAGACAAACATTAAGATTTGGTGGTACAAGTTATAGAATTCGTGAATTTATACAAAATTTAAATAAATTAGTCAAGGAACCAACTTTCCAAAATTTTCAAAATATATACCTTAATGAAACTGCTTTGGGTCAATTTATTGATTTATATTATGGTATTTGTGATGAAATTGTCTTATTATTTAAATTAGGAGTTTTCACAAATCCTACATTTAAACAATTTATAGGGAAACATGAAGCATATTCATGGTATGCTGATATAATATTGGGGTTGAAAAAAAATTATGTTAAATTACAAATAAATAAACAAGAACAATTACAAATACAAATTCAAACACAAGTTAAACATAAAGCTTCACAATTATCAAAAAAATTAATTGAAAGTATAAATAATTCATCACCTATAAAATCACAAATTTTAAAAGAATTTGATAATAAAACATACATGGTTTCAGATTCTGAATTGATTGAATTGAAACATGAAGAAAAAATAATTAAATTAGATTTGATAAGGCTTTCATTTGATTTTATATGTGATTCAATTGATATTTTCAATTTACCAACATCACCAGCAATTTATTTAATAAGTGGTGGATTATCTGGAATTTTAGGTGTTAAAAAAGTTTGGATTCAAACGAAAAGAGAATTACAATCTGTATAAATTGAACATTACGTACTAAATTATCATTTAAGCATTATCTATTAGCAAAACACCCGATCCAGCAGGTCTGTTCTATGTATATATATATCTATTTCTTAACCTTTATATTATTTCCCCATGATATTGATTATCCCGTCATATACTCCATTCAATTTTGGTATTATTTATTCTATCCAGTATCCCATTAGCTATTTGATCATAATCTTCATCTTTTTGTAATTGTTTTTCATCAATTCTACAAAGTGGATTTTCTAAATTTATAGATTCTGAATCACTTGTTGCTGTAGATGTTGAATTTGATCTATTATTATTAATAGTTGATGGTATTGTAAATTCATTTGGATTAAATTGTATTGAACCTAATGATTTATTACGTCCTTTGATATGAAGTTGTTTTTGTTGAGGTATTATAAAACTTTGTGATCTTTTCCTATTCAAGGCATTTTTAAGCTTATTGGATAAACTTTTATTTGAAGAATTTGATGTTAATGATGTATTGGAAGTTGTAAGGTATAATCCATGAGGATCTGATGTACTACTCCTCGAACTCATTGGTGGTGTATAATGTATGGATTTGAACTTAATTGAAGTTAATGGGAAAGGGAAATGTTCATCTAGTTATATCAAGTGATATTTCTTGAGAATTTGACTGGTAACAAAAAAAGCTCACCAGGAATTTTCATTCTCGGGGGAAAAAAACCAGTATGCATATAAGTGATGCATGAACATGCGTCAAATGACATGACCGCCATACAAATTTATCCAATTTGCCAAACGGTCTTGAACTGATTCGGCATGTATATGCACTGTAATGTATATTTGTCCGCATTTAGATGCAGGTCGGCACATATTGTTTCTAGGCCCTGTTCGCAAAAATCCAGGAAATCTTGAACTCTAACTGGGAGAAGGAATTGGAATTGGATTCATCTAAGATTCGTAAGGAACAAGCAACTATATCTTGTTGTTCGATTCATTGGGAATCCCCCTGAAGATCCAATGATTTCTTGAGGTGAGCAGTTGATATACGTATAATGCAGTAGATTGTGCACTTGACTAGTATATGTACGTATATTTGAAGCTTAAGGCTGCTTAAGGCCTCTTAATGGATCCACTTCGCCTTGAACTAAAAAAGGTTTACTAAACATCACAGATCACAGACAATTACATAAAATCCACAGTGTTTCCAAAACTGGGGATGCTACCGAATGTTTTAGCTTTGGAAACTTTAAGGGTAAAGTAAAGTGCATTATCAGGTATTGTGGATCCATTGGTATTTAGAGTCTGGCCCAATTGATGTTCAGTGAACCAGAGAATTCGTTTCTGTTTACCGAGATGATGGGCAATATGTATTCATGACACCACAAGGGTCGAGAGAATCCAGAAACATATATAGATATCAGCTTACAAAAGTCTTGTTTGAATGTCCATATAGCTATCACCCCTATTCGATCTTTTCGGTAGGCCTATCATATGCAGCTATAAACTTTATGCTACAAAAGGGTTCCAGTTCTTCCAATTGAGCAGCAGTTAAAGGATTTTTATGTTACCATACAGTTTGGATTTTGATTTCCCGCTTGATCCTTCTGGGGATTTGGCTGTAGAAGCTGGGGCCTGGGCTGGGGCTGTTAGGCTGAAGATAGGCGGGAGTCAGCCTGGAGCTAGGCAGAGGCTAGGCAGAGGCCAGGCAGAAACTAGGCAGAAACTGTAGGCGGATACACCCGCTCTTAATTTCTCTTTGCTTAATGATAAATGATCCGTTTCCAATGCAAGAAATTTCACACTTGATCAACGATGCTCATTATCAATACGCATTTTACCACGCTGAGCAGTGTTTGGTAACGTTTAGTTTAACTGAGCAGTGGCTTTGCGACTATGATTGGCCTCTATTTTGGGTGTTTACAAGGCTGCAACAGCTGTGCACTTTACGGGTTATAAGTTATAAGTGAGTTTATTAATTATAACTCACCCGGATATGAACAAAAGGATATATACTGTTATGCCCTCTTGGAACAAGATGGGCCAGGAGACGGGGGTAGAAGTGGGAATAACGGCCATTCCATCTACCTAAAATATCAAATAAAGTGAGAGTCATCAATATGATGTAAATTGCTTTTGGTCCTTGAGAAGATGATTCTTAACGGATGTAAAATCAAGAGGTCATGTCATGCTTAACATATATTTGAGTTATAACAATATCAAGATCATGGCCATTCCAAGAGTAGCTCTAGTATTGGTCTCACTATAAACAAACTGAAGAAAGTAAACTAAAAACTGTCCAGATGTATTTCGCTTTAACTCATTAATATGAGTCTTGATCAGGTACTATCATACCCACTAAACTCTATGCACAATGGGTTAAACCACGGGATTTGACAAAACTGTTCAATTATTCACCAAAAGACTACTCAAGTGTCCATAGATCCTCGAGTTTTCAATTATTTATGTTCTCCTACAGAGTGCGAATTATGAACTGTTTTTTTCTTGATAACGCATCATTTATCATAGTACTTCGACCAATAGATCCTGAACTCCAAACCCTTAAATCCCACTTTCAAACAACATCTGTCACAAGTCACAAGACATTCATTTATTCAACCGACTTCTAGATATAGTAATCATTAATCCAATGTTCGTATTAATCGAGAAATTTCATCCTGATGATCAATCAAACATGTCTTAGACTTCGGATGCAAAGAAAGTATAATAACAATGAAAGGTCCCAATAATTTGAATACAGTAATTCAAGGAAAATCAAGGGTTTGTCAGGTAACTTTATTCAACGGTTATAATAGGAGCTTGAAAATCTTGGTTTGTAAAGCTTATATCTTAATATTGCCATGACCATATTGTAATTATAATTATCTTGATTTAGGAATCCATGGTCATATATTGGGCAAAATTATGGAGTTGCATGATTGATTACAAGCTCATAATAGTACAAATGTTTACCTCGTGCCTTTTCAAAATCATATTTAATCAAGTACTGTGAAATCAATGGCTAAGTGTTGGAGTTTCATCGGTGCTCGGTGCTCGATATATCTGTGAATTCGACCTATATTAACACTTCTTCAATAACCAAGATCTCTGTCATTGGTGCCCATGAGGTATAATTCATGAGATCAAGATCATAAGAATCATATGATAGACTACCATCCCAATTAATCTCACATCTTGATAAATATACCAAAGTTATATATTGCGTAATTTTTCAATTCACTGAGTTATGCTCATGACTAAGCAGCTCAGGCGAGATTTTTTTTTCTAAGAGATCATGCAGATCTGCCCCGGACTTTTCAAAAATATCATGACTTTCAACACCTCAAAACAACACCTAAACCTCATCATTTCAGCTCAATTAGTTCCTTATTAATGCAATTCAGTACTGTAATTCCTATGGTGGTACTAGTGTCTTTATATCCCTACTTAAAGCCAAAATATGGCGTGAAAACTACATTTTGGACTCAAGCACATTCAGGCTTTACTAATGCTAAAACTGCCACTCACACCGGTTACAGTGGCCGAGTGGTTAAGGCGATGCCCTGCTATTTCGAGTAGCTGTTAGGCATTGGGTTCTACCTTCGCAGGTTCGAATCCTGTCTGTAACGCCATTTTTTTGATTTTTGAAATTTTCGCGGCTTATGTAATCGAAATAAAGGTGATGTTATAAAATTTATAGATCTATTGGTGTTGTTCATTGATTGATGAGCATTCTCTGTTACTCCACAGGAGATGAATCATAACCTCCAAAGTTTTGAATAGCATATGAGAGTACTTTTAACTTATAAGCCCCGTCTGGCTTGTTATGATCTACTAGGACAAGAAAGATTTGCCCTAGTGATGGCTGATCATTTCTGGTACCTTACCTCATCTCACAATTTGTAAACAACAATAGGAAGGGGAAATTGAGTTGGGGATAGCTTTGCAGGAACTCTGATGTCTATTGCATGCTCTATTCTCAAGAATACTCCCATCTTTAAACAAACATCACCGACTTTTCCAATCACTTTACGGTTTTTCCTTGTTTATATTTCCTGTTGTTTGGGAAACCGAAAAAACAAATTCGCGACGTCATGGCCACTCCTTTGAAAAGTAAACAAAAACAAAAACAAAAACAAGCCAAGCTCAGAAAAAAAGTGATAAACAAACTTGAAACAAGATCTCTTTAAAACCTCACTTTTGAACAAGATTCACACTGTCGAATTAAAGCTTACTCCTATCATCTATATATACCCTCTAGAAGATCCAACGTTTGCTTTTCAAACATCATAGCTACTCTTTATTGACTGTTTGCAGCTTTTTTTACCGTTTATATTATTTTGCTTGACAAGTGGTGAACTGCTATCAATAAAGGAAACATTGAGCTATAGCTAAGCAAAAGATCTTAATTTGCTCAAAGATGGCTTTAGGAAATAGAGATAGAAGAAATGGGCTAGTCCTTTCAAACTCTTACAGATCGAATCAACAAAGATCATATGGGAAATTCAATAAGAAGAAGGCAAAGTATAACCTGAACGATATAGTTCTGGAAATCAACAAGGACAACAAGGCTAATAACAAAATCAACAATGACTTTGATATATCCAATGACTCTTTCAAAATGAGTGATGATGAAGATGAAGAGATCAATATGGATAATGATATGATGAATGCATCAAGTGATGATGATTTTGGTGATGAACCATATAGCCGTGCTCAGATTATAAACATTGCAGTATCAGATAATGAAGATAGTGATATTTTGATGGAAAGTCCTGAAAAGCCCAAACCATCAGCTCTCAATACAACAAATATAACTACAAGCACACCTGAAAAAACGCATCGCAGAAAAGAATCAAAACCTTTGCAAGATTTATCATCATCTCCAAAGATCAACAATATCAGTAATATCAACCCAGATGCATTCAGTGAAAAACGTGTTCATATGGGACAAGCTCCAAGTTATCAAAGAAATAGTTCTGGTGGATTGACTCAATTTAGAAATAGAAACTCTGTTAATTCAAATAGTTCAAAGAGATGGTCTCTACTTTCTTTCAATAATGAAGCAGATAAAGAAAACATATCAATGAAGAACAAGAGATTTTCAATGGCATCTACTCAATCAACATCATCTATAAAGGATAAATCCAAAAGATATTCTATGGCATCAACTTCTTCATTGAGTGAAATTGGTAATCAAAACAATAGTTTGAATAGTAATAAAAACAAGAGGTTTTCCATGGCTTCAACTCATTCAGCCTCATCAGGTAACTCTTTGAAAAATGTCATTTCTAAAGTTGGTAATGTTCTGTCTTCGGTGTCTGTCAGTTCAGTCGAGGACACTAGTGATTTGAATATACCATACAAAAGTTCCAAGCCTGGTATTGTCGGTGAATCACAGCAACAATCCAAAAGACCAATATCATCAGCTGAAATTCCAGCTCAAGCATCATCCCCGCTACCAATAAGAACACATAGTCATGCTAGTACCTCATCTACAAATATCAATATAAACACTGCATATCATACAAGGGAAAGAGAATATGCAAATCATACATCACAGCAAAATTTCCCACAATTACATCATCAACGTTCATTACAACCGCCTTCATTACATGCACCAATCCATTTACAACCACAATACTCAATGCAATCTAGAAGAAAAGAATCAGATGCTTCTAGTGTGATGAGTACATCAAGTATCAAGACATCGAGATCAAGATTTAGACTGTCTTCCATATTTTCTGGTAAAAAGGCAGAGGGAAGTGCCATTAATGATAATGAATCTGTTAAATCTATTAGAGGTAAATCATCATTCAGTGATATGAGAAAATCAGTCTTGTCAATGTCACCAAGTAAACATAACTTATTTAGATTGGCCAAAAAGGACAGTTTGAACGACTTGAACAAAAAGACATCTCTAGATAAAACGATGATTTCATTACCTAAACCAGATACGAACTCAAGGGAGAAGTTAAAGACAAGGTTAAGAAACAGTTCATCAATCATCTCAATCAACTCAGTGATATCAAGACAACCAACAAATCAAGCTTCTATAACTTCATATCCACCACCATCAACTGCAACTTCTACTACTACAATGATGACATCCAATGAATACGATATCAAACAATTATCGGCATTGGTATCTTTAACGAATTATCCAGAAGTTTTGAGTTTCAAAGATTATATATCAGTTGCTGCAAGTGCAAATAATCAAGTTTTGATTAAATTTGCAGAAGCTTCATATAGTGAAGTTTATCTGTTGAAAAATTACCAGACAAACAAAATATTAAAAATTTTCAAAATCATTCCATTTGGTGATGGTAATTTTGAACAACCAACAATTGATAACGTTATTCAAGAGTTGAAAATCACTAAAAAGTTAAGTGAAGTTGATGGATTCATTAAATTAAATGAGGCTGGTATAGTCAAAGGTAATTATCCAAGATTGTTATTAAAACTTTGGGATGATTTTAATGAATTGAAAGAAAGTGCAAATTATAGACCTGAATATGATCAAGATCAAAAATACTTGGTTATGGACCTTGAATATGGTGGTGTTGATCTTGAACATTTTGAAATCAACACATGGGAACAATCTTGTAAAATATTTTGGACCATTGTTAAGACATTATCTAATGCTGAAGGTAAATTTCAATTTGAACATAGAGATTTACATTGGGGTAACATTGTTATTAAAAAAAATGAAACTATTAAATCTAATGATGATGAAATCTCAATTGAAGATGGTCTTAAGGATCTGTCTATAATTGAAGAAGATGATAATGCTAGTGCTATTTCATCTACTTCTAAAAACCATTCCGATCTGGAGGTTAAATTAATTGATTATACACTTTCTAGATTGAATGGTGATGAAAAAGATGTTATATTTACAAGATTGGATCATCAAGATTTTTTCAAAGGTTGTGGAGATTATCAATTTGATATTTATAGATTTATGAGAAATGAAATCAAATCAATTCAAAAATCTACAGATGATGGTAATATAGATTGGTCTTTATCAAGTTTTAAAAATAATATTTATTGGTTACATTATCTTTTAGATAAATTATTAAATCATAAGAAATCACATATAAAGACTTCACCAAACAGCAAAGATGATCAATATCATAAGGATTTACAATATTTATATAAATCTCTTGATCCAAAACGTAAAAAATTGAATAATGATACCACACCAACTTTCCTCAAAATAGAAGATGTTCATACAACCAAGATTAAGAATAAATCCAAAAGACAAGTTGTTTATTTCCAAGATTTCCAAAACTGTTTAGATGTTTTAAAACTTGGAGAATTTTATAATTTAATATGAACTAAAATCATATTATATAGTTATAAGGGACTTTTAATTTTATTAATTTTTAATAGATGTAGCTGTTTTCCCATTAGAAGTTGTTATCTCCGGTTTAATAGGTTTTGTTAAAACTTGTTGACCATTTAAATTTTTATAAATAAATAAAACACCACCAATCAATGAATTTAATAAAAAAATCCATTGAGATAAACCAATCCCACCAATTGGTGCACTTGGCCAACTTAATAATTTTTCCAAAATCCAAGGGAAAATATCAGTAGGGATCCAAAATACAACTGTTTGCCTATACCAAGTTCTAAATATAATCATTGGTATCCAATAACTAAATTTTAAAACTTTGGAAATTTTTGAATTTATTGAATTTTGAAATTGAGAAATTTTGATTTCTAATTCTTCAATTTTTTTATTCAATTCATCAGTCTTACGATTCAATTTAGTCCATTTAGCATATTGATCCTGTGGAGAAATAGATTGTTTTTGAATATGAATTTCACGAGTTTCCCCTTTAAGTTTATTTAATTGTTTTACTTGTGGGTTTGAAGAGAATTTAAGATATAAGAGCCATATTGATTGGATGATGTTATCCTTCCCGTAGTGCGCCAGCAGGGAATTGTATGTTATCAGAGCAAACACTGAGAGTAGTAAAGTATATGGTTCCATTGTGGCTGTTGAAAAGGTCAAATGTAGTTGTTTTAATTGTTGTTTTGTTGTTTAATCTCGTTGGCTTTTTTCAGTGACACTTTTGAAGTTGGCAGCTCTGCTAATTTTTCGCGGAAAGTTGGAAAAAAAAAAAAGTATAGAAAACGAAACCAGTGGCTGTATAATAAACAGAGGATCAATTAAAATTGGAATAAGAGGGGTTGATTAAAATGTCTGAAAACAACAGCTCTGAGGAGTTTGAGACGTGGATCAACAATTTCTGTGGACTTTATGGACATGATTACTTTGTGGAGGTTGCACCGGAATTTATAGAGGATGAATTCAATTTGACAGGATTATCATCAGTCGTACCATTTTATAGAGAAGCATTAGATATGATACTGGATTTTGAACCAGATAAACCTATAAGTGTTAGTGATTTGCCTCTGGTGCAGCATAGTGCTGAATTATTATATGGATTGATTCATTCTAGATTTATTTTGACAAAGCAAGGATTACAACTAATGGTTGATAAATATGAAAAAAAACAATTTGGTGTATGTCCCAGATATTATTGTGATGGGATGCATTTATTACCTATAGGGAGACATGATCAACCAGGAGTGGAGACTGTTAGATTATATTGTCCTTCATGTTTTGACCTGTATTTACCAAATAGTTCAAGATATTTAAATATTGATGGAGCATTTTTCGGTACAACATTTCCTGGATTATTTATTAAAGTTTTCAATGATATTGATAATTCTATAAAATTAAGAAACAAGAAGCAATATGAATTAAAGATATTTGGATTTAAGATTAATGAACAAAGTGCAGCGGGGTCTAGAATGAAATGGTTAAGAAAATTACCAAGAACTGAAGAAGAATTGGAAGAATTGAAAAAATGTGAATATGAAGTAGCTGAAGATGAAGATGAAGATGCAGATGGAGTGGATATAGAGGATGACGAAGATGTCGAGATGGAATGAATTGATATGTATAATAATCAGTGTACATTAGAACGAGACTTTAAATATATAGCTAATAATCTCATGAAACGTTATTTATTTCGTATACAGTTATTTAATGAGTCAAATGGATCGGTTTACCAGGCTCCCAATTCTTAATTGCGTTATCTATATTCCACCAATATTTTAATCTTATAGTCTCCACTGCAGCTTGTTCAAATTCACCATTGGAAAAGAATTTTTCCAATAACTCTTCACTATTTGAAACTCTTTCGTCATTCTCCTCTCTCAGTTTCTCCAGTTCTTCCTCATTGGTTACATTAACGTTTCATGAATATCCAATATCTCAAATAGCAATTCACCATCTTTTAAACTGTACTTCTTTGATACCTCATCCTGGTGCAAATCGATCCCGTTCAATTCCAGAATATGCTGTGACCTATTCAAGGAGGACTTCATCGTGGTGTAACCTTTGTTCAACAGAGAAGACTGCGAATCGTCATACTTTAGTTCAGCTCCATGATCAACATTTGAGTCTGGGTGTAGTTGTTGCTGAAGCACTCTATATTCCTTTCTTAGCGACTTCTGATCCACCCGGAAACTGGCCTTCCCACTGGGGAAAGTCTTGGGGAACAGCTGGAACAGACTTTGAGGAGCTCGTGTGCTCAAAAGTCTCTTGAAAAGCATCTTTGTGGGTTTTCGCTGGGAAAGTGTTGATGTTTGATGGGTTTTGATGTTTTTTATGCTTTTATTTTATTTCCGGACTTTTTGTTCTCCTACAAAACAAGAATCAAAGCGGGAAAAAATGGACATTCAAAGCAAGCTAATCATCTCAAGACCATTGTATTTGAAAGACGATGATTGTGGGTATTGTCACCACAAAAAACCACAGTCTGAGGCGCTTTCTGTGCAGAGTTGGAGCGATTTCTACGCTAAACAGCAGTCCAACATTTCACCACCATCAATATCAATTGGATTCCAAGTGGAGAATATGACTGTTTCGCAGTACGATAAGCTGATAAACAAGGGATTCAGAAGATCAGGAACATTCTTGTACAAACCAGATATGCTCAGAGGGTGTTGTCGGATGTATACGATCAGAACTAATATGGAAATGTTTAAATTGAACAAAGAACATCGACAAACTATAAACAAGTTTAACAAAAAAATTGGACTCACAAGTGATTCTAACAATGGTGGATATGATTTGATCAAGGAATTGAGCAAAATGGATACACCTGAGTCAAGATTAAAGATAAAATTTGAACCAAGTGAATTCACAAGGGAAAAATATTCATTATTTACTAAATATCAAAATTTTGTTCATGATGATTATAAAACTAGTGCCAAATCTTTCAAAAGATTTCTATGTGATACACCATTTATGGATACACATGCTGTCATTGTCAAAGGTAAAGTGGAAAAATTTGGTGCAGTACATCAATGTTATTATTTGGATTCAAAATTAATAGCCATTGGATTCTTGGATATCTTACCAAGTGGAATTTCATCTATTTATTTAATATATGATCCTGATTATAGAGACTTGGCATTGGGGAAAATTAGTGGATTAAAAGAATTACAACTAATGGAATCATTAGGTTTATCATATTATTATTTAGGTTATTTCATTCAAGATTGTCCCAAGATGAATTATAAGGGGAAATTTGGTGGTGAATTATTAAACCTTACAGATGGGAAATATCATAAACTTGAAGATATTAAAAATTTTATATCACAGGGGAAATTTTGTATAATGGATGAAACCAATTCAAATATTGTTGAAAAAGAATTTGGTATTGATAGTGATACATTCCAAAAGGCAAAAAATTATAGTGATAAATGGTCAGGTGTATCATACAAAAATGTGGATAATTCTGTTTTGATTGAAGATTCTAATGATAATGATAATCCATATGATATCCCTACAGTTATACCTGGTGTAACACCATTAGATGAATTATTTCAAAATTGGAATACACAAAATGTTAAAACTTTAATATTTAATGATGGATTAATAAGACCTGTTATTTTCGATTTAGAGCCTTCAAAAATTAAAAAAATTATATTGGATGTTATTAGATTGATTGGTAAAGAATTAGCTAATGATTCTATAGTGTTTATTTAAATATTAAATCGTACATTATATTCATATAAAAAAAGTATAACAGTATAATCAATCACCATTTTGATGGATCTGATAAAAATACATCCAATTTTTCCCCTCTCCATTTACAAAATTTCAATCTAATCTTTTCAAATAAATGTTTCTTCTCTTTAGATTTTTTAAATCTTTGTAATATAGTATCCTCTGTATCTTTTGATTCAACATGAGACTCATCCACAAGGAATTTAACCCTTTTATTTGATTTTTTCGATTTATTCAATGATTTTAATAAATCTAATAAATCAACAGACCCAGTTTGTTTATCCTCTTCATTTTTACATTCAACATCTTTTGGCCATTTTTTGTAATGATAATTAACACTACTACTTTGAAATGCACCTCTTTCATCATATTGTTTCATCTTTGCCTCAAAAACTGATGTACTCAATGAAGAATCACAATAATTACTGTGGAATCTATATTTAAATTTATTTTTGGCAGTATATTGCTTTAATGGAACATCTGGTGTTTGATCACCAACATCAATTCTAAATTTATATTCATCTCTTAATCTTTTGGATTTATAAAGAGTACTAACACCTGTGGTATGAGTCCAAAGATCAACATTTAAATCATAATTACCACTGGTATATGCATCTTGGAAAATTTTATAAAATTCTTCATTTGTTATATTATTTTCTCGAACAATCATTACAAAATCATCAGATGGTTGACCACCATAATAAACATCCAATGGAATCAATGCAATTGAAAGACCTTTTCTAAGAATTGTATGAATTTCTCTAAATGCCTTCTTTTGAGGTTTACGATTTGGTCTTTTAATGATTTTTTTACGACTTGGGTCCATAAGATCATCAATAACACGCTTCATTTGATCAGCTTCATCTTCAAATTGATCATAATTGTTATAATGAGTCAAATGAGTATTAAAACAAAAAGTTCCATGTTCCATTCTCTCTGATGATTTGAAAAATTCAATAGTTTCATCTTGTTTTAATTCACAATCTTCATTTTTTTGACAATCAATTAATGGACATTTACATCCTTGACAAAGTTTACCATCTATAAAACCTTCCAAAGTATCTCTATCTTTAATATAATCATTTAATAATTCATCATTAGCTCTGAAAATCATATGACTTGATGAATCACCATCAGTAACAATCATTTCTTCAACTTCACTCCATTGTGTCTTTTGAACTTTATTGAAAAGTTCATTCAACATACTATGTCTAAATGGTCTTGTTGCGAAAATACGGAAATATGGTTGATCTGAAATTGCATAATTTGTCAATTTATCACCAGAGAAGAAATTTTTATCTTTGGATTTATCACAATATGATGTCCATATTCCAGAATTATCACCAATTAAATGCTCTTCATGACTTAATCTTAAAAATCTTTTAAATTTAGCAAATACTCTATTAGCATCTGGAAGATATGCCATTTCATGTAAAAGTTTAGTTTCCACTTCACAGGGACCTTTTAAATTTTCCATTCTTGATTCCAAAAATTTTTGATAAGTTACAGAATCTCTTGTAATGTGAAGATAATTAAAATCTCCACAAAACAATTTAGCATCCATAGATTGGAAAAAATTTACACCTTGAAACAATTCCTTTTTCAAAGCCTTAATCTTTAAATGACCAATTAATGCACTTAATGAAGAATCTCTTGATTTTAAAATAGCCATTCTTGATTTTGTAGAGTTTGAAGAAGTATATTCAAAGCAACAAATTTCCATTTCAACATATTCTAAATTGGTTAATTTTCGATCATCAACAGTTTCTTTCCATATTTTCAAATCTGGGAATAATTTTCTAAAATTATTAACTTGTAATTCATAACCTGCATCTTTAATAATCATGGTATTATCATATGTCTTTCTAACAAAATTTCCCTGATTAGTTGTCCATGTGATATCAGGACATAAATTACAAAAAGTTCCATTATAATCACCTTTAATTGTATCACCAATTTTTTTAAAGCCTTTAGCTATAGCTTCATCAAAATTTGGATCATCAACTTTGATATATAAGCATGCCGGTTCCAATGGGTCTTGATTCATCTGATGTTGAGCAGCCAATACGTTTGTTCTTTCTAATAATTTTAATTTTTTAGATAAAGGTCTAAGTAATTTAGATGTTAATTGTACATCACCTATAATACAATAAAATTGTTCCTTGTATAAAGATTTTCCAGATTTAATCAATGATGGGATTTGAATTTCTTGGAAACTAGCAAATGGATGAGATTTATCAAATGATTCTTTAATTTTATCTTGTTGATTTTCTAAAATGGTTCCCTTGATACAACCTAAACTGAACTTATCAGATGAATCCATGATATAATCAGGATTCTCCACAACAGGGTATGTTTTGTTTTCTTCTTCCATGGGTTCCACGGGTTCTTCTGGTTCCTCTGGTTCATCATCTTTAATTGGAGCAACACTAATTGATCTGTGCATGTGTTTGGAGTTCTTGACCCATTCAACAGTCTTATCCACTGCAACATCCATAGTAACACCAGAAATGATACCTAATGGGGTATCATCATCACCATCGAAAATGATGAATGACTCTTTATCCTTGTTCTGTTCACCATAACAGCCTTTCATCTGATCATAGTATTCATGTCTTGATGATATATTCTCAAAGCTTCCATCTGGTTGAAGATTCAACACTCTAGGAATCAATGGCTTGAGCCCCAAATGAGCCATGTCTTTGTACCATTTTGATATATCTGAAGCTATATCAGCTTCTTTTTCGCTTGTGGCGCTGTTGATAATCTCGTTTGGAGTAGTCATTAGTTATTGTTTTGTATAAGTGGATGGGAACCAGAATGAATATCCAAGAGGATATGACCTCTTTATATAACAATCCAGTTCCATGTTTTCTGTTTGACAGAAAATGTCATTGTAAGCTAAAACATCTCTATAATTTTGATGAGTTTTCTGTTTGGTGAAGGTAAAAGTTTATACATTTTTCTGTTTGTTTACATTTGGAAAAAGGCTTCGGATATTCGCGGACACCGTCGGATCTATAAGCTCTATTATAATATAAATGATAAATAAACTCTATAAACTCTCATCTAAATGCTCACTATTACTATCAACCTCAGACGATTCTTCACTATTTATTCTCGTTGTGAAATGCGGTGTAGGAGGGGTTTCTGTATCAATAAAAGCTGAAGTATTGAATGAATTTAGTATATCTCCAGTGTTATCATCATCTTCCCAGTCAATATCCTCCCAAATGGCATCTTCAATATCCATTTCAGATTCATGAATAAACACATCATGAATTCCTCTCCAATTTGGACCATTCAGGTTCAATATTGAATCTATGATTTTTGTATCATTCTTTCGTAATTTAATACTTCTTTTAATGGTATCGTAAAACTTTTGATTCCCTAAAAGACACTGAATGAAACCTTCAGGACGATATGATCCTATTTTAAAATCATAATCTCTTATTGAACCTAACGAGTCTCTATTCTCCACGTTTCTAAAAAATAACGCTATATGAGTTTTCCCATCTGGTGTTCTATACCGAACATTATTCATTATACAATCCTTCTTTATTTGATTTATATCAACTATTTGATCAATCTTAAAAGACAATGTTTGTTGTTCAACACACTGTACGGATCTAATGTATTTCAATTTACTCTCAACATTACAATCATTTGTAATTTTAGAATCAGTAGCTTTACAATCATCACATATAGAGATTGATTCTTCGACTTCCATCATTGTAATATTGTTAATTATAGCTTCATATCCACCATATGGAACCAAATAATTTGAATGGAATTGATCGTTATAAGTAAATGTAATCATTTGATCACCACTAGCATTTAAACGTTCAGTTTTCCAAACATGATAATCATATAATTTATCAATTTTGAAAAGAATAGATTGTATAATCTTATTGCTTAGTGAAGAATCACCAATAGCAAAAAAAAATCGATCTGAATATTCACCAGGTATACAATAATCAATAAAACGATAACTCACTGGTGATTCATTTACATCCTCCATAATATCACGATTTGACCTTAGAGACTGTTTAAATTCCACAAATATTGGCCATTCTTGTAAAATTTCCTTTAATTGTCTAGTACATTCTTCATCAAATTCTCCAGTTCCCATTCGTTTCTTGATCAATCTATATTGACTTGTTATAAGTTCATCAAATTTCCATAATGATTGTAATTGATGGTTTAAATATCCATGATCATTAGTAGAATAAAACCCATGTTCTTTAGTCACTATAAAGAATTGATGATTCATCATTGGAATTCTAGATATAATCATCCTTGCAACTTCTAAATGTGTCAAATTTGCACGTTTTAAAATAAGCAACATATTTGATGGTTCATCACCAATAATTTCTAGATATAGTTCTTCACCACTTGGATCTCCAAGATCATCATCTTCATATGAACTAAAACTCTGTGAGGCATCTTCAGCTAATTCACCTTGGAAAGATTTCCCATAAGAGACAAAGGCATTATTTAAAAAAGCAGCATCTATATTTTTACACGAAAAACATTGTTCTTTATCTTGTAAGAATCGTGAAAGTAATATCTTTATAGGCATACAAATATCTTTCAATTCTTGTTTAATCTTGAACAAGATTAATGAATCTGCCCTTTGGCACAATTGGTGAGCTTTAACTTTCAACTGTGTTAATGGACTTCGTATAACAGCATTATGCAATTGTCTAGTGTTTAAAGGTTTAAACGAAATTATCTGTATAAATTTATCATCTGATATCCTTTTAGATGTCTGATAAATGGAAACAATCTTATGAGCTCCTCTATTATGGTCAAACATGGTTAATTACTTGATCTACATCATTTTGAGTTGTTTTAAATGGGTATACCATTGGGTTCTATATATACCAAAAAACAGCCTTAAAACAACTCAAATAATTGAGATATCAACTTTATACTATCAACTATATATCTAATAAACCAATAAATCAACATTCCAATTCCACTTGATCACGAATAACAATATCGAATAACGAATATGCCACTCTGACTCATTGGCTGACCCCTATTCTAGGCGGGGGCTAGGCGGACCTCTTGTGGAGTGCTAGGCAGGACTCTCTGATTTAGACAGAGAAGCTAGGCAGAACCCCTAGGCAAGGCGTGCCCCGACCGCGGGGTCACGTCAGCCTGCGGCGCCTACCGGGTAGTGTGAGCTCACTTTCTCCTTATCAGATATGTCTCGAGACTGGAAAACTATATAAAGGTGTTAATTCCCACCCCTTTTCAAATATTCAGTTTGTATCTTCACTATACAATTGATTCTATATTGAATTCAATTAAAACTACAAACTTTTAAAGCGTAATAACAACAAACTTAACACCATGACTAGAACTCAAAAATGGACTTATCATGAAAAAAGAGCTGAACCTCATATGTTTACTCATAATGGACATCCGGATCAAAATCCTCAACATACCAAAAAAAATGGTGCAGGTAAAGGTAATTGGGGTGCACCAGGTGATGAAATTAATGATTTAATTGATGAAGGTGAAATCCCTCCTGTTTTCAACAAGACTAGACGTGGATCAAATTCATCTGCTCATGAAATTAAATTTGATGCTATTCAACATGAATATGATCATATTGATGAAGATGATGAAGAAGATGATTATGAAGATGAGGTTGAAAATGTTGATGATAGTGATGAATCGAAATGATTATGATGAATTGAAATGAATTGATGCTTGATGAAGGTTGCATTTAATTGATAAGCATATGATAGAGATGTTTATAGTATGAATGAATATTATTTTTTACTAGGAATTGTAATTATCACTTGATTATTTTAATCATACCCAACAAAAGGTTAAAACCCAGTATAATTTCAGATCTCGTTTACCCCGGAATTTTCAAAACTTGACAGCAAATATCGTATCATGCATTACGTAATCCCGGCTACACCGCTTACATAATAAGTAAACAAATTCTATTAATATAGTAGCTCTAATTTTCAAGTGTTTTTTCCAATTCATGCTTTACACCTTTTTTTTTTTGTCTTTCAACATAAAGATCATAATGATCTGCAATTCTCTTATTAATCCCATTATGATTTAAATATCCAAATTCAAATGAATCAAATTGAGTATCATCATTAACTAAATAACATTTATGAATGTTAAATCCTTCTAATCCAAATCCCTTTTCAACAACACCAATAATTACATCATCAACATATTCACATTGTAAAACACAAAGAGTTCTTTGTATCAAATCCATAACTGTTGGTTCAATCTCATCTAAATAAATACCAACAAGAATTTTCAAACCAGCTCCTTTACATGAATCAGCTAATTTACGAATTTTTTGTAAAAATTCAATATGATATGGATTGAATAAATCAAATGAACCTTGAATATAAATATATCCAGATTCATTTTGAACACTATTGAACAAAGCATGTTCTTTTGCGAAATAATCATCTTCTGTTAAATACCATACCCCATTATATAAAGTTTTACCATCTGAACCACTAGCGAATTTTTTAATCAATTCTAAATTTTCATCCAATGCTTTTTTTACATTATGAATATAATGCTCCCTGGTTGAATGTAAAATTCTATCAATTAAATCTGTTGTACTAACCCCATTTGTTCTTTTAACTAATTTTAATCTCCCCGCATCTCTAACAATACCATAACAATCATTACCATCACTATCTGTAGTTATATCATCACCATGAACAATATATTTACATTTATATGAATCCATCCATTCAGGTTGTGAAACGTATGGAGCATTTATAATTGTCTTTGTTGTCCATTTATTAGCATCAATAGTGAATTCACGTTCTTTTAGAGTCATCACTGTGGGGCCCTTGTTTAATGCTATCTCTTCATCAGAATGAATACCGATAAATAATTCTGAACCTAATTGTTTAGCTTGTAATATAGCATTTGCATGTCCTAAAGCTTGTTAATACTTCATTCTAGTTCTAGTTCCTCATGGGATTGTAACTCACCATGATGGAAGAAATCAAAACATCCATCAATCCAGATTCTATCCTCTATTAGATCTTTGGTCATGGTTGGCTATGTATTTTGTATTGAAAAGGGTTATAACGTTAAACGTGTTGACATGTTGACATGTTGACGATTTCAAAATAGAATGTGTATTCCGACCTGATCAGAATTTTGAATTCCGGGAAAGTCTATACCTTTAATTAAACACGTAAAAAGAAAATAAAGGGAAAAACAATTATTCAGATATAAAAAGACTCTTGAGATCAAAGCCAGTCAAAGTTATTATTTATTCAATTTTATACTATTCTTTCTGATATCAATACCCTCTAAATTTAGCCGCCGTTATGCTTTTCAGATCTTCAGAATGCTTTTATCAACATAAAGACCATTATCTAAAAGCACATTATGAGTTTGAAATATCTGGTTACACTGAGAAAAAGTTTATTATTGCCTCGTTACCATATTGTAAAGTGAGTATATAGAGAAGAGGGTAATTGAAGCATGCTAACAGATGAAGATATATTATAATGTTAACATTAACGATACAAAATTGGAGACATGTTCCAGTTTATGTGAATATCTCATGAATTGTTTGGAGAATAGTAAAGTGAGTTGGGTATTTCAATTGTTCCGAAAGTGAAAACTAACAAACAAGTTCTGGGTTGAACGGTTTTATAAATTGGAAGCACAACATGATAATAACGATACATTTGTCATATCGATGCAGGATCAATTGATGAATCATTCAGTATTGACTAGGTTTGGAGGTGAAAGCAAGTTTATCCACCTTTCCCATATGAAACTCGTGATTGATATACATGCATTGGAACCAGATCCACAGATAATAAGCACATTGTTCCAATATATCCATTCATCAATCTTGATCACCACTTTAGAATTGGAAATGCCCTTTGTATTCAGTTTTGAAACTAGAAAAAAATTCCAGGATAGTTATCAATACCTAACTTCAATCTCCAATTCTTTAACAGATTCTGAAAAATTAATTGACAAATTATTGGCTATAATTCAATCTTCATCACAATCATCTGCAAAATATCTTTATAGGATATCTCATGACCCAAAATATAGAAACACCCAGGGAAATATATTCAGGAGGAAAGGTCCTCAGTATACATGCCTCCTTTTGGACACCAAAGAGGTCAAATTTAATCAACAAGATCAATTCAACCCCTTAAGCTGATTTATACTTATACTGCAACTTCATCAACTCTTCGATATTACCATCAAATTTCAAAATCCAATGCATTAACACAATAGAGCTAATACAAGCCACAAATGGGAATCCATACAATATATTCAAACTTAGCAAACCTTTATCGTATCTTTGTAGTATTGCACCAATTGAAACAATCAAATTGAACGTATTGAATATCCATGGATTGAAAACAATTTGTAATGATTGTACCAAACGTGATTCGAATGATTTGAAATTGATTATATGGAGATATCTTAACCTTATAACACTAAGTACTATACCAACAATACTTAAGAAACTTGCCAAACTATTCTGTCTAAAATATTTCAGATGGATAAATAATGGTAATGGGATTATGAAAACAATCGAAAAGATATTGATATACTTCTTATTCGTCTGGAAATTGTCCAATTTCACCAGATCCAAAAGCTCTTCCTGTTCATCCTCGTCCAATGGCGTATTCTCCTGTGTAACATTGTTTATTCTCTGCACTGATTGTCTCAAACGTGGCATCTTTGGTGATTTCTATTCATTATATAGAAACAGGTCAAAATAATCTCGGGAACTTAAAAAAAAAAAAACGATATACACAAATCCTCGCCAAACTCTATATAAACCAGCAACTTCAATGACACCATTAAAACTTCATTTCAAGCAAATAAAGGGCAGTCCCATAACAACAATATTTCTTCATGGATTCCTTGGATCTCATAAGAATTTCACCAAGATATCAAGAGATTTAAACAAATCATTGGGTCATACAACATATACACTAGATCTACGAAATCATGGTCAAACTCATCAAACACCAAATCAAATGTCATATAATTTAATGAGTAATGATTTAACAAGATTTATTAAAGATCATCAATTATCCAAAGTTAACATAGTCGGGTATTCTATGGGTGCAAAAGTATCCATGTTAACAACATTAAACAATCCAGAATTGGTGAAGACATTAATATGTCTTGATAATGCACCAATAATAAATGATATAGGACCGCTTTTCCCACATTATATTAACAAAATGAAAGAATTTAAAATTTGGTCTAATGCAAAATTATCTCAAGGTTGGGATAAACAAAAATGGAAAAGAGAAGGATTACTTGTTTTCAAAGATATGATTAATGATAAAATGATGAGTATGTATCTTTTCGATAGTTTCCAATTTAATGATTCACATATCGGTTGTAAGATTCCTCTTGATGTTATAGATGAATCATGGTTTAAGATGTTGGGATCTTGGCCAGATTATCAAGGTGAGAGTGTGAATACAAAAAGTTTATTTATTAAAGCTGAAGAGAGTGATTATGTTAATGATGATGGTATAAATGCTATAAACAAATTATTTCCTCAAAATATTGGAATAAAGACAATACCAGGTACACATGATCAAGTCCTCGCTAATCATAGTCGTACGGTTTATCAATTGATTCATGATACACTTGAAGGTGATACAGTATAAAATAATTGATGATGTTATTTATTTAATCATAAACCTGTAAAAAAACACAAAAAAAAAATAATAAACATAAAAAGAATAAAACGTAACTATGTACTAGTAAATTGAATAAAAAATAAAACTATGATAAAACTCCCAGCCATTATATAGCTTTTGAAATCGGGTATAATATAAAAAATCTTTGATAAATATAAAAAAAATCATTTTTAGAAAATCAAATTGGTGATATTTTGTTGTAATTGTGTAAAAAAGAATGGAATAATCAAATATTATTGAAATTAATTGGATGTCTATGCAATCACGATTGATCTTCTTTTTTTCAACTCCATCCTAATGAATTTTGAGCTGCAACAGGTGCTGAAATCTTTGGAACATAACTATCAACTTGTTGCATTTCTGAATGACTTTGACGTGAAAATTGTCCTTGACTTCCTCTAGATGAATTATAATATTGTGATGCATCAGATGATGAAGGTAAACGAACGCCTGCACCATATTGAACAGGATCAAATGATTCTTGAGATCCATTGGCTTGTGACATTGGTAAAATTGAATTGGTACGTGAATCCAATACTATACGTTTCTTATTAACAAAAAATCTAACAGCCAACACTAATAATGACATGTAAACGGTACCACCAACAACTGAACCAATTGTAATACCTGCAAGACGTCCTTTACCTGAACCTGATGAGTTTGGTGATGCATCTGAACTATATTCCATTGAGCCTGAATTCACATCATTTGAATCATTTGAATTACCAGAATTTGAATCACCTGATGATGATGATGCACCACCTTGTAATCTCGATAACAACCCAGTTAATGGAATTGATGGATCAATCAATGAAGATAAAGCTTGTGATGTGGCATCATCATTCTTATAAATATCTGATGTACTGTTCAAAATGTATTTTTGTAAATCTTTGATTGAAGAACTTGGGAAATAAACTTCTGCAACGGTAATAATATAACCAACTTCTGAAGTGGACATTGGAACCAATTGTAAAACTGAACTGTTAAAACTTTTACCATGAAATGGATTGTTCAAAACTTGTGGTAAATATTCAAAGATTTGGGCACTTGCTAATGAGTTTTGAACAACAAATGGATAATTCCATGCTTGTTTGAAACCAATGGTAATCAGTTCATAATCCTTTGGAGCATCTTGAATAGAATCTGGAGCAATAGCTTTTGGCAAAGAAGAAGTAGCTGCTGTGGTTTGGGATGTAGCACTTGATGTTTGCTTAGTGTCATGAGAAGTAGAAGCAGCAGCTGTAACTAATGTGGTTGGTAACCAATTGGTTGTAGAAGCTGGTTGAGTATTACTTGGAGCCACTGAAGCTGAAGAAGCAGATTGATAAGGAGCAGCAGTTGGAGCAGCTGATGATGCAACAACATCTGATGAAACAATTGGTGTTGATGACGATGGTAATTCAGATGCAATAGCTGATTCACTTGATGCACCCTCTGGGGCAACTGAAGATGATGATGGTTGAACAATTGAACTCGATGGTTGTGAAGATACAATTGGGACAATTGATGATGATGATGGTTGAACAATTGAGCTTGATGCTTGTGAAGATACAACTGGGACAATTGATGAAGATGAAGGAATTTCATGAATAGATGATGATTGAACACCTTCTTCAGAAGCAGATGATGAAGCCAGCAAGGTACTTTCAGTTGAAGCTGAAGCTAATGAAGTTGAGCTTTGAGATTGTAATTCAGCAGATGTACTAGAAACAGCAGCAGAAGTTGATGGGACAGCAGCAGCTGTGGAACTTTCAGAAGTTGGTGAGATAGCTGCAGATGATGAGGCAAGGACGGTGTTTGAAACAGAAGCAGTTGACTCTGCTGTCTCGGAAGATGAAGGCACGACAACACTTGAAGCTGATGCAGCTGGTGTAGATTCAGAAGAAACAACAGCGGTACTTGATGAAGCAGATTCAACAGCGATGATTGATGAAGACGATGCAACAACTTGAGATGTACTTGAAGCTAAAGCGGCTTGTGAAGATGCAGATGATGAACTTAATCCTTCAAAAGAGACCGAAGATGGTTGAACAACACTAGTAGCAGAAGCTTGAGATGTAGATGAAATTGCAGAGCTAGCATCTGGAAATGTAGATGGAATTGCAGAGCTAGCATATGGAGATGTTGATGATGGAATAGCCGATGAAGTTGAACCTAAATATACAGCTGATGAAGATGATGGATTTGGTGAAGGTCCGATAAAAGCTGCCGATGATGATGAAGTTACCGAAGCAAATGAAATGGTTGATGAAAAGTAAGCATCTGAGGCTGTTAATCCGCTTGTAGTAGATGAAGTAGCAGCTGGTGATTCATAAGTTGACGAGATACCGACTTGAGATTCAGTGGCAGATGATGAGGATGATGGATATGGACCAATAAAGGCTGATGATGGTGATGCTGAACTTGTTAAATCTGAAGCTAATGATGACACTGCTGAAGCCAAAGTTGTTGAAGATGTTGATGAAGATTCCACTGGACTGATTGATGATGACAATTGTGGTCCAATAAATGAACTTGAAGATGTACCAGTTGAACCTGTCTCAGTGGAGCCTGCTGAGGTTGATGATGATTGACCAGCTGCAAGTGAGTCTGAAGCATATGTGGCTGATGGAACTTGACTTGAAGGATTGACCAATGACGAAAAAAATGATTGGGCACCATCCTGTGAAGTCTTGGTTTCAGATGAAGCAGTTGTTGAGCCTTTTGGTGATTCGGTAACTGAAGCACTTGCAGCTGTTACAGATTCACTTGATCCTGTTTCACTAGCAGTAGTAGAATCAGTAGATTGTTCAGCTGAAACACGCAACGGAGGTGCAGTGTTACTTGAGCTCACTTGACTTGACGCAGCATCATTTGTTTCACCAGTTGAAGTCTTGGATTCAGAAGCTGTTGTCTCACTAGCAGCAGCATCGCTAGTAGTTGATTCAGCACCAGTCACAGATGCCTTGGTAGAAGTTTCACTTTCTGGATGAGCAATGGATGAAATCCAAGATTCAGCCCCATTTTGTGAAGTTGTAGTTGACTCTTGTTCAGATGTGGTACCAGTGCTTGCAGCTGGCGAGGTAGTTGAATCGTCTTGAGCTGAACCACTTGGACTTGTTGTATCATCTTGCGATGTTGATTCAGTGGCGCCTTGAGTTGAAGATTCTGCGGCAGCAGTTGCTGAGTCAGTTGGTGTAGGGCTTGAAGTAGTAGTCTCTCCAGTAGAACTTGGACTTGTTGTGGTTTCGTCAACGGAACTTGGAGTTGTAGATGCAGCTGCACCAGTCGAACTTGTAGCTGTTGGTGAAGAAGTTGTTGTAGCTTCAGTTGAACTTGCGGCAGTTGGTGTTGAACTTGCTGATTGAGCAAAAGCAGAGCTGACTGGATCAAATAGCGACTGCAAGAATCCTTCAGTAGTGGACTCTGAAGATGATTGAGCTCTATTCACTTGTTGATCTGCTGAAGATGGATCTGCTGTCGTTGTATCTTGAGTTGCAGGTGATGAAGTTGGTTGTTCACTGGTGGTACCTTCTTGGGTTGGAGAAGAAGCTGGTTGCTCACTTGTAGTGGTTGGTGTAGTAGAAGAAGGGGTTGGTTGTTCACTTGTGGTCGTTGATTGTTCATCGGTTGTTCCCTCTTGATCTGCAGATGTTGTAGATTGTTGTTCACTTGTATCGCCTTGAGCTTGAGCTTGTGATACTGATTGTTCACTCGTAGTGGTTGGGTCCTGAGTTGGTGAGGAGCTAGCCGGTTGCTCACTAGTAGTATCCTGTTGAGCTGTTGAAGGAGTCGGCTGTTCACTTGTTGTATCCTGTTGAGCTGTTGAAGAAGCTGGTTGTTCACTTGTTGTATCTTGAGTGCTTGATGACGCCCATGCAACTTCACTTGAAGGTGCTGTTTGCTCTGAGCTCGTTGTATCCTGGTTCAAAACGCTTGAAGAAGGTTGAACGGCTTGTGCAGTTGAAGAAGGTTGAGTTGAACTTGAGGCAGCTTCAGTGGTACTTTCACTTGAACCGAAAAAATTAACGGAACTTGGGGCAACAACAGGGTTTGAACTTGATGATGAAGCCCATGGATTATTGTTTTCACTTGATGATGAACCCCATTGGTTTTCATTACCTTGACTTGTTGAAGACACGGTATTGTTTGAAGCAGCAAAATTCTTAAACCAATCAAAGTTCAAAGGACTAGCTTCAACTGATTGCAAAATCAATAGCAAAGTGATATGTTTCAGTTGCATTTTAGTTTTGGTTATAAATACGACACGTTAAAACACAACTCTATTTTGATAATTAGAGACACCAATAAAGATTTAATAAAAGAAAGACTGAAGTGAGAATATTGAGTTCTTGCAAAAAGAGTGTGATTGTGCTTTTGGATTGGTATAAACGAATGTAGAGTAGTTTGTGATTGATTGATGATACCACTGCCGTTTGATTTGGTGCGGTATGGATCTCTTATTATTATCCTTTCTTCTCTCTAGATCTTGCTTGAGATCTAACGTAAGCCTATCTCCAAGCGGTGAAAGAGGGCAAAGATATGAGGAGTGAGTGAATTTGCTTAGCCGCCCTGACTAGCAAGAGTTGATGATGGGGTATCAAGGGTATCTTAGTGTTGTTTGAAGGCAAAAGAATTCAATTCAACAGTGTTGATGTTGTCAATTTGTTTTGTTTTTTTTGAGGATTGGAATGTAAAAGTGTAAAAATCTCTGGAATTGGAATTTTTGTCTGCCGAAAGGGGTAATTGCCTATTCGGGTCGAGTCCTCTCTGTCTGTCACTTTTGGCGTAAAGTTTAATTGGAATTATAGGTGGGAATAGGAATAATATATTCAACAAAAGTGTAAGTTAAATGGATGAATTGTACTCTACACCCTTCTTCAATCTCATACAGATTATCGCTTAATCCCAGTCACCAATATATCCCTTCTTTCAAGTTCGAATCAGCTCATCCAATTATCAATCGCGAATCGTGAACCGCAGTTTTCCACTTTTTCACTTTTCCCTCCTTCAAAAAATCTCCATGCCTAAAATTCTGCGCCGAAACAGTCTAGAACAACGCCAAAAACGAGCTCGAGGCAGAGAATGCTAAAAGTGTATGGTAAAAAATTAAGGGAGGATCGAATATGATTAGCACGCGTGACCCATAGTACACTACAATACACGAACAGCTCGTCTATAATACTTTTATTTTCAATTTGGATCGCTTGTCTAGGATTGATCTAAAGTTTAGCAACCAATCCTTCTTGATCCATACAAACGCACAAACCTCAAAAAAACAGCCCAAATCTGGCCAGAAGATTTTCCTAAAAAAGATTTGCGCAACGCGCGCGAAAAAGGAAAAATTACGAATCACTGAATTCCCCGATTGGGTAATTTGCGAAGATGTGAATTTTTGTGTTACGTAATCTATATAATATCTTCAATCTTTACACTATTATCAACTTTCAGTGCTTCTTTCCAAAACTTGTTGAGATGTCTTGTTCCACTATCACAGGCGATAATCACTATATTCTTACCTGTGTCTTGGAGATATTCCTGCTCGACAATTTTCAATGCCGCAACGGCGTTAATAGCCGTTGAAGACCCAATGAAAATCCCATCATTAACACTTAGGAATTTTGCCATTTTTATGGCTTGTTCGTCTTGTACTCTAATTGATTCATCAATATAATCTTCACCTTGTTCAAAATTATGCGTTATACGGTTCAATCCTATTCCTTCCACAATGGTATCAACTTGATGTCTTCGTCTTGTTCCTTCTTTCTCTTCATTTGTATACATGACTCCAAAATTAATTCTATTGAAGAATCCGCTTCCCTGAGGATCTGCCAGTAAAGTGGTTATTTTTGGTGATTTTTCCTTCAAATATTTAGAAACACCTGCAATTGTACCACCTGTACCACAACCAGCTATGAAATAATCGATTTTCCCTTGTAATTGTTTATAAATCTCTGGTCCTGTTGTGGTATAATGGATTCTCCAATTGACATCATTTTCAAACTGATCTGCAAATACACCATCGTTTTTTAAACTAGCATATCTAGCACTATTAACGTATTGACTTGGATCCACAATTGAAGCAGGTTTAACTTTAACAATATCCACTCCTAAAGTTTCAAATAAGGCCAGCTTATCAGGCGATGTGTCGTCAGGTAAATGGATTTCAGATCTATAACCAAGTGAGTTGGCAGCTGTTCCTATACTTATCCCAGTTGAACCGGATGTCCCTTCATATATAAACCCACCTTTCTCTAATTCACCTTTACTTGATTTATCCTTGATGATTGCCAACGCAACACGATCTTTAGCAGACCCTCCAGGGTTCATATACTCCAATTTAGCATAGATATTACATCCAGTAGCCTCCGAAAGGGATTTAATCAAAATCATTGGAGTATTTCCCACTAATCCCTCCACTCCAACCTGTGGAGGTGGTAATTTAGTTAACTTTGAAGAATTATAGCTCTTGATTACTTGACTCAAGCTCCATACCAGACCTATAGTGGTAGCACCTAGTGCACTGATCTCCTTCCATGTAAACTGTGCCATTATTGTTGAATCATAAAGTGGAAAGCATCTAAAGATCAAGGTTAAAACTTATAACGTTACTATATACATGTCAAATATTTTCAAAATGTATTGTTCTTACGTAATCACAGCACAATTCCGGTAAACTTCGAAACTTGGCTGTTTTAAGCTCAAATTGGTTCGTTTGAAAGGTGAAAGATTTAAAGTTATTTATCAAGTAGCGGTAAGTGCTCAGCTAATCACTCATAATCTATCTAGCCCTTGCCTTACTACATATAGCTCTTAAGACTTACTCCATATCACTGGTGTTCGGATGTCAGCGATCACCGTTTCCGTTTTTTTGACGTGAAAACGAAAACAATCAAATTGTCAACTAAAGGGTTTACAGAAATAATAATAATTGCATTGTTGCTGTTTGGCGCTATTTTGCACTTTGAAAAAGACCAGAAGAGCTGAAAATATTGGTGACGCTTCTATTGAAAAATTGCAGATCCCTGAGAAATTGACATTTTGTTCATTTGCGCTGTTCCCGTTGCCACAATAGCTGTTTGTATTTGGTGGGGATAATCTTGAACTTTAGATTGTACATTGACAAAACGCGGAGGAGCGTTTAAACGAAATCGGTTCTGGTTATAAACATCAGGAGCTTCATAAGTTTTCTGAGAATTGCGCTATTAGATGCAAAGAAAAGGATCACATTACAACAAGAATTCAAACACTTATCCATTATGAGTGGAAACGAGCCAATCCCGCCGGTCAGTAATGACAACGATGAGAGCAAAACAAAGAAATACTCCGTCAAGTTTAAAAGATCAAGATCAACCAGGGCCTGCGAGGTTTGTCACAGTAGGAAAGTTCGTTGTGATGCCATGATTCATATTCCATGTACAAACTGTTTGACATTTGGGTGTGAATGTAAATTTCCTGAACCAAAAGTAAGGAAGAATGCCAAAAAGAACAAGACTACTACAAAACCAGCTCAAGTTAAAAAAGAAGATGAAACTCCTAAACATATTCCCAATGATGTTCCAACTGCGGATGATCAGTCACCATCTACTAAACAAACACCTCTTTCAAACATAACGAATGCTAATTCTTCTTCTTCTTCTTCATCATCCACAAAGAAGAAAAATGAACCAGTAGCTGCTGTTTCTGCTCAAAGTGCCAAAATTGATCAATCAAAATTTTCACAAGCATTTAGTTCAGTTTCCTTCATTGGAACATCATCTGCTGCTAATTTATTAACAGATCATTCATACACTTCAAGTCATCGAATCATCAAGGATGAATTTGTGCCACCGGAACTGCAAAAGATCATCAAAATGACAAGGAATGGTCTTGATACTGTACAAATGGAAATTTTAAGAGTTCGTGGGGCATTCTTACTACCAGAAAAACAACTTTGTGATGATTTAATCAACACTTTTTTCGAGAAAATATATCCATCTGAGCCAATTTTAGATAAAGAAAAATTTCTCAAGGAGTACAAGGATAATACATTATCTATTTTCCTACTACAGGCCACGCTACTTGCAGCATCAAGAGTTTCTGATCATCCAAGTCTTTTCGATGCAGATGGCTCAAATTATTTGGCAAGTTGTACTTTTTATCAAAGGGCAAAGGCATTATATGATGCCAATTATGAAAGGGATCCATTAACTGTGGTGCAATCATTAGCGTTATTCAACAAATTTTGGGAAGGACTAGATGATATTTTGGGGAATTCATATTATTGGACCAGAGTAGCAATCACAATTGCTCATGGATATGGGTTCCATAGATCACTAAATGAAGCTGTGCTAACTTCAAAGGAGAAATCCGTTTGGAAAATTTTGTGGTGGAATTTGTATATCAAAGACATATCATCCTCTGTTGCCTTTGGAAGACCAAATGTTATACATTTAGAAGATTGTGATGTGGAAATGGTTAAACCTGAAGATTTACCAGATGAACTATCATGGGCTGATAAACAGGCATTTATTCAACTAATCAAATTATCTGAAATCATGTCTATTGTACTTCAAGAACAATATAGTGCAAAGGCTGAAAGACTAAGACATCGTGAAAACTGGGTCATCACTCATTGTGATATGTTGATGTCAGCATGGAGGAATAATTTACCACAAGATTTACAATATTCACCAAATAAGAAATTCAATATGAATGTCAATTGTTTAAATTTATATTATTACAGTGCTGTGTGTCTTGTTCATCGTTCCAATATGGTTAGAACCGCAACGTTGAATGGTAAGAGTTATCCATCAGAAGGTATAGTTTTCCAAGCATCAAGAATCATTGCAGATATTGCAGCAAAGATGCTTAAATATAATCAGGTTAGATATAGTGCTGCAATGATTATTCCAACTTTTTTCATTGCTTCAATGACATTCATATGTCACTTGGAGTCACCGAATAAAACCATCGCTAGAACTGCAAGATTAGGATATGAAGTGTTATTCAAAGCATTGGAATCTATTGGTAAAAATTATTTCATTGCCATTGTAGTGGCTCATAATATGAAGAAATTGGCAAATGATAGTAAGGCTAGAGAAAACATGTTGAGTCATTTAGCTAGAAGAAATGTTAACGATGGTGAAAGAAGTCGAGTGAATTCAATGCAAATCAATCCAAATAATTTCCCCGTGAAGCCATTGAATGGTAAAGACGATGAAGACGGCTCGGGGCAATCTATCAAGACATCTATTCAAGGTAATCAAGTGGAAATTGAAAGACCTCCACCAGAGGGACCTCATGGACCTTCATACCATTACGATTCCAAACCTACTCCACAACAAACTCCACAACCAAACTTACCAAACTATATCCAACCAACAGGATATACGAATGCTAACACTCCACAACCAGGAAATTCCGTTACAAATGCTCTTGAATTTCCAGACTTATACTTATTCACCAACACATTACCTTCGAGTTCATGGAACAATTTCACACCAGCTGAATTATTCCCAACATCGAAACATCAGACAAATGATGCTAATATAGTTCCATCTGCTACACCGGCACAACATCCTCATTATCATCCACAAACCCAGGTTAATCAAGCACGTTCGAATTCTTCCTCTGAGTCAATGAATAATAGTAATAGATCTCCAACTGATTTATTTGATGATGTTCATGTTGATGGATTTGATCCTAATGGGTTTGATGTTAATTTACATGAATTTGATTTCCAGAATTTTAACAATTCTATATCATTACAAAATATTGCTTCTATTAATGATTTTTTCAATCCTCAAAGCAATGAAGGTCAACAATTTTAAAATGAGTGCTTATTCTTTTTTACTTCTTACAAATTTGTTTTATATAGTGGTTAAATACTAATGTTTATATAACTTGATTTGTATCTATTTCTTAGTTTTCTTTTTAAACATTGATCCAATTCCCTTGGATTTTTGTGATTCTTTCTTTAAATTCTTCATCGTCTCTTCTCTTCTTAATCTCTGTGTATGACCGACTAGATTCTCCACCACGCTTTCAAACGTGGCATTATCATTCAATAAACTCTTCTCTTCATTCTCCCAAACGGATAAAAGTCTTTCTAGCTCCAAAATCTGTTCTCTATAATCCTGACTCAATCTTTCTAGTTCTTCTTCATCCAACGATTCCAATTCTTCATTCTCTTTCACCAACCCTTGGAATTCATTCAACATTGAATCACAACCATCTTTATACCTCTTTACATCTTCTGCACTCAATTTCAACTCTTCAAGTAATGGGATCTTATAACTAGACCCATCATCCAAATTTTTCCTCCTCGTCACATTCTTTTCCGGGTCCTTAATGTTTAACGTGACAAGTAACTGTCTTCGTAGTGAACTTTTCTTCCAACTGTATGGTTTGAGATATGGTAATGCTGTTAATCTTTCAAGTAGTAGCTCTGACCGTTCATTTAGAACATCTGTTTTCTGCGGGACTGGGAATTGTTGAACATTATCAGGGAAAGATTGTGATAAGAGCTCATTGACTCTGTTTTGGAACGCTATTGGATCCTGTGTTAATTCTTGTGGTAGTTGTGTATAATTCTGTCTTGTGGTTGTTGGTTCGTCAGGTATTATTGGATCATTAGCCTCTGGTGGTTGTTCAAAATCGTCAAATGATGCGTCAGAAAATGCACCAAAGTCGTCTTCTTCGTCTTCTTCGTTGTCTTCGTCTTCTTTGGTCTCTTTCTCTTCATTTAGTTCTAGATCATCTCTTGATCCATTGACAGGATCCTTTGAAACATCACCCAATTCGCCGTTTAACTCCCCCACACTCAATGATTCCACTTCCTCTCCTAGATCTTTTATATCCTCGTCACTCATTTTAGTCAAATCTATTCTTATTTTCCTTCACTTAAACTTGCTTCAATTTCTCCAGTCATCGCCTTGTTTTCGTCTCTGTGTCGTTTGGCTTCTCGAGCGTTTCATTTGGGAAATTCGCGGGTTTATTAAAATTCTACAAATTCTCTTGCAAATACGAATTATTTATTGTATCATCATGATTCATAGTCTATATGAAAAGTTGGTTTTGTTTTTCTTGAGATTACTCACGTAGCTCTAGTTCTGGACGTTGTTGGGTTCTCTTCTTGACACCTGAAGCTGCTTGTTTTTCAAATTTGGTTGCATCTTTCAAATCACGACCGGCATTATCCAAATCTTTAACTTTATAAACACGAACTAACCAATTTTCAGAAGTGAATGCCTCTTCGACAATGTTCAAGTCAACAGGTTGTGAGATCTTTTGGTTACGAACTCTATCAACGGCTTGTCTTCCTTGGAAAACATCTGTGAATCTATAGTATGATAATTTGTACATCAATGAGTTCTTCATTGTTTCAGTTGCCTCATCATCAACTCTATATTCACCTCTTTCTGTGAAGAAGTTTCTCTCCTTCACTTCATCTGGCCATATACCTTCAGCAATACGAACCATCCATAAGAATTTATTCATATCATCACCGGAATAACCTAATAACCCACCAAAGATCACCAAGATATAATCCACATCGTGTTGTCTTAGGATTTGATAAGACACATCTTCATTGGAACACATGGCTTTACCCACAGTGGCAATATGTGTGTTATTCCAAGTGTTGTTATCCACAAGAGTGGTACGATCAGCCATACCACCAATTTGATAACCATAATCCCACCATGACATAACTCTAGCATCTTCAGCAGTGTTCATACGTAACCAGTAATAGGCTTCACGATAATCATCAATCAATAATGATCCACCGTCTGGAGTTCTTGATGAAAGAACCACTGATGGAGATGAATAAGCATTTGAAGTGACCCATGTACAATGATAAACAAATAGGTATAAGTATGAAGTGAATGATAAAATCACTGTTAATTTGGTTAATAAGCTGAACAATGTATCCTTTTGTTTAACTTCTTTTGTTGTTGAGTCAGTAACGTCTTCTGTTGGATCTTTTGGTTTGACATTACCCTTTGAATCACTTTTCAAGAAATCAGAGAAATCTAAATAGATATCAAATAATTTAGATAATGCAATAGCAGCAGAAACACAAATGATTGGAGTTAAAGTTAACATCAAACGAACCATAACACCTGCGAAATAAGAACATAAAACACTGTAGATGATGACAAAGACATGTTCATCTTTCAATTCTTGGAATAATAAGTAGACACCAGCTGGGAATAACCAAATTAACATTTGGGTATCAAAGAAGAAAGCTGGCCATGCGGTAGGTTGATGTTCAGAAACAGAGGCGATAATTGGAATATGAATTTTGGCGTAGTTTGTATCCCATAATGAATAGAAACGACCAGTCCATGGAGCAATTAATCCAGCTAATGTTAAACCGACTAATGCAGTGATACCCAAAACGATGATTAAAAAGATTGAAACTATCAAGACTGATTTGAATTGTTTTGATGGAACTTTTGAACGGACGTAATCACCAAATGCAACGATTTGAATTAATCCGAAAACACCAAATGCAGCCATATGATCATTTGAACGAATTGGTAAAAATCCAACAAATGGGATTTGCATTGATGCTAAAGTACCAATTGCATACCATGTTGAATATGAAGTGTATAATTTATGAGAATAACGACCCATTAAAATTAAAACAAATACATGTAATGGAATTAAATTTGTAATGAAAACGTAACCACCCCAAGCTGAAACCATATAGAAATAGAAAACAGCAGCCCAAGCTGACCAGAAAACTGAACCTTCTTTGGAAGCTTTAATCCATAAATAGAAAGTTGCCATTAACAATGTGATGGCAATGGCTTCATTATCATAAGAACCTGCAACAGATCTTGAGATATAACCAGGTGCGATACCAATGAAAGCTGCAGATAATAATCCAGCAGATGAATCTTTTAATTCCTTAGTGAACAAATAAGTGGCATATGCTGTTAATCCTGAAAATGCAGGTGCCAACATAACACAAATATTTCTAATATCCACCGGTAGACCAATTTTTCTTAATAAATGCCAAATTGAACCACTTGTAACCATTAATCCAGGATATAAAGTACCACCTGTAACTCTACCCAATGGGTACCAAGTTCTATCATCAAACCAATTCAAAAACTCGTAGAAACTATGAGAGATCAAATATTTAGAGGCTCTAAAATTAAACCATGGATCAAATTCATGAATGATACTTTCGTATCTAATAACTGAAAATAAACGTGATGATACAGCAGCACCAGCTATAGAGATCAAGATGATACCCTTTAGAATCAGCTGGACTTTGCTCAACGTCGCCTTGTTGATCTCCGTTAGAGCCATTGCTATATAGAGAATGTGCAATTGAAGTGTCCAAATGTGTCTTGATGATGGATTCCAATGGCTTATACGTTTCAATTCTTTTACACCGTGTAAAGAAAATCGACGTGTTGATTTGATATCCGAGGGTTTAAATTTGGTCACGTGGAGAAGGTCGGAATTGGCTATGAACTAAATGAAGAATTTGAGGTAAAAGAAGGTAGTTATGGAGTAATTTGTACTATATCATTAGGAAGACTCTATTTATATGCTAGTATCTTTGAAACAGCTATATTATTCAAGAAAGATTAAATAATTGACTATTTTTTTGCATGTAATTTCATAAATTATGAGGTAATAAAAATTTAAGAAACTAATTGATAAAATTATATAATATATTATAATGAATTTGAGCAGTTCCTTCTTAAAATATTCATGAAAATACCGAATAACTCAAGTATACTCTCCATTCTGCTATATTTCACCTAATTCCTAACCAATTAACCACTTTTGCACCAAAATTCCCCATAATATATGGTCTTCGCGAATTTCGCTTATTGTCGATGAGTAACAAACAAAAAATGCAACTGAAATAACGACTTTTGATAACAATACCCCGGACAGATAAACGGAAAGTGATACTTGGACCAGTTAAGCTGAAGGAATAAGAAATCCAGGCTTACGATGAGCGACAGTGTGGCAATGTCTGAGCATGGTAATGGCTCCAAGGTCGATGTCCACGGAAGCGGACAATCGAACAACAACTCTGCTATTGACGAGAGTGTACTACCTAGTGAGATAACATTTAAGAAAAGATCGGTGCCCAAATCTAGAACACAATCTGTACAATCT
Source organism: Hansenula lynferdii (assembly GCA_030582155.1). NCBI lineage: Eukaryota > Fungi > Ascomycota > Saccharomycetes > Phaffomycetales > Wickerhamomycetaceae > Hansenula > Hansenula lynferdii. The sequence goes on from JAKTWT010000009.1 coordinate 354,866, forward strand.
GTGCTCTCCAGTGTGTCATTGAGAAGTTTTGTGCAGAATAACCAGACCAAACAGGCCCAGGCTCAACAGAATGGCAACATGAATGGGAACGGGAACAAGGCATTTATACCACCACAGAATTCCAAACCAAAATTGGTTCATACGAGCTCATATATACAGGCACCTGCCACTGCTGCATCGATAAAGAGAAGAGCCTCTTTTGAGATTGGTCAAAGATTACCGTTTAAGAAGGAGGATACAGATGATGACTCCACGGCACAAACACAAACACAAACAGCATCGGTAGCGGTTGATGATAATAGCGATGGAGAAGCAGAGGCAAGAGAAGAGGAACAAAGAAGGCTCACTGATGATGCGCTGCGAAGACTTTCATCTTTTTCCAAGTTCCAACCAGCAGAAGTTGACTTGACTCCAAAGGAACCACAAGATACACATGAACAAGTTCTTAAAAACAACAGTTCCATTACACATATAACATCCATGCCTTCCAATGTTTCTATTTTCAACAACCGTCAGAACTCCTCGAGTCACTCTTCAATCCCCAATTCGTTGAGTAGACCAGGTACATCACCTTTACTGAGCAGGAAACCTCAAATAAATCCATCATCAGCATCACAACTTCGAGAACGAAGACAATCATCAATGACCATGATGAATAGACCACAAGCATTAACACCTCAATCACAACAGAAAGCTCAAGTACAAACTCCACATTCACATATGATGCAAAAAACCGAATCATCAACTTCAACAAGAACTATTGATGATACATCATCATTACGTACGATAAATGATCCTAAAAGACCCATGTATATACCTGCAGTGCTTCGTCAATCACATACAAATCTCAAACAGGAGGATTTAAAATATATCAATGAGTTGAAGAGTAAAAAATTAGGGAATTTAAACAATAATAACGTTCAACATTGGAATTCAAATGGTACATTGGTACAACCAACTAAAATTCATTGGAAAAAAGATGAATCAAGAGAAGGATGTACATTATGTTCTAAAAAATTCACTTTTTTCGAAAGAAGACACCATTGTAGAAGATGTGGAGATTTATTTTGTTCAGAACATTTAAAAAATCAAATAAATTTAGGATTAGATGCACAATTTTCCATGGATTTAACAAATGGAATAATATGTAAAGTTTGTGATTTATGTTTATTGGAATATGATGAATTTATTAAATCAAAATTAAAAGAGAATGGTCAAAATCCAAATATATCCATGACAAATGATCGTATAAAGAAAAAAGATTCACAGGGGAAATTATCCAAAGAACAACTTGTTGGTAGTATACCTGCTGATTGGAGTTGGAGTTCTTTTTAATTATTTATTAGAATATACACATGAAATGAAAATGTTTGTAAGAATTATGGATTTTGTTCAAAAGCTCTTCTTTCTCTCATTGATTCTCTAATTTTAGAACTAACATTTAAACTTGTTATATCCTCAACACTTGTTGAATTTGAAGATGTATAACCTGATGAACTTTCTGCATCAGAACTATTAGCAAACAATGGAGCATTTGTTAAAGATTCACTATCAGAATCAATTTCTGATTTAATTTTTTCCTTTTGTTTTTCCTCTCTACGCTTTATACGTCTTCTTTCTCTTAATTCTTCAGTTTTAGCATCTTCTAATTTTTCATCAATTTGCCAATTTGTTAAATGATCAAAATCTGGGAATAATTCAGGACCAAATTTATTAACAATTTCAACAATTTGTTTTGTTAATTCTCTTCTTTGAATTTTCAATGATTTCAATACTTCAGGTGATACTAATGATAAATAAATTGGTCTAATAGATTTGAAAATATCCATTCCTGTATCACCAAAAATCAATGCACTATAAGTCATTAATGCACTTGAAATGTAAATTAATACAAATAATGTGATTCTATTATGTATAGAGAAATAATCCTTTGTATACCATACCCCTAAACATGAATAAAAAATGTATAACAATGGAGCAATCCCCATACCAATTAAAATTTTCCATGTCGCAACAACATCATTAGCTTTAATTTTAACAAGAGAATTTTGTAAAGCTTCACGTTTTTTCTTTGTTGAATACATTTTACCCATTATGAAAACTGGTGTGAAAAGGACAATTCCTGGTAATGAAAGAATTAAGAGTGAAAATAATTTTATTGAACGATAAATTAAAATTCCAAAATTTTTTAACCAATTAAATTGTGCAGCATTATTAACTTCATGATCAGGAAGATGTAATTGCTTTAATGATTCATTATATTCCATGATTTTTTCACGTAGTTGTATAATCTCAGGATGATCTTTATAATGATTATAACCTTTAACTAATCTTCTATTCATTTCAATAACTAATGGGATTGGTAAAATTTTTTCATTTGCATATAATCTTCTTGCGGCTTGTACAACCATTAATGTTTCATAATCTGGACATGTAACAGTAACAGCTTTTAATCCAGTTGTTATGGTTTCTAATAATTGTGATACAGCTTCTTTTGAAGTTTTTGGATCATCATATAATTTTACAATTTCTTTTGGGATAGAAATTGGATGACCAAATTCCACAACGGCTCTTGATCTAAATTTATGAGGATGGAAATAATTCATACCACATGGGATAATCTTAACATTACAATTTGGATTATTTTGCATTGCACCAAGTGCCATTATTGCCACACCAGCTTTTAAAGGTAATAAATCTGTACGATCATGAGAACCACCTTCAGGGAAAATTCCAATAGAATGACCATGACTTAGATGGGCAAACACTTTTTCATAAACTTGACGTTGATCCACTTTATCAGCTAATTTAAAGGGAGTTTCAACTTTGGATTGGAATATTTCTAATGCAGGTTTTTTAAATTCCTTTTTAATTAAAAGTAAATTATCATTAACAATCTCAGCAATTTCAGCATTACCTTTCGAGGAAGGTAACCCAATAAGACCTTTAACTTGAGCCTCTTTAGTGAATTTGGTTCCATGACCAATAATTTTCAATGGATTCTCAACATCAAGGGAAATTGTACCTGATGCATTTTGTAAATTATCTTGAGGCCTTTTAACACCAATAGTCATGGCTAAACTTGCCAAATGACCAATTCCAAACACTTTCATTGATTTCTCAGCGATAAGGAAACTGACTCTTTTGTTTGTTTCATTCTTTACTTGTCCCATTAGGATGATAGGATCCACAAATTGATTAGCATGAGGAGCTGCAACAAAGATCACAGGACCTTGTTTAGGGATTCTGAATGCTCCTCTGGGTCTAATCTCACGGAAAAAGCAGTTGAACACAGAGCCGAGGAACCATATCAGGAAATCATAGCCCAAAGTGGTCCAAAACGAGGGCTCTTCATACGTTGTGGACATTTTGTTGTTGTTGTTGTGAATTTGAGTTATCCTTATTGATTCCACCGCGTTTTGTAGAAAATAGGTGATGTTTTTCTGGGAAATTTGACTTTTGTTGGGAGTTTGTTTGGAAAGGGCTCAATTGGTCAGAAAACGGGATTGTTTTAGTTTTGTGATGTTGTACGAGTTTTTGGAGTGAAATGGGACAATGATCAATCACTTTGATATTGTGTCAAAATGTATATATCCAAGCCAAGACTGGTGTTTATACCCCGAGATATGTCATTATATTGAAATTTAGAGAGTAGCATCAGGGGACATGAAGACCGGTCACCAGGCTAGACATCCACTGACATCAGCGTGACCTCAGACCTCCACCCTGATAAGGTGATACCCAGCTGATAACTGATAACTGATAACCCCTAGGCCCAGGGCACGCTGATATTCCGTGAAGTATACAATCATAGTCTATAGTCTATTAGCTCTCTGTCTCAGATGACTAAGCGTAAATTCTGCCATCGATCTGCGGTTTGTACTATCTGCTGACTAAGCGCACTCAGCAGGCGCGTTGTTTATTTTTAAAACTTTAATAAATCTTTGAATCTTTGTTTATCAGCAAAATAAGCGCCTTGCAAAAATAGCGTGCTTTGTATTTAAATAGGGCCCTTTCCATGTAGATTTATTCTTGTTTATACGTAGCTTGAGAATTCCTAACGATGCGCCACTCGAAGACCTTGCTATTCCTGGCCTGTGCTACGCTGATAACACTGGGATTAACACTCCACAGCTATGACTACAATTTTGAGCACGTTTCACAGAAATTGCAAGATTTGACCAGCTCCAATACAACAAATGCCACCAGAGTGGAAAGTATAGAGATCCAGCTACACGAGGTCGACGACTGGCCGACAAAAGCCGAGCCCCAGCTGAAATTCTCTACAAGAAAAGAACTACTGGCTCATACATGGCAGCTATTGAAAACTCATGACCCTGAGCTCAAACCTTTCAACAGGTTCAAGTCAGGAGCTAGAATACCTAATAGAGGTAACAACAATGAAAAACCAGTATTTACAAGAGACTATCTTTCACAATTTTTGAGCTTGACACATGATGAAACATTGAAAATGAAATCTACACACGAAAGTATAGTCACTCAATTCTCAAATATGTCCACTGATATCTATAAAGGTACCGGTATAGTGTTTGTTGGTGGTGGTCGATTCAACTGGCTTACACTAATGTCTATAAAAGCCCTAAGAAACGTTGGATCTCAATTACCAATCGAAGTGTTGATTCCAGATGCTGCAAACTACGAAGATGATTTCTGTCAGAAAACACTACCTTCTTTCAATGCCAAGTGTATGATATTACCTGGTATCCTTGGAGAGGAATTAACATCCAAAATCCCAATTGCTGGGTATCAATTGAAATCATTAGCCATATTATTATCAAGTTTTGAAAAAGTCTTGTTATTTGATGCTGATAATTTACCAGTAAGTTCTCCAGATATCTTGTTCCATACAGATCCTTTCAAATCCAAAGGGCTTGTAGTATGGCCTGATTTTTGGAGAAGATCAACTTCTCCTGATTATTATGATATTGCAGATATTCAAGTCCAGGGAAATTTAACAAAAGATCATAAACATGTTAACACAACAACCACTCCATTTCATAAACAAATGGGTACATTATCAGACCCATCATCTGAATCAGGTCAAATATTAATGGATAAGAAGAAGCATTTCCATACAATGTTATTATCATTATACTATAACATTTATGGTCCAAAATATTATTATCCATTATTATCACAAGGTACAATCGGTGAAGGTGATAAAGAAACATTTTTAGCTGCAACAGTGTCATTAGGATTACCATATCATCAAGTCCGTCGTTCCGTTCATGCAGTGGGGAGATTTAAAAAAGATGGTCATTTTGTTGGATGTGCAATGGGTCAATTTGATCCAATGCAAGATTATGCCAACACTTTAAACGGTAAAGAAATTAAAGGTCCACAAATGATCTTCGTTCATGCTAATTACCCGAAATTACATCCTGAGATCCTAAGAAGAGAAAATAGATACCATGAGGGGAAAGATAGAGTAAGAATGTTTGGACCAATGAAGGGTTTAACAGGTTATGATTTTGAAATGTTTCAATTTAGAAATATGGAGTATTTGATTTGTGAATTGAAAGTTCAATTGGACACTTTAAAGAAAGAGAATCGGACAGTAACGTGTGGTGAATTAAGAGATCACATAAAGTTTTTGGAAGACCATCCATAATATATATATCCACATTAATGTAATAATTGTAACTTCATTTGTAGATCTCGGATCCAAGCGGAAACGTTGAGTAAAAGCTTGACAATTTTTACCGTCGGGCGATTTACAAAAATTGGAAAAAAAAAATTTCTCGAATCTATTTTTGCCTAGACAATAGAAACAACATACGATAAGCATTTCAACGGTTAAAGATCAAGATCAACAATGTTTAGATCTGTGTTACACACCAGAATATCCAAAAGGAAACTCTTACTATTCCTATTCTCCATCTTCATCACACTCATAATTCTAACCACATATCTCACCACAATAAACCATGATTATTCTACTAAATTAAAAGAAATAATACCCAACTATGATGATTTGAAAAATGGATTATCAGATTGGGATATTCCAGATATCGACTTACCAGTTCCTAGTTTCATGAAACCTGATGAAGACAAACAACAACAAACATCAATTGATTACATCCAAGAAGTATTCAAAACATTACAAGTGAAACCAAATGTTGATAAATTGGATAAATTTTTCACAGATGAAAGATTACCAAATATAAGAATTGATGAGGAAACAGATTTGATTTATTCAAAGGATTATTTGGGGAAATTTTTAAAGATTAATGATGAACAAGTTAAAAACTTAACACAAGCTCATGAATTAATAGTTTCTAAAATTCGTAAATTCCCCAAGGCAAATATATATAATGGTAATGGAATTGTTTACGTTGGTGGTGGGAAATTTAATTATTTAGCATTATTATCGATTAAATCATTAAGAAATTTAGGATCTATTCTACCAGTGGAGGTTTTAATCCCAACAATCGATGATTACGAGGAAAATTTATGTGAAATTGTATTACCAAGTTATAACGCTCATTGTTTAAAATTATATGATTTTATTGAAACATCAGATATAAAAGGTTATCAATTAAAATCTATTGCTATTTTATTATCATCATTTACAAATGTTTTACTTTTAGATGCTGATAATATTCCTGTTCATACACCAGATTTTATATTTAATGAAGAACCATTCATTTCAAAAGGTTTAATTACATGGCCAGATTTTTGGAGACGTACAACATCACCAATTTTTTATGATATAATTAATTTAAATATAACAGATATAAAACCAACTTTACATGATACACAAGGTTTAATCCCTGATCCAACAACTGAATCAGGTCAATTATTAATAAACAAGACATCACATCAAGATATGATGCTCCTTTCTGTTTATTATAACCTATATGGACCAGAAGTGTTTTATCCATTATTATCACAAGGAACAATAGGTCAAGGTGATAAAGAAACTTTTTTAGCAGCAGCTGTGGCATTAAATAAACCTTTTTATCAAATTAAACGTAATGTTAAGGCTTTGGGGAATTTTGATAAACAAGGTGGATTTCATGGTTCTGCAATGGCACAATTTGATCCAATAAGAGATTTTAATAAGCAAAATGAAAGAATTTTATTTATTCATGCAAATTTCCCTAAATTAGATATGGGGAAGATGATTAAAGATAAAACATTGTATTTAGATGATGAAAGAATTAGATTGTTTGGATTTGGATTAAAAGATATCGTTGGTTATGATTTTGAACAATTTCAATGGAAAAATATGCAATATTTATTATGTGATGAAGGTTTAAAATTTAAATTTATGGAAAAAGATAACATTACAGAGATTTGTGATGAATTGAAAACTCAATTATCATTCTTAAGAGCTACAGTTGATATGGAAACTTCATCATCATCTCATTAAAATTAGGGTAAATGTCATACTTCCAATTCACCAATTCTTGCATTGTCTTTAGCATCAATAATCATACGTTCTTCATTATTTAATTCATTAAGTTCAGCTTCTTCCTCTGCAGATAATTTACTAAAATCTGGTGGAATTTCATCCATTTGTACACTTGGTGCCCCATTTAAATATCGTAGTTCTTCCAATATCTTTATACGAACATTTTCCAAATATTTCCTAGAATTTTTGTTATCTAATTTATCACCTAAATTTGGATGTAATGAACAATCTGGGTTGAAAAAATTTTTAAATGGTAAAGAGTCTGGTAATTTAGAATCTAATGTAACATCCGTCAAGATACTTGTCTCATAACACCATAATCTTGAAACATTTCTTGGGGTATACCCACCACCTCCTAATACCAACAAGGGTAATCCAAAACTTTTAATAAATTTAACACATTCACCATGTGCCTTGATATTTAAATTGAAACATCCCAATCTATCACCACCTAATGAATCTGCACCACATTGTTGTACAATAACCGAAGGTTGGAAAGATGTAATCAGAGGATCCATAACTGATTTGAAAAGCCGTATGTAAGATTCATCATCAATCCCATCGTTTAATGGAACATTTATAGCATAATGTTTCCCCTTACCAACACCTGTTTCATCAACATTACCAGTTCCAGGGAAAAACAATCCATTATATTTATGGAAACTAACAGTCATCACACGATCAGTGGTATAAAAAGCCTCTTGAACACCATCACCATGATGTAAGTCAATATCTATATATAGAACACGAGGATGGTATCTCAACAAATCCAAGATGGATAGGACGATATCATTAACATAACAAAACCCACTTGGTTCTGATTTTTTAGCATGATGTAAACCTCCAGACCAATTTATAGCTATATCCGAGGCACCACTAATCAATTTCTGTGTTGCATCTAGCGAAGCACCTGTATATATGGAGCTATAATCATAAAACCCATCGAAAACGGGACAATCATCACCAATGTTGAACTCCTTCAGTAAATTCGAATATTTCGATACATTCTCTGGTGTAATCTTTTGTAAAAAATTGACATAATCTTCAGAATGGAATTCCAACAACTCCTCTCTGCTTGCGCCCTTCGGCGTGTATAGATCCATCTTCTCGTATAGCTTATACCCTATGACCAAATGATCCGTTAACATGAGTCTAAATGGTTTCATTGGATGCTTCACACCGTAATGGTATTCCGAGACCTTTGGATTGTAGTGGTACGAGACATTGGGCGAGTACACACTGTTCGCCTGGTATAGCGGCTGTTTCTCCAGCGTCTTGCGGTCCCTGAAGAGCGTCTCTTCGGTCATTTTGTTTGGTGATTTCGCTGGGGTTCTCGTTGTTTGTGTTGTTAATTGGTTTTGTTCAATTTTTTCTATGTGGTTTCCTAAAAATTCGCGAACTTTTTGAGAATTCGCGAATTTCTGAACTTTCAAGAAAATCAGTGGCGATAAATCAATAAACTACGTAGTTTCAACAATTACACCAACAGAACCATCAATTGAACTGAAAAGCTGTAAAAAATGTCAGGGGCAGCTGGTTTCGATAGACACATCACCATCTTTTCGCCAGAAGGAAGACTATACCAGGTCGAGTATGCCTTCAAAGCGATCAATTCCACAAACATCAACGCCATTGGTATCACAGGTAAGGACTCTGTGGTGATAATCTCACAGAAAAAAGTCCCAGATAAATTATTAGACCCAAAGACCGTATCATACGTTTTCCCAATAACCCCAAAGATCGGGCTTGTTGCCATTGGATCCATTGCCGATGCAAGAGCTCAAGCATTAAGAGCAAGAGCTGAAGCTGCAGAGTTCCATTATAAGAATGGGTATCAAATGCCAGTGGATGCATTGGCAAAGAGAATGGCCAATCTTTCACAAATATATACACAGAGAGCATATATGAGACCATTAGGTGTTGCATTGACATTTGTCGCTGTTGATGATGAGTTTGGTCCATTGCTATACAAGACAGATCCTGCTGGGTACTATGTTGGTTCAAAGGCTAATGCCACGGGGCCAAAGCAACAAGAGTTAACTACAGCCTTGGAGAAGAAATATAAAAAAAAGGATTATATTCCAGGTGATTGGAAGGAAGTTGTTGAAGCTGGTATCATTACATTATCAAACTCTTTAAATACTGAATTTAGAAAAAATGATATTGAAATCGGTGTTGCTACAGCTGATAAATTCTTCACATTAACTCCTGATGAGATTGATGAACGTTTGGTCTCAATTGCTGAACAAGATTAAACTCTATATATGTTTTCAAATGTACATTAGAAACTAGATAAAGTGTAATCCATTGGTGGTTTTTTAATCCCACCTTTCTTCCTCACATATTCATCTGGATGGATTCTCTTTATATGTTGCTGTTTATGTGTAGATGATTTAGGACCTCTAAATATTCGTTGACAATATTCACATGATTCTTCTGTACCAATATCAAGATCTGTCTTACCTGCATTATGAGGTATTCTTGAACCCCCAGGCGTTGATGGACGACTTGTATTAGGTGATGCTGCTGTAGATGATACGACATGGGATGGTCTAGGTTCGAAATTCTTAAATTTCCCAGTGATTGGTGTAATGGGAGATCTTGTCTGTGGAGAGCTTAACCCTGTTAGTCTATTTGATGATTTTTGGAAATGTTGATTTTGAATGGCCTTCTGCGTTTGTAATGATTGCATCTGTTGTTGTATCGTGGCTGAGAAAATCTTTGGTGATGCATTCACCATAGGTGGTGGACTTGTAGTAGTATTTGGTAAACCTTGATACTCATTAACTTTACCTCTCTGTATAGAATTAGCAGCATCGGATGAACTCGTCGCAGCTCTCCTTATGGCATCATCATCAAAAGATTTGACGGCTTTGTCAGCTTTTTTTACCTTCAATGCAGAATCTAATTCTAGTAAATTATGATGCGATGATGGCTTATCCAATTTGGGTATCTTCAACTTGTTTATATCAATTGAATAACTAGATGACGATCTTTTCCTATCGTTTACATCCTCGGAAGTGTGTCGTATCGAAGGGACCTTGTCTATGGCGTCACATAGAGCCAATACTTCCAACGTTTTGTAATAAGACATGATATAATTTATCTCCACTTTTCAAAACAGTGCTTCGTTTGTAAAAGTGTCAAATTATATTTTTGATAGAAAAAAAATTAAAAATGCTTTTTGACGTTTCCCGCGAATTTTCAAAGCACATACAAAAGTAGCGGCTTTTCGAGCCAAAACAGATATGTATCACGTTTTATTGAATATCAACTAGCTTCATTGGCTAACTCGATTTTTTATTTATTATAGAATCACCAGACATATGGAATGAACAAGTATGGGCACTCCTTGGTGTAACGTTGCCAGTCTTTACCATATTTCTTTTCACATTTAGCTTGATCTCTTAAAGCTCTGTGTAGCAAGACCACCAAGAAAAATGTTGGGAAGAACCATGGGAATGGTGAGTTGAAACCACAAGCCAAAGCCCAGATTAAAGATTGAGTCCAATCAGCAGTATAATGGATCTTTCTAGCTAATTTATACCATCCATCAACTAACAAATGAGAGCCTGATTTGGTGGTGATGTATTTTGGATTTTTCAAGACTTGGTATGGTAAAAATGGGAATGTTTTTCTAACTGAATGATCACCTGAAAGGAATTTTCTGAAATAATTCTTTTGAGCATTGGTAGTATCAAAGAAATAATAAGCAATCAAATACACAATAACTAATGAATAGTTATAAGTGTTTGACCAAGCATATTCACTTGGATCATGGTATGACAAGTATAAAGTACATTGGCAATAAGTGAATGGGACACCTGCAATGTTCCAAAAGATCAACATGAATCCGAATTTTTCATAAGCCATATCCCAAGTTGGAACAATTAATTCTTCACCTTTAGAACAAGCATTGGCATATAACCAATGAGCCAAAAGGATAGTGGCCAATTGTGGAGACACATAACCGTAATCTTCATATTGTCTCAATGTAGCGGCAAATGTCAAAAAAAATAAGATATACCATGGTAATCTAACTTCAAAAAACATTTTCAAATCCAAAATACCAACTCTTGGGTTTAATGGAGCACCAACAAAGAAATCATAGATATGATTACCAGTCATACGATGATAATCATGAGAGACATATAAAGTATATATGTATAGGAAGATTGAAAATGCGAACCCAATGATGATAGCAACAGTCATGATTTCACCGAATAAATCCAAAATGGTGTATAATGGGAAAATACCAGTGAAATGTAAAACAAGTGATAGTGTCACACTGGTGTAAAATGACCACATTGAGTTACAGAAGTATGGCAATTGCTTGTTTTTCAAATGGGTCAATGGTTGACCTTTGGTGTAAACACCTGGTAAAGTATAGTAGAAAGTCACTTGAACAGCAATAAAAGTTAAAAAGATCTTCCAAGCTCTAACTGTTGGAACACCATGATCCAAAAAGATTTGGTAAAGATGACCAACAAAGTCAACGAATGATTGTCCCTTTTCTGGTAAAGCAGCTGAACCATTATAAAACTCAGCGCTAATCCACATATAGTACATCAACAAAGGGAACCCAATAAGCATACCAAGAACACCTGGAACACCGCCAAATTCATATTCAATTTCTTCCTTTTCCAAATATCTCCCTTCCGGAAGGTTAGATTGTTTAGCCTTGACCATTGTTCCTCGAAGATTCCACTTGATCGTTGAGCAATTACAAAATGTCTAAGAAATCAAAACAAATCACAGATCAATCTTATATGTTGTTTTTCGGAAATCTCGAGAATTTCTCGAAAACTAGTGCTAAACGAGCAAAACGCGAAAACAAATGAACTTACGAACTCGGAACTCGGAGCCAAATAAGGCACAAACGCCTACTTTTGTTAAACATGAAGCCATTTTGAAGCATTTCCTGTATACATTTAGCAATGCTGAAGAAAACTGAAAGCAATCCAGGGTGAATTGAGATCACTGTTACTGATATAGTCAGGATTCGCTGCTAAATACCAAAAGCAAAAAAATAAGCGACCTCGGTCAGGATTGAACTGACGATCTTGCGATTAACAGTCGCACGCCTTAACCAACTTGGCCACGAAGTCCTAACTGAAAGTTTAGTCAGCAACCGAGTGGCCGAGATCATACAGCGAGTATTACGTAATCAAAATTTGAATATTTGCGCTCTCGAGAAACTATTAGTTATCAATCCAGTAAAGCGATGACTTAGCTTCATAATCCTGTGATTCATATAGTTGCTCAAGTAGCTTGAACTTTCTTTGCTCTTCACAGTAAGTCGTTGTCTCATTTGGGGAAATATCATCTGAATTGTTGTTTACTACTGACACGACAACCGGGCAGAAGCATAGAATATATAATGTCCAAAATATCTCATTGGGTGATTACGCCCTGACTCGACATGGTGGACAAACTATCTGAAATTATGCAGAGATGTTAAATTTAGATGAAAAAAAATATCTCAAATATATTTGTGAAGTGAAAGAAACAAAGTATTTTAAATCCTTTGGAAAAAGATCTCTATAGATGAGTCTTTTCTGTCAATTCATTTTCTGCAGTCTTGTCAAATATGAGATGTTATAGATCTATAAATTTAACAGTTCCTACCCATTTCCAAAAAACTTTCACACTTACTTTCTCATCATACATATAGACAATTACGAATCTCATAACACTTCAATTGCAAACAGTTTCAAATATCTCAAAATGAAAATTCAATCACTTTACATGACAATACTTATCTCATCACTCTTTGGAGTTGTTGAGAACAGTATTATCCCAGGAAAAGACAAGGCACTTAAATTTCTTGCAGACTCTACTCCAATCAATATTGGCTATTCGGAAGCCGCTGGTGATATCTTACCAAACATTGATCTCTATGAACCTGAATCCACAGAAGATGTCTTCAATGAGATTGATAACTCACAGGATAAAAAACATGCCTTTTCACTTTTCAAAAAATTTGTCAACAAGTTAGACTTGGAAAAAGTCAAGAATAATACCCGTCTAACCATTGATATTGGTGATAAGGCAAAGGCTAAGAAGGATCAAGTTGTTAAATTTAGTTTTGGTATCATTATCAATAGCACTCAGGCTACAATTATTGATCCAAATGGAAAGACTTACCATACCATTAACAAGTATGACAAGAGATTATCCAGAGTCATTATGAACAATGGTACACTTGGTGTTAAAGGTATGGCTGAGCAAACTAAGCATTTTTTCCATGATAAAAATAATGCAACACATGTCTTATTTAATAGAATTATTGATGAAGCCTTAGCTAAACATGAATTGAACAAACAAAGAAGAAAACATAAGTTCAATAATGCAGTGGAACGTTATGAGCAGATTAAATATAATTTCCAAAATAGAAACTCCACAACTTATTATTTCGGTCATAGAATTGCAAAAGGTTTATTAAAAGTCGATAAAAAGATTAAAGATAATGCTTGGGATGATCCAATTGTTTTATTTACCGATTTGAATTTTTATACTCCTTATGTTACAATCTGGGTCTTTAGAGTGTTTTTAAAACTTATCAAGCTTCATATCTCTTACACAATGACTTTTGTTAAATTTGCTTGGATTGCTTATACAATTGAGTGATTTTACTCAATCAACCTATAAACTCTTTCTTTTATTTACAATGATAATGTACAATCTTTAACTTCAATTCATCTCACGTAGCTCTTCTACAACTGAGTATTGGTTAATGTACATTAATATACAATAGTCGTGATCATCTAAATGTATAAATCATTTTCTCATTAAAAACTCCAAAAAGGAATTACCCTTTGATTCACTAGATTCTGGTTTTGATTCTTCCTTTTGGGGCTGAGATGAAGGTGCTGTTGATGCTGGTTGTTTGTGTAATATGCTTAACAAATCGTTAGCTGGTGTACCAGCAGATGATCTATCGTGATGATAGATTGGTGTTTCAGCATTTGATGGTTCTGATGATTTATTGTGTAGTATGTTCAACAGCTCCGCACCTCCAGATGAAGCTGATGGCGAATTATCATGGTTGAATTGCTTATATTGTGGTTGTGCTTCTTGAGGTTTGTTCTTGTGTAAAATATTGAGCAAATCTGCACCGCCGGAAGATTGTGAAATAGGAGGTGTTGAGATCTCTGAAGATTTATTGCCATGTAATATACTTAATAAGTCTGCACCACCGGCATTCTGTACAGGGACATTATTGGAATGTTGCTGTTCAAATTGAGAAGGAGGTTGAGCATGTGGAACTTCTGGCGAATCTTGAGATTTTGGACCTTTAAGTAAGTCCAATAGTGAATTAGATGCAGAATTACCGTTTTGTTCTGGGATTTTTTCATCAAGTCCTTGAAGATAACTAGAAGACAAATCATTGGTTGGTGTTGTATACTCAGACTCCCTTGGGGTATTGCTGCCACGCAAAACACTCAATAATTCATTTGTACTCTTGGAGTTGGTAGTATCAATTGATGTCTCCAAACCACCTTCAATATCATCTAATGTAAATTGAGCTGGAGCCGGAGTTGGAGCTGGAGAGTTTGATACGGTAGGTGTTGCAGTTTCAGATGTTTTTGAACCTTTCAATAAACTCAAAAGACTATTTGTAGCTTGTGAATCAGTAGCTGGTTCAGCCACTGGAGTCGGTACATCACTTTCTAGATCTTTGTTATCCTCATCACTTTCTTCGACAACATCATCGATAGTTTCATTGTATAGTGTATCGTGGAACTCATCTTCATCGTCATCTGAGAATTGAATTGTAGAGGTACCACTGGCATTAGTATCAATGGATTGTTTTCTAGCATTTGAAATCTGTGAATTGTTACTCAATGGCTCAGTGACTTCTGATGATGCTTCTGCCGGTGCCCCTTGTTGGTCATTTTCAACTGCCGGTTGTAGTTCCGATTCTGCTTCATTCGAAGCAGGAGTTAATTCTTCACCTCTCTTCAGTAATTTGAATTTCTTTGGTGGTGCACTTGATGGTTGTTGGGGTAATGGTACTGGATGTGATACTTGAGCAGGTGGTTTAAAATCAGTCAATAGACTCTTTGATTTTTCAGCGGCATCTAATTGATTATCCAAAGATTCGTCACGATGTGGGATACTATTTATACTTTCATCAAAATCACTATAAGATTCTTCCACGTCTTCTTGAGTAGGAATATCCAACTCTTCATCAGTGAAGTCTTCAAACATCTCGAATTCATCATCAGCTTTAGATTTACTAATTAAATCCAGAAGTTCCTTAGTTGGAGGTGCTTCTTCGCTGTAATTTTCACTGGTGTCAGCATTTGTTTTCTTTTTGGAAGTTTTTGGGGTGTGAACAGTAGTTGGTTTGATGGCTTCTTTGGTTTTGGTAGTGGAGGACGTTGCCTGGATTGGTTGTTGTTTTTGATTTTCATCCTTAGGTTCTGGTGACGATTCAAGTTTCTCTTCTCTTCTCAGTAGTTTGATTTTTGGTTTTGATGGTTCTTGTTTATCAACAATGGTTTGTTTAACTTCTTTCTTAACCTCTTGTTTGACCACAGTTTCATTTAATTTAGCTTCACCATCATCTTTACCCTTTTTGTTCAAAAGTGCCAATAAATTTTTGGAATAATCTTTAGACTCTTGTGATTTATTTGAATCTTCCTTCTTCAGTATCGAAATTTTTTTAGGAGTTTCACCAGTACCGGTTTTGTTTTTATGGAAAAGATTTAGTAGTTCTTTAGCATTGTTCTTCTTAGAGCCACCACCATTCAAAATTGAGAGCAATTCTTTACTTTGTTCTTCATTTCTTTGACGCATACCAGATGAAGGTGTTGATAATTCTTCAGGGTTTGGGGCTCTTTGCTCAAATTGTTGATGAGGAGGTAATGGGAAATGATTTGATCCTGGTAATGGCATAGGTGGGAATTGTGGAGTTGGATGGAATTGATTAGGATATGCAAAAGGTGGTAAACCATTTATAAATGGAGGTGGAGGTGCAAATGCATGAATAAATGGTAATTGATGGAAAGATGGAGGTTGGAATCCAAAATTTGGTAATGGATTTGGTAAATGTTGTTGTTGTAAAAAATTTTGTTGCTGTTGTTGGAATTGATGTTGTTGTAAGCTTGCAGCGTTAGGGTTTTGTTGTTCATCTTTTTGTTTCTTCTCTGCAGTGGATTTACGAATGAAATCTAATAATTCTCTACCAGGATCAATAGCAGGTGTTTCTTCTTGACCAATACCAAGTAAGAATTTCAATTGAGTTTCAACTTCTTTCTTCAGTTGATTTTCATTAACTTCACCTTTGTTTCTCTTGATCCAATCCAAAATAGGTTTGATCATACTATTAACCAAAAAATATTTATTAGGACTGTTCTTAGAACCTCTGGTTACTTTTCTAAAATCTTTCCAATCGATTTGTGCAATCTCATTTTTAACAACAGGGACAAAATTGAAATCCTCAGGTATGTTCTTTACAAGATAAATTTTATAATTTTTCGTCTTGATGTTTCTTTCGATATAATCATCTTTGTTGATATACGGGGAGATATCGAACCCAATCTCCTCTTTAACTTCTCTTATAGCACAATCACAATCGTCTTCATCTTTAGAGATTTTACCTCTTGGGAAACTCCAAGTTGGTGATTCAACACCCTGAACAAGTAATATTTTGGAAAGATTTTCATTAAACAATGCAGCACCTCTAACAGGAATTGAGTTCTTATAATTTACAAATTCCTTCAAACCTTCATCTGGATCACCGCCTTTCCAAATCAATGGGAACAGCTCAATAAGTTTTTTAGAAAAACTCTTTAATTTCAACACTGGTAAGTATGGATTTATGTTTCTTATGTAGTCCAAATAGAACCAATGTGCTTCTTCAAATAAGAAAAACACTCTCTTTCCAAGTTGTTAGTTATCAATCGAACAAATTATAGGTTCATTACTTACAGCGTTTGTTGCTAGATCTTCAGGAGGCGCATTGACGACAAATCGAACCAAGATGTCCTCCAACACTCTTTCAAGCGTCTGGTTCTGAAACCCGTCTTTCAAGGTAATTTGAAGCGGTGTTGACATAGATATGTGTGTATAAGTTGAGCTGATCGTTATCGTAGCTTCTATTTGTGGATAATTAGCAAATTCAATGCGATCTCTGTCAACTTTAAGCGTATTTTGTTGTTGTTATTTGCTTTTGTGCTGGTTGATTTCATGAAGGCGCTTTGTTGATTTATGGAAACATCAACGGAGGGTAAATTTCGAGAGTGTGGCCCGTCTCAAAAAGTCCCTTTACTATGGCTTTATAGTTATTCACTCTACTCTTGATTTTACTATCAACAAATCAATTGAAAGCATAAAAATGGTTTTAAAAGTCGGCTATGTGCCAGAACACTTCTCCACTCCAATTGCGTTTGCATTGTCCAAGGGATTCTTTGCTCAAAATGGTGTTGAGGTGGAACTTGTTCCATATCCGTCCGGTTCAGGACATTTGATTCAGTCTTTGGAGGATAACTCATTAGATATTGCCATTGGTCTTACAGAGGCCTTTGTGAGAGGGATTGCACAGGGGAAGGAGAACTATAAGTTGATTGGTACATATGTGCAAAGTCCATTACGCTGGTCAGTCAGTACTGGTTATAATAGAGACGATTTAACTAGTCAAGATCAATTACAAGACAAGAAGATCTCCATCTCAAGAATTGGATCAGGCTCACATGTAATGTCATTTGTATTGGCTTTGCAAAGCGGGTTCAAGAAGCCATTCTATTCTGGATTCCCAATCTTGTCCAATTTCAAGAACTTGAGAGCATCAGTCAACCTTGAAGAGGGCGTTGAACCTTCAGATGCCTTCATGTGGGAACATTTCACCACAAAGAGATACTATGATAACAAAGAAGTGAAGAAGATTGGTGAAATATACACTCCATGGCCATCATGGGTTATCAATGCTAGAACTGACTTGGCTCAAAATGAAAAAACAGCACTGGATGGGTTCATCAAGGCCCTCGAGGAAGGTGTTTCATATTTCCAAAACAACAAAGAAGAAGCCATTGAATACACCTACACCAATTTGGACTATAGTGAAGAAGATGCTAGAGAATGGATCAAGACTGTTGTTTTCAACCAGGGCAAAATCGGTACCGTGAATTGGAACACCGTTGTGGAGAACACATCTAAAGTGTTAGTGGAAGCTGGGGTTTTGCAAGACGAGCAAGCCACCATTCAATCGAGACTCGAGTCGGGTATCGATCCGATCAAGGGAAGAGTATAGATGAAGTGATGATTTGACGGTGTTTGGAGCTTTTTGTAGCATTGTAGCGTTATCGTGCGATGAGATGCTGCTCGAACCTTGCTCCGTTGAAGCGAATGAGCGTTGGGGCAGAGTCATGGAAAGTGTCACTAAAATGGTGATGTTCAGTCTGAGATTGTCAATTAGGCTGAGATGGTTCAGCTATTGAGGTTGATCAGGTTGGTGAAGTTTTCGTCTGGTGATTGATGCTTAGCTACGGCGACCTTTTTATCTATATGCTTGTGAGCCCGGCGGTGGGTGCCTTGCGAGCCTAGCGCCCTGTGAATCTCTGCCTAGCTTCTAGGCTCAGCTCCTGCTCAGCTCCTGCCTAGCTCCAGGCGGGTCCCTCTTTGTGTTCCCGAGTCAGTGTCCCGCGGCGGACCGAGTCAGCCGGGCTTATCGCGTTCGAACGGGCTGCGATGACTTGTAAGTTTTTATCAATAATGGATCCATGGAAGTAACTTTGGAATCTGGAGAATGACCAAAAAGTATATAAAGAGCGCTGGTTCTGCTCAATGCTTTTGTCAAGAACTTTCACCACTATAACTAAACCATCAAACTATTTCAAAATGGTTCTTAAAAATTTAGATAACGTCAAGATCTTGGGTCAAATTGATTCAAAATCTCAATTCCCATCAGGTACAACTTCAGCTGATTTACTCACTAAAGGTGCCTTAGAATTTGTTGTTTTATTACACAACACTTTTAACGATAGAAGAAAACAATTATTGGAAAACCGTCAAAAAGTGCAAAAATTTCTTGATGACGGTGGTGAATTAGATTTCCTAAAGGAAACAGAAGCCATTAGAAATGATCCAACTTGGAAAGGTCCATCATTATCTCCTGGATTAGTTGCTAGAAACACTGAAATCACTGGACCTCCTTCATCAAGATCAATGTTGATTAATGCTTTAAATACAGATGTCAAGACTTATATGACAGATTTAGAAGATTCAGCTTCACCAACATGGGAAAATGTCTTGAATGGTCAAATAAATTTATATGATGCCATTAGAGGTCAAGTTGATTTTACAAATGACAAAACAGGGAAATCTTATAAATTGCAACATTCACCTGGAAAATTCCCAACTTTAATTCTTAGACCAAGAGGATGGCATATGGTGGATAATCATATTCAAATCAATGGTGAACCTATTTCCGCATCTTTATTTGATTTTGGGTTATATTTTTATCATAATGCTCATGAATTGATTAAAATTGGTCATGGTCCTTATTTCTATTTACCAAAGATGGAACATCATTTAGAAGCACGTTTATGGAATGATGTTTTCAACGTTTCCCAAGATATCTTGGGTATTGAAAGAGGTACTATAAGAGCCACTGTATTGATTGAAACATTACCAGCTGCCTTTCAAATGGAGGAAATTATCTTTGAATTAAGAGATCATTCATCAGGTTTAAACTGTGGTCGTTGGGATTATATTTTCTCTACAATCAAGAGATTAAGAAATGATGCATCACATGTTTTACCAGATAGAGATTTGGTAACAATGACTTCACCTTTCATGAATGCTTATGTTGATAGATTAATCAACACTTGTCATAGAAGAGGTGTTCACGCTATGGGTGGTATGGCTGCACATATCCCAATTAAAAATGATGTTAGTGCTAATGATGCTGCCATGGCAAAAGTTAGAAATGATAAAATTAGAGAATTAAACAAAGGTCATGATGGTTCATGGATTGCACATCCGGCATTGGCACCTATTTGTAATGATGTCTTTGCTCATATGGGTACTCCAAATCAAATTCATAATATACCAACTATTAATGTTACTAAAAAGGATCTTGTCAATACCAATATTGCTGATGCTCGTATCACTGAATTAGGTATCAGAGTTAATTTATACATTGGATTAAGCTATATGGAAGCATGGTTAAATGGATCTGGTTGTGTTCCAATTAATTACTTGATGGAAGATGCAGCCACTGCAGAAGTCTCAAGATCTCAATTATATCAATGGGTTAAACATGGTATTACATTAACAGATACTAAGGAAAAAGTTACACCAGAATTAACAACAAGATTATTAGAAGAAGAGACTGCTAAGCTGTTGAAATCTGCACCTGAGGGAAACAAATTTGAATTAGCTGCTAAATATTTTAAACCAGAGATTAGAGGTGAAAAATTCAGTGAATTCTTGACAACATTGTTATATGATGAGATTGCCACCACAGGTGAAGCCATTGATTTATCAACATTAAAAAATTAGGAAAAGCTTTATATCATGCATTTGTTTTTTTTATATAGACTCGATGGTTGATCCATTATGATGAATGAAATTAAATTGACACATTCTTTTGTACCCATACGTTAGATCTCGAAACCTTAATTTGTACCAGCTCTTATATATTGTAATCAAAATTTATCATTCCTCAGGTATAATTGAATTCTTGGCTACATTCCATGCTGCACACCTTTCAATTACTAGCCTCGTGTTTATCTGTAAACTTTCGCGTATCAAATTGATATGCAGCCAGATCAAATTTCATGTTTAACTTTAAGGTATAAAAACTTGAGAGGCACGACAATTTGTGATCTCTTTCTCTCTCTTGTATTTCAATTATAATCAAAATGACTGAAGAAGGTCATCTTTTACCCTTGACAGAAGATGAATTGAGTTCATTTATTCCCCCTTCCCCACGTCAAGTGTTACGTATTTGTTTAAACTTGAAATATTTGATTGATGAAACTATTCCGGTACAATTTGACGAAGATGTTGTTCTTGCACCAGATTCAAGAATTATTAATGATAGAATTGTTCAATTAGCATTACAATCTGCTGGTGGTAAAGGTGATGGGAAATCAAATACCTCCTCTAGGAAATATAGAGCAGTATTGGTGTTTGCCTTGTTGAAAGTTTGTGGTTGGTATTGGGAATTAGCAAGTACAGAGATTCATGATTCAGAATTATATTTCCTTAGAGCATCAACTGCTCAACAATTGGCAAAATTAGTTATTGAACAAGAAAAAGATGATAAATATTTATTTATTCAAATGCTTTGTCGTCGTTATGTTGTTAATTTAAACAGTGTGGATTCTGAACCTGAAAATGCCCTTGAATTAGCTGTTGATATGCATTCTACTATTGTTATTGGATCGTCAGGTTATCAAAGATGTATGAAATGGTTATGGAGAGGTTGGATTGTTCAATCCGCGAGAGATCCACAGAGTTATGTTTTGTACAGAGAAGTTGGTAAAAGCTCATTTGCCTCACATTTTGATCCTGAAAGAATTAAGACTCCATTATATCAATACTCTTTAGAAATTTTCTTCTCTGTGATCTATTTGGCTTTATATACCATTGTGGTTAATCAAAATGAACGGAAGGCCACTCCAATTGATTTTTTCGAAGGTGCTTATTATTTCTTCACTTTTGCCTACATCTTTGATGAATTAACTAAACTTTATCATGTTGGATTAAACTATTTGTCATTTTGGAATATTTTTAACGATTTGATGTATGCCATTGCAACTGCTTCTATAGTGCTTAGATTTCTCAGTTTATCACATCCAACAGATTCACCAGCTAGTATTCATTTGGATGCGGCATCTTTTAGAATCCTATCATTGGCTGCACCATTCATGTGGACAAGAATGTTGTTATATTTGGATGCACAAAAATTTGTTGGTGCTATGATTGTTGTTGTGAAGACCATGATGAAAGAATCAATAATCTTTTTTGTCTTGTTGATTGTGGTTATTGTCGGGTTTTTACAAGGATTTTTAGGTCTTGATAGTGCAGATGGTAAAAGAGATGCAACTTCAATAATTGTACAAAATTTGAGTAAGACAGTGCTTGGAGCTGGTGATTTCTCTGCATTCAAGAGATTTGCACCACCATATGCTGCAATCTTGTACTATTTTTACTCCTTCTTGGTGTCTGTTATCCTGTTGA